>WNGS01005451.1:10383569-10402268 GCA_020271785.1 Procambarus virginalis
TTTCAGTCGCTCTTCATATTCCGCACCTCGCGTTCTGGACGACCATGGTTGCAAATTTCTGCACATTTTTAAGTATATGTATGAGTACTCGGGCTGCATTCTCTTGAATTGGTCTCACACACAGTTCATTCACAGTGACAGTGAATCTGAACGGTGGTGTACAGTGAACTGAAAGATTCTTTATTAGGTGCCTGAATGTTCTGACTTTTGCCTTTGTAGAGTATGCTACCTGCTTGATGCCTGCTTGATGGGGTTCTGGGAGTTCTTCTACTGCCCAACCCTGGCCCGAGGCCTGATGTTATCTGTTTATACATTGCTCTGAAGATAAGCTTGGTGTTGTATCCACGCCTATGGGGTCTTATTCTCCAGTCGTTACAAAGAGGCAGTTTACGTTCATTGTGTATCGTCCCTTTGGTCTATTAGCATCAGTTCCCATCACCTTACACTTCCTGGTGTTGAAATCCAGTAGCCATTTTAAAGACCAACTATGTAGCTTGTCTAAATCCTCTTGGAGAATTTTTACACATCTAATTACGAAACCTGTACATCTTTCACCAATGATGGCGGACTTGTTTACGTGCCTGCTGGAGGAGGGAGACGTGGACGACGAGGTAGCGGGCGCGTGAAGGTACGCGGCGCCGTGTCTGGCCAAGCTACGGAACTATAGTCATTACTACCCAGCATGACAGTCCGTAGCCTTGTACTGGATTATCGTGAATGATGAGAGATAAGGGCGGCATCCTTCCGGGCGGCTCCTCGACGACACCACCACCAGGAGTACCACGACTCTCACAACGACACAAGCAGCAGCAGCAGCAGCAGCAGCAGCAGCAGCAGCAGCAGCAGCAACAGACCTTCAGCCTGGGAGGGAGTCTTGCCTCCCCATCCTTCTATGTATTCATCTTCCTGTAACTATTCACTTACTCACCCGACTCGCCTCAACAGCGGCGTTTTCACCACCTGCCCAAATCCCCCGCCACCTGCCACCCACCAGCTGTTCACCTACTGGGCCGCCCACCACCACCTGTTCACCTACCAGACCGCCCACCACCTAATCCTAGGGTGGAACACGCACTAAGGTGAATGACATGTCCCTCCTGGTCGTCCTGGTGGGGGACGCGCCTGGGTGCGTGCATGCAGGCTCCCACATCGACCTCCAGACACACCTTGTTTACTGCATTGGCGGGTACCTCCCTTTTCTTGTATTGTTACTAGCCTCTGCCTCCCTGGCCTCTGGTGCCTCCAGTGGCTGCCGCTCCTCCTGCCTCTCTCACACACGCCGCTCCCTGCCTCACACACACACACACACACACACCTGCCTCACACACACACACACACACACACACACACACACACACACACACACACACACACACACACACACACACCTGCCACACACACACACACACACACACACACACCTGCCACACACACACACACACACACACACACACACACACACACACACACACACACACACACACACACACACACACACACACACACACACCTGCCTCACACACACGAGCGGACAAAATCTTGGTACAACTCGCGTCTCATATTTTCACCCCAGACTTCTATATAGATTTTTAATGTCATTTTTATCTGTGCCGATGGGAACATGGAAAGATTTCGTGATCATCCACAGTGTACGAGCGCTGCACCAGCGTTGTACGAACGTTGTACAAGCGTTGTACGTACGTTGTACAAGCGTTGTACGAACGTTGTACGCTTCACGGCCAGGTCCACCAAGCTGTGGCTGCCTCTGTTAGCATACGCGCCCCAGACACACACACACACGCGCGATCACAGTGGGCTACGTCGTCAGGTCACAACCCACCAGGATCAGGGCTTCAATTCTCGTGCAGTACAGAAACGTTTGGGCAATATTTCCTTTCACCTGTTGTATCTGTTCACCTTATGTGGTGGGATGCATCCTGGGAAAGATTAGCACTTGATGAAATGAGTATGATAATAGAACCACAGGTCGGAGCGCCATTGTATTAAGACAACCAGCGGCTGGAGAGGCGGGGTCCAAGAGCTAGAAGCGGAGGCTCTGGATTCCCTAAGGGAGGATACAGGGCTGTGGGTTTCAATGACCTATATACCGAGTGCCACTAGCGAGGCCAGTGATGGCACCCACCACGCCAGCACGTACATCTGTCGTCAGCGATGGGACAGGTTCGTCAGCACTTGTGTACATACCTGCTTGATGAGTCGTGGCGCCGGGGTCCTGGCGCCAGGTCCGCTGCTAAGACATCCGCGTATGGTTGTGGTCAGAGTTCGTGACAAAGCAGCACCAGAATGCGCATTAAAAAAAAACTGGATATGTTATGAGTGGCCTTGAAGAGTTGTGAATTGCGTCGCCACCGCCGAGGTCCAGTCCGGTGAGTAATATGTGAGAGATGACAAGAAGCCGTCGATATGGCGTCCAGTCACCGTCCTTATGTCTGGCACAGGTCCCGCCTTACACCAGCCACAGGTCCCGTCCTACACCGGCCACAGGTCCCGTCCTACACCGGCCACAGGTCCCGTCCTACACCGGCCACAGGTCCCGTCCTAAACCGGCCACAGGTCCCGCCTTACACCGGCCACAGGTCCCGTCCTACACCGGCCACAGGTCCTGCCTTACACCGGCCACAGGTCCTGCCTTACACCGGCCACAGGTCCTGCCTTACACCGGCCACAGGTCCCGTCCTACACCGGCCACAGGTCACAGGTCCCGGCCACAGGTCCCGTCCTACACCGGCCACAGGTCCTGTCTTACACCGGCCACAGGTCCCGTCCTACACCGGCCACAGGTCCCGTCCTACACCGGCCACAGGTCCCGTCCTACACCGGCCACAGGTCCCGTCCTACACCGGCCACAGGTGCCGCCCTACACCGGCCACAGGTCCCGCCCTACACCGGCCACAGGTCCTGCCTTACACCGGCCACAGGTCCCGTCCTACACCGGCCACAGGTCCCGTCCTACACCGGCCACAGGTCCCGCCCTACACGGGCCACAGCTTCTGCCCTACACCGGCCACAGGTCCCGCCCTACACCGGCCACAGGTCCCGCCCTACACCGGCCACAGGTCCCGTCCTACACCGGCCACAGGTCCTGCCCTACACCGGCCACAGGTCCCGTCCTACACCGGCCACAGGTCCCGCCCTACACCGGTCACAGGTCCCGCCCTACACCGGCCACAGGTCCCGCCCTACACCGGCCACAGGTCCCGCCCTACACCGGCCACAGGTCCTGCCCTACACCGGCCACAGGTCCTGCCCTACACCGGCCACAGGTCCCGTCTTACACCGGCCACAGGTCCTGCCCTACACCGGTCACAAGTCCCGCTTCCTGTCCCAAACAAAGGGTATTAAGCATAAATATCGGAGCCGTACTATGGTATCGAACCCCGTTCCAAAACTTGCCAGTCACGCGCATTAGAGTCCAAGAGTTCAGGGTGGAGTTGTTGTTGTTGTTGTTAAATATTCGCTACCTGGAACAAAGTTCGAAGTAGCACGGGCTATGGTGAGCCCGTAGTGCCTTTAGAGTCAGGGTGGAGGGTAAGGAGGTCCGTCAGTGAGATGAAGGTCTAATATACTTCCTCGTGGCTCTCCTTAAGAATATTTGCCATTTCACTTTGATAAATGTTCTTAAAAACACGTTGATGAATTTGACAGAGTATATTGGGGGAGAGTGTTGCCTGACCCAGTGACCCAGCTTGCGTAACACCGTGCGTGACGCAGAGTACAGCCCGCCCAAGTGACGCAGCCTGTGCCACACCGTGCGTGACGCAGAGTACAGCCCGCCCAAATGACGCAGCCTGTGCCACACCGTGCGTGACGCAGAGTACAGCCCGCCCAAGTGACGCAGCCTGTGCGTGACACATTCTAAAGCTTCACTTAAACCAATTTGGACAGCAATAGCCTCGCCCTCACTGTCAAGTTCATGCATGACAGACATTTGTCACTTGACAAAGTGTAATATCCCGCCGGGAGCCTTCCTGCAAGCCTGCACGCACTGGGGGGGAGAGCTATCCTCCCAGAGAAGTCAAGGTCCCCGCCACGCCTGCTAACTCTTCATAACCATCAACAAAAGACGTGCTAATGGAAATTGAACGGTTTGATGGTATTCAAAAACTTCAGCCATCAAGACCATTGTCTAGAGGGAGACCAATTTTGAGCTGTGTGGAGAGACTATATCACCATTAGATTTACGAAAATGAATCGTAATACCCTGCGCAAATATTAGTGTCTGTGTGTGTGTTATCTTTTCAAATTGTTACACCCGCGAGGAAAGATGAACGCGGCCAGCGGCAACAGCGCGGGAAGATTTCAAACAACCAATGGAACCGTTTTCTGCGCAACGGCGGAGGAAATGGTATCGTGTCTACCCGGCGGCTCTCGCGGCCACACTATCATTTACCGCCAGACGGCATCACCGGCGAGGATAGCCTGGCCATATTTATTACTTGAGAGATGACATATCACACCTGCATGACAGGTGTTTTAAGAGAGCCTCCCACAACAGCGCCATCTATAGGAGCTTGATAGTTTGGAGGAAAGTGGGGGTGGGGTGAGGAGGGACTCTTGTAGCATAGCGGCGCTTAAGGAATCGTATATATATACAAACTTTTTACTAATACTGTTTCCTGCTCTGTGGCCACAAGAGGAATTTACAAGATAAGCTCAACCGCTCCGTCGATCAGCCCAAGTACTTAACTGTAATCTTGGTGGCTGCGGTACTTAACCGTCATCTGGGTGACCGCGGTACTTAACTGTCATCTGGGTGGCCGCGGTACTTAACCGTCATCTGGGTGGCCACGGTACTCAACCGTCATCTGGGTGGCCGCGGTACTCAACCGTCATCTGGGTGGCCGCAGTACTCAACCGTCATCTGGGTGGCCGCAGTACTGGCATCCGAGACAAAATTTCAAAAGGGCCACTTGCCAAGACCAGCGAAGGATGCTGGAGTGGCCTCCACAGTGACGATACACAGAGCAATGTCAAGCTGCGAAGTCCAAGACTTCGCAGCTTCGAAATCAATGTCCGCTTCGCAACAGTGCCGAGCGGACATTGATTCCCCCAGCAACACTCAAGGTTAGGATGACCAGCCTGACTGGTCATCCTAACCGGGAGCTCGATCTACCTTTCCTGGCGAGATCGAGGGCACTCGACCTACCTTTCCTAGCGAGATCGAGGGTGCTCGACCTACCTTTCCTGGCGAGATCGAGGGCGCTCGACCTACCTTTCCTGGCGAGATCGAGGGGCTCGATCTACCTTTCCTGGCGAGATCGAGGGAGCTCGATCTACCTTTCCTGGCGAGATCGAGGGAGCTCGATCTACCTTTCCTGGCGAGATCGAGGGAGCTCGACCTACCTTTCCTGGCGAGATCGAGGGCGCTCGACCTACCTTTCCTGGTGAGATCGAGGGAGCTCGATCTACCTTTCCTGGCGAGATCGAGGGAGCTCGATCTACCTTTCCTGGCGAGATCGAGGGCGCTCGACCTACCTTTCCTGGTGAGATCGAGGGAGCTCGATCTACCTTTCCTGGCGAGATCGAGGGCGCTCGACCTACCTTTCCTGGTGAGATCGAGGGAGCTCGATCTACTTTCCTGACGAGACCGAGAGCGCTCGACCTACCTTTCCTGGCGAGGTTGTACAATCTTACCAGGAAGGTTGGCCGAGCTCCCAGGTATGAGCTCGGCCAATCTTCCTGGGGAGATCGAGGGCTTCAAGGGACATCGAATTCTTCACGTGGTTGAGGGCTACCATATAGTGCCAATACCAACATGGGTAACTGGCACAAAAACTCTCCCAATAGTGAGTATATATTTATATATATATATATATATATATATATATATATCTGTGTCATTCAGTATATGTACTGTCGCATCGCACTGAACGATGGGATAAACATTTAACACGTGAACGTGTTCGTAGATGACCTTGGAATGACCCTGGGGGGGGCGGGGCACCCCTCAAAGGTTAGCGACCGTTGTGCGCATGCGCTCTCCCGGATATCGCTATTTTCGTTCGTCATTTATTCCGCTAGGAACTTATCCCTACAAAAAGTATTTGGCAGTTAATCATCTCCATCTCGTTCGATCCCCACCCCTCCCGCCTGTCTGTGTCTACAGTCCCTTCAGTGGATGATTAATTAGCGGTTCGGCCCAGTGGCGCAGTTTCCCGAGGAGGTCATTGCGAGCCATTGTTGTTGTTTTAGATTTAGCTACTCAAAACGAAGTGTCCATGTAGCACGGGCTATGGTGAGCCCGTAATTGCGAGCCAGTCAGTATAAAGTTATATCCACCCATCAGCGGCTTTACCAACAGCAGCTCTCGCTGGCCCAGGCAGCCAGCGAGAGCTGCTCTCGTCAGGACAGGTTCCTCGTGACTACTTTCTTGTTGTTCCAGATTTAGGCTGAAAATTTTCCTTAATACATATATCTACCTCGGTCTCTGCTATACCGGCGACGCACAGTGTTGAACTGGGGCAGGTCTGTGGCCCACCTTCCCGGAGCCAATATGTGGGCGACCGCCCAACACTTTGTACCACTTTTGATCTTCTTCGGGTTCTTCGCTAATGAATGCGCAGATTACCTTTCGTTGTGACCGCTCATATACTGATCATGTTTATAGGTAGGATTGATGTTTTCAGTCAATTATCTTCTCGGCAAACCAGTCAGCAGTGAGGTGCGCCGCCCAGCAGTGAGGTGCGCCGCCCAGCAGTAAGATGCGCCGCCCAGCAGTGAGGTGCGCCGCCCAGCAGTGAGGTGCGCCGCCCAGCAGTAAGGTGCGCCGCCGCCCAGCAGTAAGGTGCCCGCCGTTCGACCATAGCACCATCCCTCCAACGCCACCAAACGCCGGAAACGCACAACAGAANAGACGTGGGGAAGTACTAAGGAAGACGTGGGGAAGTACTAAGACGTGAGGAAGTACTAAGGAAGACGTGGGGAAGTACTAAGACGTGAGGAAGTACTAAGGAAGACGTGGGAAGTACTAAGACGTGAGGAAGTACTAAGGAAGACGTGAGGAAGTACTAAGGGAGAAAGTGCTGAGAAAGAACATATCGAGTCATAGTTCCACAATTCATCATTCATCACGTAACTTTCCGTCGCCACCCACACGATGAGTACCTTATTATTATTATTATTAACATCTTTATTACCAAAATTAATTACAATTTTGCCTAATCTGAGGATTTCAATTAAGTCTTATTAAAGTGAGGATAATGCTGGTATTCACTGTCACGCAGGACAGAGGGTCATATATAAGACAATAGGTCTAAACTGTAAATATATAACACATATATATCATGGTTACAATCAATTAATGTATAAATATGTAAATACATCTTTCTACTGTGTACTGCCACACAAGGGCAGGGATGGGTTCATAAGTGATGCAGCTTAGAAGTAATATAAATATAAATTGTTCTTCATTGTTTAAAATGGACAAGCAAATTTTGGGTAAATTGTTAGGATGTCGTCCAAAACACCCGAGTCAATGAAATAGTTACACAGTTGGTGGTACAAGAGGCCAGCAGGTCTAAAGTCCTTTACGGTTTCACATTCAACAATATAGTGTTCTAGTGAATGCATTAAAGGTTTATCACAGAGTTTACAATCTGAGTATTCTGGTAGTGGCTCAGCCTCACTAACCTGCCAGATGTGTCTATAGCCAAGGCGAATTACCACAATGACTACATCACATTGCCTGGTCCGGTTACTGTGCTGACCATACAAATACCTATCATTACAAAAATGTCATAGCTTTTAATACTGCAGCTTTCAGGTCTCTGGGCATTTCTTAGTTCTTCTAAATTTCAAGTAATTTCTTTAATTTGTATGTTTCTAATACTTGCATTAAATAGTCCAAAGTCATAATCAATGTTTTCTTTCCTGCAAGCCTGGGATATGGGCCGGATATGGGCCATATATATATATATGGCCCATATCCGGCCCCAACCACGGCGGTCTCCGGGTTGGAGGTCCCTGTGCCCTTCTTCACCACCTTCGAGGTCAACCCCGGAACTCACAGTTCCTGCGACGGCGCTGGAACCAATCGTATTGGCGTTTGCCTTTCCATTGGAGACTTTCAGCGCCGTGGAGAGGGGGGACCTGCTGCCTGGGTAACAGCTTCTCCCCGAATCAACCTACCTTGGCTTTGCGCCCTGGTGAGGCCACTCCAGACCGACAACCAGAGCGCAACTCCATAGTCTTCTGAGATTGATGGATGCCTACTACTATATATATATATATATATATATATATATATATATATATATATATATATATATATATATATAACTGAAAACTCACCCCAGAAGTGACTCGAACCCATACTCTCAGGAGCAACGCAACTGGTATGTACAGGGACGCCTTAAACCACTTGACCATCACGACCGGACTAAGGAAGTGATAGCCGAGGCTATATGAACCACTTCCCCGCCGGCACTCGGATGGTAAAATTATTTAAAAATAATTTTTAAATTACCATCCGAGTGCCGGCGGGGAAGTGGTTCATATAGCCTCGGCTATCACTTCCTTAGTCCGGTCGTGATGGTCAAGTGGTTTAAGGCGCCCCTGTACATACCAGTTGCGTTGCTCCTGAGAGTATGGGTTCGAGTCACTTCTGGGGTGTGAGTTTTCAGTTGTATCTAGTCCTGGGGACCATTCAGGCTTGTTTGCATATATATATATATATATATATATATATATATATATATATATATATATATATATATATATATATATATATATATACTGTATATATATATAAATATAATGTGTGTGTGTAGATAATCGTCTCCTTGAGAAGTGAGAAATCTTAATTTTATTTGATTGCTTAACTATCGAACTATCTCGGCTGCAGACCAACTTTGTGTGCCATTAAAGGAAAACTACCACCATCCGTTGACCTCACCGCCTGCAACAGTTCAGTTGCTCACGGCGATTCAAACGACTTTGAAAAATATTACAGAAAAATATTTCTACTGGAAATGTACATTAATCCCAGCATTCAAACTACGATCTTATTGACAGAAAATGTTTTATATGAGCAAGTGGAGAACAGTGTGGTCACGGTGCCTTCCTCACCCTATAGTGTGGTCACGCTGCCTTCCTCACCCTATAGTGTGGTCACGGTGCCTTCCTCACCCTATAGTGTGGTCACGGTGCCTTCCTCACCCTATAGTGTGGTCACGGTGCCTTCCTCACCCTATAGTGTGGTCACGCTGCCTTCCTCACCCTATAGTGTGGTCACGCTGCCTTCCTCACCCTATAGTGTGGTCACGCTGCCTTCCTCAGCCTATAGTGTGGTCACGATGCCTTCCTCACCCTATAGTGTGGTCACGCTGCCTTCCTCACCCTATAGTGTGGTCACGCTGCCTTCCTCACCCTATAGTGTGGTCACGCTGCCTTCCTCACCCTATAGTGTGGTCACGCTGCCTTCCTCACCCTATAGTGTGGTCACGCTGCCTTCCTCACCCTATAGTGTGGTCACGCTGCCTTCCTCACCCTATAGTGTGGTCACGATGCCTTCCTCACCCTATAGTGTGGTCACGATGCCTTCCTCACCCTATAGTGTGGTCACGGTGCCTTCCTCACCCTATAGTGTGGTCACGGTGCCTTCCTCAGCCTATAGTGTGGTCACGATGCCTTCCTCACCCTATAGTGTGGTCACGGTGCCTTCCTCACCCTATAGTGTGGTCACGCTGCCTTCCTCACCCTATAGTGTGGTCACGATGCCTTCCTCACCCTATAGTGTGGTCACGGTGCCTTCCTCACCCTATAGTGTGGTCACGGTGCCTTCCTCACCCTATAGTGTGGTCACGCTGCCTTCCTCACCCTATAGTGTGGTCACGCTGCCTTCCTCACCCTATAGTGTGGTCACGCTGCCTTCCTCACCCTATAGTGTGGTCACGAGGCCTTCCTCACCCTATAGTGTGGTCACGATGCCTTCCGCACAGCTTCGTAAGCTTACCTGTCCTCCCACTTAATTCGAGGTATTTTTTACGTAACCATTTCGTTTAAAATACGACTTTTTAGTAAAAAATTAATGCGTCGTAATAGTGACGTTTTCGAGGCCTCTGCCTCGACATGGGCCAGTTGCTTGGGTTCCTATGCAGCTGGATAGGGGGGGGGGGGACAAACAGTTGCATTTTTTTACGGAGTGTCGTATCTAGAGACCGGGCCGGACAGTGACGGAGCACTTCAGTCAGCGTCCGCAGGAACACCTGAGGCCAGATTCACGAAGCAGTTACGCAAGCACTTGCGAACGTGTACATCTTTCCTCAATCTTTGACGGCTTTGGTTACATTTATTAAACAGTTTACAAGCATGAAAACTTGCTAATCAACTGTTGTTATTGTTATAAACAGCCTCCTGGTGCTTCGGAGCTCATTAACTGTTTAATAATTGTAAACAAAGCCGCCAAAGGTTGAGAAAAGGTGTACAGATTCGTAAGTGCTTGTGTAACTGCTTCGTTAATCTGGCCCCAGGTATTCCAGCGTACGTCCAGGGGACACGACTCGTCAAACATTTGCCCAACTGTTTACGAAACCAGTACATTTTTCCTTAATTATGGCGGCTTTGTTTACATTTACCAGTATATACGCTCAGAAGCACTATTATACGAGGTTGTTTAAAATAACTTTGGACTGTGACGTTTGGAAGCTCGTATGAACTGTTTAATATATGTGATCAAGGCCGTCATGAGTGTTGGAAGATGTACAGGTTTCGTAAGTTTAAATACTTGATGAACCCGGCCGAGCTGTCTGGTGATTTTGATTTGTTGCCGCCGGAGGCGGCTAGTTTATTATGCACCCCATACTCATCTTGTGAGCGGTAGCGCAAAAGCATTACAGAGGGCACAAAAGGTCTTTATCAGACCTCAAAGGAGATTATTACATAAACAATTTCATCCATCCTTCACACCTTATAGTTACAATGTCAGCTAGTTACAGAGAATGTTCTATTTCAAGAGCTATATATTTACAGTAAGTCATCATACATTAATGGTAGGTCTTATCGCTAATACATAATTGTTTGACCAATGGGGACATTACAGAGTCATAGGGGAGCTTCTGTTTATTATTAGTCCTCACAATACACTACTTGTTTCTTAATCTCATATGTCGTTGATCTACTGGAAGCGAAATGTGGATACAGTGCAAGTATTTTAAGTATTTTATTCTTAGTAATAAGATAGGTTGCCATATCATACAGCGTGAGTTTAGATTTATCTCTAAATGGCTCAATTTTACTACAATCCAAGATATAGTGTTCGAGTGTGTGTCCCTGTCTTTGTCCACACACTTTACACTTTACTTCATCTAGATCCCTATACAAGCCGAACTGCCAGAGATACTTGTAGCCAAGTGTTATACGAGCTGTGATAACATCTGTTAGTCTACTGACTTTGTTACTTGCCCCATACACATGTTTTACTTCACACATTTCATTGTGATGAACAATGGACCTGCTAGTTCCAGTTTGCACTGTTCTACTTTCATCAAATTCATCCCCAGGAGTTCTCGTCTAATGACACTTTTTAGGGACCAAGATTCCGTTCAATACTGTCTTTATTTACCTTGCTGGGACACTCAGAGTCCCGTCTGCTGGGACTTGGGGCCATCACCAGACCGCTGACGTCACCGGTCCAGCTGATGACGACGTCACGAAGGTAAACAAAACAAAGGTCACAGTGATGATGGGTCAGTTGGGCGGCTTGTCGCTCTCTCAAACACTGCCTCACACCCCCTTCGACCCCCTCCCTGCCACACACCCCCTCCTCTCTCCCTTCCCTCCCTTTAATCCCCCCCCCCTTCCCCTCCCTCTTCTTCCCCCTTTAGTCACATTATTTTAGCACGTTTAAAGGGGTTGACAACGGATGGATTGCGACGTTCTATAGCACCTGAGCCCTGACTTTAAGGCAGTTTGAAAAGTCCGAGACGCGAGGTGTTGGGAGAGTTGCCGCAAGTTGAACTTGGTCGTGGTTACTTCAGAGGGAACACACACCGTATAAACGGAGTCAAGTCACAGTGGGAAATGCGTTGTAAGTGGAGAGTCCCAATGGAGAGTCCCAGTGGAGAGTCCCAGTGGAGAGTCCCAGTGGAGTGGCCTGGGACCTCTCTCTCTCTCTCTCTCTCTCTCTCTCTCTCTCTCTCTCTCTCTCTCTCTCTCATTCATGAGGCTTATATACACTTTATATACAGGATTTCTAAGAGCAACATATATAGGACTGGATATAAAATAAAAAACCTCAAATCTCTGCGAGACGATATAGACACTAGGCTTTGAAAATGGGACAAAGACTGACAATTGTAGTTTAATGTTGGCAACTATGGGGTTCCGAGCCTGGGTGATGATAACACGGCAACCAGATATCACCTGAACAATGACGACACTTCAAACCAGGGGCCAGATTCACGAAGCAGTTACGTAAGTACGTACGAACCTGTACATCTTTTCCCAATGTTTGACGGCTTTGTTTACAATTTTTAAACAGTTAATGAGCTCCGAAGCACCAGGAGGCTGTTTATAACAATAACAACAGTTGATTGGGAAGTTTTCACGCTTGTAAACTGTTTAATAAATGTAACCAAAGCCGTCAAAGATTGAGGAAAGATGTACACGTTCGTAAGTGCTTGCGTAACTGCTTCGTGAATCTTCGTGAATAAATATTCGAAATAAGCCATAATACGATAGTGGTATTCTACCATAGTTGTATCATATTATATAATATAGTTAATCAGATATTAAATGTTATTCATCACTTTTTTTATCATGATCTTGGTCAGTTTGGACCCTCGTGGATTATACATAACTTTGGTCACCGGAGAACCTGATGAAGATAATTATATATATCGAGAGCTGACAAGAGAGAAAACGACTTGTGGACATTACCTTCCTAGCGGGCCCAAAGACTTTCACATTGTCGCGTACACAACAAACTAATCAATCAGCTAGAAAAGCAGGCTGGGTTCAGCGAGGTGACGCTCTCACTGGTAGACAATATCTGACGCAGCGGGTGGCAGTCTGGTCGAAGCACCGACCAACATGGCTCGCTGTACGCGGGGTTCTCGTCAGGAGATTGTTGTTGTTGTTATAGATTCAGCTACGCGGAACAAGTTGCAAGTAGCACGGGCTATGGTGAGCCCGTAGTGGAATTACCTGGCACAGGAGCGGGGCAAGTAGTACGGGCTAAGGGTGAGCCCGTAGTGGATTTAACCTGGCACAGGAGTGGGGGTGTGGGGTCCGACTACACTTGCTATAGTAGGGGAAACTCGACCAACATTCAGGCCTCTCGACCCATTTTCCAATTCTGTGAGGATGGCTCTGGCTTATGTAGTAGATTGTATCTTCATGAAATGTGTATTCAAATTTACAATTAATTCCTATTGTGTTATACATGATCGTCTGTCTTGTGAGGCAGTGAATATAGCCAACAGCAGCCTCACTGCAATAACATATATAACCAAATTACTAACGATCAAGCACGAATTAAACAACTGAATTTTGCCAATTATTTTTTACCAGAAAACATTCTAAGGAAACTACTCCAAGCTTGTACTAAAGAGGCACCCTTCTTGAGCCCGGATGGGCACATGTATAAGCAAGTAGATGGGGTCGCTATGGGTTCTCCCCCTAGGCGTCCTGTTTGCGAACTTCTACATGGTTACCATCGAGCAAAAGGTCTTAGTCGATATGAACTTGAAACCGGCCATATACTGCAGGTATGCTGACGACATTTTTACACAAGTACCTGATGTCAGACATCTGCAGGAGCGGAAGGAGGCATTTGAGCAGAATTCTGTGTTGGTCACTATTATCTGAAAATAATAGTGACCAATCCAGATCCTTCTGGAACACCGGACGTCTCAGTGTGGCGTGACCGCTTCACTGCGAAATTCTGACTTTGATGTTTGTCATGTTTTGAAGGTCATGCGTGTGGAGATTATGGGGCCCTGGGCCCCTGCCCCGGGGGACACATGCTTGAGGGAGGCCCCCGGGGACACATGCTTGAGGGAGGCTCCCGGGGACACATGCTTGAGGGAGGCCCCCGGTGGACACATGCTTGAGGGGCCCCTGCTTGAGTCGCTCGGGCCCTCGGGTTATCCTCCGTTCATGCCTATGCTCTCCTGTTCACACTGGCGAGCAAAGTTGTTGTTTGTTGTTTAAGATTCAGCTACTGGGAACAAAAAGTGCCAAGTAGCACGGGCTATGGTGAACCCGTAGTGGACTTACCTGGCACAGGAGCGGGGCAAGTAGCACGGGCTATGGTGAGCCCGTAGTGGACTTACCTGGCACAGGAGCGGGGCTGTAAAGTCGCCTCTGGTGACGTGTGGTGTACGACGAGGCTGGCGACGTGTGGTATACGACCAGGCTGGTGACGTGTGTACGACCAGGCTGGTGACGTGTGGTGTACGACCAGACTGGTGACGTGTGTACGACGAGGCTGGTGACGTGTGGTGTACGACCAGACTGGTGACGTGTGTACGACCAGGCTGGTGACGTGTGGCTCATAGCCAGGTTGATCAAGTATCCTTCAGAAGTGATTATCAAATTCTCCTTTCAACACCGTGAGAGGCTGGCCAGTTAGAACATAAGAATAAAGGTAACTGCAGAAGGCCTATTTGGCCTTCTGGCCAAATAGGCCAATAGACCAGTATTATGCCCACTAATCGACTTGAGAATGGTCCAGGACGGACCGAAACGTCGTCGTCCCTTCACCTTCTAGTGTGTGGTCTGGTCAACATACTTTAGCCACGTTATTGTGACTCATCGCCTGCTTATGCCCACTATGTTTAGGAGAGTGATGGGGTCTTGATGGCGATAGAATTCTCTTTCAGCGTACCTATTGCAACCTCTGATTTTCAACGCAGTTATTTTGCACATCCTGCAATGCCTTCTGGTCTCCTGAGGAGCTATTTTCGCGTACAGATTTGAAAACAGTTCCTCTAATATACTCCAAGTGTAAAGTACTGTCTCCCGCCTGGGCTCTTACGTGAATATAGATTTAAATTTTTAAGCGGGCCCGCCCTCCCCCTCTCCTCGTAATGCCTCTTTAGGTCAAAGGTCAAAAGTCAAGCCTAATCTTTTCAGGTACACGTTATTATACAGAATACCGATCAAGATACAATCGACACAATGATTCAGGTACTAGCTAATCAATCCACTGCAGTTCCACGATGGGCTCCAGGACGGGGCGACGTACACTAAGACTGGCCTCACACAGGCGGTATACAGTGATCTAAAAGCCTCCTTGTTCAAGTTTCTGAGGGACGTTCTGACTTTTGCCAGAGTAGAGTATGTGGCTGACATTATTCTATTTATATGAGCCTCTGGAGTTAGGTTTGGTGTTATGTTCACTCCCAGGTCTTGCTCTCTAGACGTTATAGGGAGGTAGTTTCCCTTCATTGTATACTGGCCTTTCGGTCTCTTGACTCCTGATCCCATTTCCATCACCTTGCACTTGCTGATTTTGAACTCTAGCAGCCATTTCTCGGATCAGCTCTGCAACTTGTTCAAGTTATCCTGGAGAATCTTGCAATCCTCATCTGTCTCATCCCTCCTCATTAGTTTTACATCATCTGTAAACACTGACATAAAAGACTCGACTTCTGCAGTCAAGTCATTTACATAAAACAGGAATAGCATGTGTCCCAGGAGTGATCCTTGAGGCACCCCGCTTGTTACTCTACGCCAGTCCCACTCCTCGCCCCTCACTGTCACTCTCTGACACCTGTCTGTCAGGTAATTCCTTACCCATGATAGTGCATTTCCGTCTACTAACGCCTGCCTTTCAAGTTTGTATAGTAGCCTCCTGTGTGGTGTGTGTGTGTGTGTGTGTATGTGTATGTGTATGTGTATGTGTGTGTGTGTGTGTGTGTGTGTGTGTGTGTGTGTGTGTGTGTGTCTGTCTGTGTGTGTGTGTGTGTGTCTGTCTGTGTGTGCGCGCGCAGAATCGACCTTTAGCTGCTGGACCCCGCCTTTTCTGCCGGTTGTCCAATGCAATGAATCATGACCTATTGTTTTAGCAAGTCTATTTTTGAAATTATTATCAGAGTTCTCTTTTACAACTTGCTTATATAGTTCATTCCACTTGCTTAAGTAAACAAAGAAAATACTATAATATCCAAGGCTCACGGGTTTCTAAAGCTTCGATCCATAACCTCTTGTTCTGTCAGTATTCACTGTTATCTTGAGGTTATCTTGAGATGATTTCGGGGCTTTAGTATCCCCGCGGCCCGGTCCTCGACCAGGCCTCCACCCCCAGGAAGCAGCCCATGACAGCTGACTAACTCCCAGGTACCTATTTACTACTAGGTAACAGGGGCATCAGGGTGAAAGAAACTCTGCCTAACGTTTCTCGCCGGCGCCCGGGATCGAACCCAGGATCACGCGTCCAGTGTTCTGTCCGTTCAGCCACCGGCTCCTAAAGACTGTACATCCCGTCTTCTTCATTTGATACACTGTACACAATCTACCGTCCCAGCCTAGTGAGAAACGCACAGACCCAACTGCCTGGACAACTCCTAAGGTTACCCCAACGTCAAGAAAACGGTCAATGTAGAGTGTCGTCTCCTAACCTACCAGAGGACCCACAACAGAAAACGGGACAGTACGTCACTTTCGCCAGCCGCTTCCATTTTTTAATGCGTTTTTTTTGGCCTGATGTGACACCTATGAGCGAAATGCGACGCTCCAAGAAAGTAATAGAATGTGGCCTCATAAACTCTGTTGATAAAACAAGCGTTCTTATTCCCCCATTCTCTTTGTGTTAACTATACTATTAATGGAGTGCCCGTGGAGACCGGTGAGTCTTATATATATCTTGGAGTCGAGGTTAATGATACAAATCTCATCAGCAACCTGCGCAAAAAACTAGTTGAGCGTCTTAAACCTCTCAAAACTCTCGTGGGCAAAAGGATTTTGCATTAACATAAAATATACTTGTAGTTTTTATATTGCCTTTATACGATCTGTTGTTGATTATTACGTCTTACATCTTCTTAATTGTTCACTTAAACAATTACAAGGCCTAGATGTAGTGTAGAATGATGCCATGCGCATCATCCTGGGTTGTCCTAGATCTGTCAGAATTGTTAACATGAGAAAGGAACTAAACTTACCTTCCATTTACGAGAGAATAGTTCTACTTAGTACTATGTTTTGTGCCAAAACTTTGAAAAATAATGGTTCCCCCCCCAGGACTATTCAAATTAAATTGAGATCCATTCTAAACAATTCTGACTGTTCCCTCAATCCGCCGCAAAAAGCTCCTTACAGTATGTACTCACCTATTTGTGCTTGCGGGGGTTGAGCTCTGGCTCTTTGGTCCTACCTCTCAACAGTCAATCAACTGATGTACAGGTTCCTGAGCCTACTGGGCTCTTATCATATCTACACTTGAAACTGTGTATGGAGTCAGCCTCCACCACATTACTTCCTAATGCATCCCACCTGTTAACTACTCTGACACTGAAAAAGTTCTTTCTAACGTCCCTGTGGCTCATCTGGGCACTCAGTCTCCACCTGTGTCCCCTTGTTCGCGTCCCACCAGTATATACAACTGTGTGGCTCAGTTGTTGTGCCAATAATCTTCTGAACTGAATGTGTCACTTAATCCTGATAAAACTGTTCACTGTATTCCCCCTTGGACAGATGTGCATGTTTCTATACATTATACCCCCATCAGTGTAAAACAAATGTATAACACTGAAACTATGAGATGTATGACACTCGAAGCTATTGACAGTCATCTTCAAAATCTCAAACCGACTGAATCCTACGCCTTTACTGATGGTTCTGTGCAGTTAGGCACTGGTAGAACAGCTTGTGCATGTGCAGTACATAAAGGGAATGAAATGATCATGTCTACTACACAGAGATTGAACAACTGGGCAAGCACGACACAGACCGAGCTAGTGGGCATCTAACCACTGAATACCTTAAGCTCAATGGTGGTGGAGTGATATTCTGTGACTCTAAAAGTGCTCTGCAGTCCTTAAATAACCCATCACAATATATGTCTGAAGCAGCTTGTAATATTAAATGGAATGTAATTTTTGCCAATGATAATAACTCTTGTATAAAATTTGTGTGGATCCCATCCCATGTTGGAGTTGGAAAACATGACTTTGTAGATCGATTGGCCAATGAGGCTTGCAGGAAAGAAAACATTGATTATGACTTTGGACTATCTAATGCAATTATTAGAAACATACAAATTAAAGAACTTAATTTAGATTTAGAAGAACTAAGAAATGCCCAGAGACCTGAAAGCTGCAGTATTAAAAGTTATGACAAGTTTTGTAATAATAGGTATTTGTATGGTCAGCACAGTAACCGGACCAGGCAATGTGATGTAGTCATTGCGCGAATTCGCCTTAGCTATAGACACATCTGGCAAGGTTAGTGAGGCTGAGCCACTACCAAAATACTCAGATTGTAAACTCTGTGATAAACCTTTAATGCCACATATTGTTGAATGTGAAACCGTAAAGGACTTTAGACCTCCTGGCCTCTTGTACCACCAACTGTGTAACTATTTTATTGACTCAGGTGTTCTGGACGACATCCTAACAATTTATCCAAATTGTTTGTCCATTTTAAAGAATGAAGAACAATTTTATAATTACATCTAAGCTGCATCACTTATGAACCCAACCCTGCCCTTGTGTGGCAGTGCACAGTAGAAAGTTG
>WNGS01005451.1:10450845-10468506 GCA_020271785.1 Procambarus virginalis
TGTAGGGACCCCTGGGTGAGGGGGGCGGCGTGTAGGGACCCAGGGTGAGGGTGGCGGCGTGTAGGGAACCGGTGGGGGGGGCGTAGGGGACCCCTGGGTAGGGGGCGTGTAGGGACCCAGGTGAGGGGGCGGCGTGTAGGGACCAGGGTGAGGGGGGGCGGCGTGTAGGACCCCTGGGTGAGGGGGGCGGCGTGTAGGGACCCTGGGTGAGGGGGGCGGCGTGTAGGGACCCTGGGGAGGGGGGCGGCGTGTAGGGACCCTGGGTGAGGGGGGCTGCGTGTGGGGGTCGGGAGGGGCGCGGGGAGCGAGGTGACAGTCAGTGCGCACACGGGGCCCGTCGCCACAACATCACAACACGAGCGCGTCTCCTCGCCCGCCCCAACACTCCCCCTTGTGCCCCCCTCGTCACTGCTGCCTCTTGGAGGAGGAGGACCGCTCTCCTTCCCCCGAGTGCTACTCCGCTAGTGGGCCCCTGGACCTGTAGACACCCCCCTCCCTCCCCCTCCGACGTAGAGTGTGGTGGATATTGTAGTAGTGTAGCGAGGCAACACTTGGAGAGACAGGTGTGTGTTTGTGTTTCCGTCTTGTCTGTCATGGAGGCTTCCCGTCAGGCCTCCTAGTCTCCGGCGCCGCCATGGGCCTCACCTACTGACTGGTGAGTAGTGACCGGTCCTCGCCTCATATCAATACTTTCCTGGTCAATAATGTATAGGGTCTATATATATATATAGGCGTATGGTGCCTACGGGATTACTGGGAGCAGCATGTGGACAGGTGTGGCAGGTGTGTGCAGCTGTTTGTGTGTGGCACTCGTATATTTGGCATTTTGTTTAGGGGGGGGGGGCAATAATTTCCTATTCTGGTGTTTCGCACGCGGTTGTTTTCGTACACAAATGAGCATGTTTACATGTAAATAACACCTTTTTTTGTTGTTGTTGTTTACAGTCATTTTTGTTTACCAGCAGTGGAGTGCTTGTGACACATGTCAACGCTTAGTCGCTAATTTGGTCTGATATCGGTATGCTAACTGTCGGGTGTACGAACTGACCTGTGTATAGCCTTCACTCTTTCACCACAAGGGTATATCTTCCTTCCCCTCCCCCCCCCCTCAACACGTGGGGGGTGCCATCTCAACACAGGTCAGTGCCACCTCCCAAACAAAGGGAAGTCTCTCACTGCTGCCACCACCACATCACCAGGGCAATGCCACAAACCCGCGGAAGTGCCACACTTTGATACAATACAGGTCAGTGCTGCCTGCCGAACAAAGAAGGGGCAACATTGCTGACACAACAGAATAGTGCCACTTCCACAAAACAGGGAAGTGCCACAATGGTGACACCACAACTCGGGACAGTACTGCCACCCACCAACATGAGAGTCGCACTGTCATCTCCGCTCAGTCACAAACAATTTCTCTGGTGCGGTTTGTCTTGATGAAGTGGATACTGCCACTATCAGCCTCGGCTTAGGCCACTGGCAGTTTTCAGGCGGACACTGCCAACACTAAATGTTTATCTCTCTGGTCAGGTCAACACTGTGAGCATTAAATGGCTCGGAAAATGACCATGTTCACACTGCCAACACTAAATGTTTATCTCTGTGGTCAGGTCAACACTTCCACCATTAAATGGCTCGAATAGTGACCATGTTGACAGTGCCAACACCACAACCGCACGTATTCTGGGTTGTGTTGACGGGAGCGGCGGGTTGTGTTGTTTAGTTGCTCGATAAATATTATTTTAACCAGCTCCATGGCGACTGAGAATTGGTCCTGAAGGCAAGACCAATCCTTGTTTAATACGCCAGCGGTCAGCTGATGGTGTACAATTGTTGCTAGGCTATTTGTAGCCTATGAGCAGAATTTCATGTATATCAGCCCATCCTCCTGTTTAGATAGTATTTTTGTATAATTATGTGCACCATGGTACAATCATTGACATAAGTAGTCGGAAGAAAATGATTCTAAAAAACAAACTTTAATATTCCTAGGCCTATTATAGCACATATATGTACGGTATTAGGCCTCAGATACCGTATGTTATGCTTAAGGAGGTTAGGTTAGTTTAGGTTGTCATTGAAACATAAATACAAAACTTTTTCCGGGTTGTCCAAATTCAATAGTAACAATTTCTACTTCCTGTTTGTCCATTACGTCATATATGCACGATGGTCGTCATCGTTACTATAAGTACTAACTAAATAATTAGTCCACTACGGGCTCACCATAGCCCGTGCTGCCAGGGAGTTTTGTTCCCAGTAGCTGAAACTTAAACAGCAACAACTAAAGAGGATGGGCTGTGTGTGTGTGTGTAATTTTGTTTTCAAATGCACAGTATAACAAATTAAGACTTTCGTTTGTGGATGGTCTCTGATCCAATCATCGGCCTCGTTAAACTAAGTTTTCTTTTTAACATTCAAATTAGAACGGAATGTCCGTTTCTTTTTGAATGGAATGGTGCGAGCTTAATATGGTTGTACAGGTATGTACATTACATACATGCATGCATGCCAGTAACTAAGGACAGACGAGGTCTGCATCAATTCTGGTACTGAGATAAGATATTCTAGAGGTGCAAGGAGGAACATGAAAAAGTTTCGGATGATGCACCTTGATGAAGGGTTTGGAGACACATTCAGCCTCAAGGGAAAACAAACACAAATTTCTCTTGATGACGAGAGAAATTGGAAAGTAATAAGTTAAGAAGCAGTGGTACAGTGTCGCTCTCCAGACGAAGCCTACGCTATCAGACGATAATATCGTTCCCATTATCGGGGACAGGAGAATTGTCAGGCTTATCAAGACCCCCTCGGGATAATGACCGACTCCCAGGATGCGAACCACAACAGCCGACTAACTCTCAAGTACTTGTGTACTAATAAGTTAAGATATCTGGCGTATAGTAACTTGGCCAGACGCTTCATTTGGGTATCGAGCCCAAGACATGTCAATCGGTTGAGAGCAGATTACACTAATTCTGCAGGTCACGTAAACAAATTATTAGGGTTATAACAACTTCATGGATTAGAGAGGCAATATATCATAATCAGGGGCAGCCTATTGAAGGCTGCCCCCTGCCTAACCTGCAGCCTATTGAAGTCCTCATGCGACATTTTATTGTCCTCTGTGCGGCTTTCTACAACAAATCGTAATTCATGTGAAATTGTAATAAAACCTTGTATAATTAACAACTGTATTAATATAGAAATCTGTTGAAACTTACAATGCTTTAATAGTCAACTTTAAAATCGACTGACGTTTCTCTTAGACTACTCTATTGACAAAATAGATTAAAATGAAGTCACTCGAATATTTGTATTTTGGTCCGACCGCAACTTAAACGACAGAATTAGATTTCTTAGAAACATGTTTTAAATGTTTTTTTTCGCTAAACGACGAGCGAGTTTCTTTACGACTTTATAATTAGGTACATTTATACATAATTGGTGTTCATTACTTCATTATTGAATATGTATGGGCTTGCATAATCTATCAAATATTTTAATAAGAATAATACAAAAGAAAATAATTTGGAGCAATGCGGGAATTCGATCCAGCGACTCCCGTACATTGGCTCAAATTGATTTTCATTGCTGTATCACATTAGTGTAATTTCCTTGTGTATTCATACAAGACGCACTGCATGACGCAAAGTCAATTACGTTAAAATAAAACTTAAATCCTAAAATTATGCTAAAATACTCTTCGATTCACAAACTATCTTTCTCTTTTGTTATATTTCAGTGTATTTAAATGCAAAAGTAAGTTGTTTTGAAACAACTATATCTACTGTGATATAAAACTATCCTTTACCGCACATTACTATCATACTCTTTTAAGAAGTGCAGCCTAATGATAATCTTCGTTAAGTAGTGAACTATGGCCAGAGTATGACATAAGGTTCGCAATCGCAGGCCTTGTCTATAATTCTGATGTGAAGCAAGACATTTTCATCTTAAGGGTTAACTATACATTATTTAACAAGGTTCCAGGGGCCAGATTCACGAAAGAACTTACGCAAGCACTTACGAACGTGTACATCTTTCCTCAATCTTTGCCGGCTTTGGTTACATTTATTAAACAGTTTACAAGCATGAAAACTTCCCAAACAACTGTTGTTATTGTTATAAACAGCCTCCTGGTGCTTCGGAGCTCATTAACTGTTTAATAATTGTAAACAAAGCCGCCAAAGATTGAGAAAAGATGTACAGGTTCGTAGGTGTTTGCGTAAGTGCTTTCGTGAATCTGGCCCCAGGAGTTTGGGGCAGGCGCTTATAAGGAAGATTTCCTACCCTGTGAGGAAATTCTATGTTGTTGTTGTTAAAGATTTGCTACCTGGAACAAGAAGTTCCTAGTAGCACGGGCTATGGTGAGTCCGTAGTAGGAAATTCTATTTGGTATTTGGGTTAAAACTAAATTTAGCCTTGAAAATGGGCTATTGTACTACATAGGCTGTGTATACTGTGGACATATTTTTTTCTTTGCAGCCTCGTATGCGTGTACTTTTAACACTAATGTTATAAGGGTACCCTATAATGTTATCTTTTGTGATACCCCTAATGAAATGTAGACTAATTTGTACATTTTTGAATCTATGTTCGCCTTGTATGGTAGTTTTGTTATATTTTTAAAATGTATTTATTAAAAATTTGATTTATTGTCTATTTTCTAGCTTGTAATTAGTTTGTAATTGAATTATTATTTTTACAAATATTTTCAAATATTCTTTGTCGAAAAAATCGCCGTCATAGGAGACCAAGAATACGTACCTTTTATTCTTCTTTCCATCAAACTGCAATTAGGATTTATAATAGGTTTTGTTCGAATGAATTTGGCTTGCGTTTTTGGTTCAGTAGCTGCCTGTGACTGTGGTATGATTGATCGGTACACAAGACGGTTTACCAGATAGTTTTCTTGTTGTTATAGATTCAGCTACTCGGAACAAGTTCCAAATAGCATGGGCTATGGTGAGCCCGTAGTGAACTTACCTGGCACAGGAGCGGGGCTGTGTAGTTTTTTCATTGTTAAAACCGTATATCGTTACCTTAGGTTTGGTAGATTTTAAAATGTTGGCGAACCATCATGTGCGCTGTGATCATTGTGAAGAGGGCTGGAGAGAGAAATATTTTGGAAAACACGGAAATAGGTTTGAGCAACAGTCGACGAGCGATTTTCCCATTCGGTGAATACATGGAAAATATGTATCCACATAGTCTTTGTTTAGTTTTATTCAACGCCAACATTTCTGGAGTGGACGATTGTTGTCGTTTTTAGATTAAGCAACTCTGAACAAGAAGTCCCAAGCAGCACGGGCTATGGTGAGCCCGTAGTGGACTTACCTGGCACAGGAGTGAGGCAGTAACTGGCGTGTACTGGGTGGGTTGTGTGTGGGGTTGCGAGCGGATTCGATTGCTACCATAGACAGTGATAGATCTTTGATTGATTGATAAAGATTAAGCCATTAAGATAGATCTTTGTGGCGCGGTGCTTCATGTATGGTGATTAAGTCACCCAAGAGGTGGCACGGGCACGAATAACCCGCAAACCTATGAGCCGTGTTCCTGAGCCTTTTGGGCGTAGTTGTGCTGGATAGGGATTCAAGGGTTACACGAGATATAGTAGCCCAATCCACCGCTGGCTTGCTGGCCCAAATTCTCTACTAAATTATCATTATTATTGTTAGTCAAACTAATGTTTTTATTTTTTTTATCCTTACGCCTACAAACAATATAATATTAAACGACTCCTTATGAATATAGGCTAATCATGGTTGAGGAAATAATAATCTACCAGTTGGGTTACATAAATACAGTACTAGGTTACATACAGAAATCACAATAGCGTGAAGAAAAGGTCAACGAACAGACGTAGGTTCGAATCCTCGTCACGGCCCTTGTGGATTTGTTTACAGTAGTAGGTTTTCCTAGTTATACGATATGGAGCAACGTTTTACATGTTTAAAAGTTGCTAACACCCTAAGACTTGATACACGTGTTGGCTCTTGTGTGGTGTTGTGGCGTATGTTTACCAATATAACACGCGGGCATTTAACGTGGCATTTGTGCTTCTTGCCTTGCGAGAAGCTCTTTAGTCTTTATCGTTGTTGTTGTTTAAGATTCAGCTACTCGGAACAAAAAGTTCCAAGTAGCACGGGCTATGGTGAGCCCGTAGTCTCTAGAAAGTCTTTTATCACCAACCCGTCCTACTGAAGAATACATCGCATCTTGACGTGTAGTTCCTCTAAGGCCAAAAACTGATGTACTAAAAATGCGTAGCGGCTCGCGAAATTGACGCGACGTTCCGTTTTCAGTTCGTAGGTCCTCAGTCAGGTTCACTCAATTTAATACAACACTTTAGTGACGTTTCGAACACCCGAAAGAACAGTCTGGTGAACAACTCATCCCGCCTCATTCACACGCACTAATTTTGACATGTCTGAGTTTGCCTGGTGGAGTGTCATTCTTGTGTCCTTGTTATGGGCTGCAGGAGAGGCTTGTCCTTCTGTGCTTATACATTATTGCGCATGAGCAGGCGTTACGAAGCATGTCCAAGAGGAAGTGGCGAAGTAGGGACCAGGGTTGGCGCTTGCGTCCTGCGTAGACCACACCTGACGAGCGGGGGTCTGTCTGGCCAGGAAGTTACTCCGAATAACTGGACGTGTTTCGTGAGGCGCCAGGTGACAGGTTAGCGATAACCAGGACCTGGTGGCGTCAATACGTTGATGACGAATATCTAGTATCACTGATAGCGTGGATCTTGTATCGTCAATGTATTGGGTGATGACCTTCCACCATCGGTACATTGCGGGACTTTGTAGCGTCATGGCATTGATTTTAAGGACCTTGTAGTGTTCGTTTTGTATTATTTTATTATATAATATATATATATATATATATATATATATATATATATATATATATATATGTGTATGTATTATGAGGTTACAATCGGATGCATCATATACTGTATTATACAAGTTTCAATTTATGAATTTGAAAATGCAAATTTATGTTCATGACTAAACCAGACAGGTGGTCGAGTCATGAGATATGTAAGTAAAAAAAAATAAATAGAATTCTTTCCTCATTATTTAAAATGGACAAGCAAATTTTGGACAAATCGTTAGGATGTCTTCCAAAATACCAGATTCAATTAAGTAGTTACAAGCCGTCTACCTGCCTTGTGGATGTTCCGGGGAATCAAAGGCCTGCGGCCCGGTCTCTGACCAGACCTCCCTGTTGGTCGTCTGGTCAACCAGGCTGTTGGACGCGGCTGCTCGCAGCCTGACGATATGAATCACAGCTTGGTTGCTCAGGTATTCTATGGAGGTGTTTGTCGAGTTCTCTCTTGAACACTGTGAGAGGCCGGCCAGGTATATATATATATATATATATATATATATATATATATATATATATATATATATATATATATATATATATATATATATATATATATATATATATATATATCAGTGTTGATCTGACGAATTACACCTATGGAGGGAAGTGCAAACGACTTCTAACACCTATTAGCAGGCTGATAGCGTCCCCTTATCATAGCTCATGATAATCCTTACCCACAAACTTCTCCTGGAGCACATCCCGTCAATCAGTTTACAACCAGGTACCGAATTACTGCAGGTGAAGAGGGGCGAAAGAGTCCCATCCAGACCAGGAACACACAGACCAAGACGCTCCAGGGTAAACTATACCATTAGCGACTGCCGCTAAGAATAACCTACAGACGAATCTGTTTACCAAACACAGATGTGTGCTAGTTGGTGTAAGCTTAGGTGGACACCTGGGTACCTATCTCGAGATGGTTTCGGGGCTCAGGGTCCCCGCGGCCCGGTCCTCGACCAGGCCTCCTAGGGGGGTGAACCCTTGGGTGTGTGAGGGAGACGGGAGGTGGGAGGAATTTGAGAAAAATGATTTTATAAATTGTCACCACACTGTCGTGGAAGTAAACATTCCATTCACCTCCGGTCGATCGGTCACCTGGCTCGGTCGATACAGCTTCGGCTTCCCACTCGAGGGGTCAACGGTTCGAGTCCCCTACAGCCCAGGTGAATGGAGAGAAAGGTTACTATGGTAGATGGAGGGAAAGGGTGATATATGAATGAAGGAAAGTTAGAAGCGTATATAGTTTACTTCACTGATATACCATATACTCATCCTGTGTGATGGTGGACCTGGTACCCCATCCTGTGAGTGGTGGTGGACCTGGTACCCCATCCTGTGAGTGGTGGTGGACCTGGTACCCCATCCTGTGAGTGGTAGTGGACCTGGTACCCCATCCTGTGAGTGGTAGTGGACCTGGTACCCCATCCTGTGAGTGGTGGTGGACCTGGTACCCCATCCTGTGAGTGGTGGTGGACCTGGTACCCAATCCTGTGAGTGGTGGTGGACCTGGTACCCCATCCTGTGAGTGGTGGTGGACCTGGTACCCCATCCTGTGAGTGGTAGTGGACCTGGTACCCCATCCTGTGAGTGGTAGTGGACCTGGTACCCCATCCTGTGAGTGGTAGTGGACCTGGTACCCCATCCTGTGAGTGGTAGTGGACCTGGTGGTACCCATCCTGTGAGTGGTAGTGGACCTGGTGTTAACCATCCTGTGAGTGGTAGTGGACCTGGTACCCCATCCTGTGAGTGGTAGTGGACCTGGTGTTACCCATCCTGTGAGTGGTAGTGGACCTGGTGTTACCCATCCTGTGAGTGGTAGTGGACCTGGTGTTACCCATCCTGTGAGTGGTGGTGGACCTGGTGTTCCCCATCCTGTGAGTGGTAGTGGACCTGGTGTTCCCCATCCTGTGAGTGGTAGTGGACCTGGTGTCCCCATCCTGTGAGTGGTAGTGGACCTGGTGTTCCCCATCCTGTGAGAGGTAGTGGACCTGGTGGTATCAGACACATGTAACAATAATGGGCCCTGTAACCTAACCCCCAAATTTCGTTTGGCTAAGCTGCCGCCATGATACACATCAAGAGTCTATGATGAGTCGTTATCACCCTTACCATTACCCAAGAGTGGTATTTGAGGTCCAAGAGGGGCCCCAAATACAACGACGTTAAGATGGTTACTTCAATAAGTTTAGTGTTGTCTTCCCATTCCCATCTGGTGTGGGAGTGGTAGAAAGGTTCCAGTGTTCTTTATATACAGGTCCAAGAACTGGGCCACAATTATGTTTTAATTGACTTGATGTGTTTATTGATTAGTGGGACTTATCATTAATCTCTCACCCATTCAGTAGTAACGTCTAGCTAGACTACGGGCTCACCATAGCCGTGCTACTTGGAACTTTTTGCTCCAGGTAACCAGCCTTTAACAACTACAATAGCAGTCTAGTCTATAAGTCTGCTGGCCCTATTGTATGACCCGTAGATATGCGGTTCTTTCTGCATAATAGTATGATAGAATAGTGTGAATTTCACTCTCTCAGGTCTCCTAAATATTGTTTCAGTTGTCAGCATATAACTCCATGATTATTCAAAGGCGAGACAAGGTGGTAATAAATTCCCTTGTTAGAGGAAATGCTTCAGGTAATTCACCAGTTTAACCACGTAATCGTTATTGTAACACTCCACGGCATAAGTATCGGGCATTATTATCAAGCTGTGATTAATGGTGTCCGTCGCGCGACGTGAGATGGCCGCCCACAGTGAATCTGTACGATGGTACAACATGGTTGCAGCTGGCAATCCAAATCATTATGGACGAAGAGGAGGAGGACGAGTGAGAGGATCATTAATAGCGAGAATCCGTCTTGGATACAAATATCCATGGAGATTGGGAATGGAAACAACAGTTGATCAGCGGAGTTGCAGAATCTGTGGTGAGAGTGACGGACACCGTCTTGACCACTATCTACGTGACTGTAAACACCTGAGAGACATTAGAAATATGTGTAGAATAATGACTCCACATTTTTTGAGTTGGGAAAACACTATTTGTCAAATATTGATACTGTTCTTAAAAGATTCCCCCATTTTGCACCCGCAAGATAACGTAAGCTTGTTAAGGGTTGACAGATGTTAATCTTCTTGTTTGACAAGTTGTTCACTTGAGACAGTTAAGCAAGTCCCAGCTGTGTCTGGGTACAAGTGACAGGATGAACAACCCAGCGGGTTTTCTTCCTTTTGGGGAGTGTTGTACATGCTGCTATGGCGGTGTGTCCACTCGCAGGATGAGTGGCGCTGCCCAATACTGTCACTATGGCGGTGTGTCCACTCACAGGATGTGGCGCTGCCCAATACTGTCACTATGGCGGTGTGTCCACTCACAGGATGAGTGGCGCTGCCCAATACTGTCACTATGGCGGTGTGTCCACTCACAGGATGAGTGGCGCTGCCCAATACTGTCACTATGGCGGTGTGTCCACTCACAGGATGTGGCGCTGCCCAATACTGTCACTATGGCGGTGTGTCCACTCACAGGATGAGTGGCGCTGCCCAATACTGTCACTATGGCGGTGTGTCCCCTCACAGGATGAGTGGCGCTGCCCAATACTGTCACTATGGATGTGAGTGGACACCCTGGCGGTGTGTCCACTCACAGGATGAGTGGCGCTGCCCAATACTGTCACTATGGCGGTGTGTCCACTCACAGGATGAGTGGCGCTGCCCAATACTGTCACTATGGCAGTGTGTCCACTCACAGGATGAGTGGCGCTGCCCAATACTGTCACTATGGCGGTGTGTCCACTCACAGGATGAGTGGCGCTGCCCAATACTGTCACTATGGCGGTGTGTCCACACACAGGATGAGTGACGCTGCCCAATAAACTCGCCCCTCGGGGCAAAATTTAAATTTAATGGCCGCCACTGTGTCATAACACCAAGAGTGTGAGAGCTAAACACTGTGGCCCGCGCGCCCTTGACTCCGTCGGTCACGTGTTCTGTGTTTACATCGCCATTTTGAAGTTCGTGGAGCGAGAGGAAGGTGGCGGTGGTGTTTAAAAAGTTCCAAGTAGCACGGGCTATGGTGAGCCCGCAGTGGACTTGATTAAGAGAGGAAGGTTATAAGCGTCCCCCGTGAACGGGGAACAGTCTAAGGCTCTACACACTGCTTTTACATCGTTTTTTGTTGAGCAGCCGCGTCTAACAGCCTGGTTGATCAGTCCAGCAACCAGGAGGCCTGGTCGACGACCGGGCCGCGGGGACGCTAAGCCCCGGAAGCACCTCAAGGAGTCCATGTATGGTATTGTGTGCTGATAACTGAAGATCACGCAGTCTCCGTGGCGTAGTGGTAAGACACTCGCCTGGCGTTCCGCGAGCCCTTTGTCCTGGGGTCGTATCCTGGCCGGGGAGGATTTACTGGCCGCAAATCTTTAACTGGAGCCTCTGTTTAACTCGACAGTAAAATGGGTACTTGGTTAATAGACAATTTTTCGTACGGGTCATGTTGTGGGGAAACTTAGGGTTAAGGACTTGCAGGAAACGCTACACGTACTACCCACCAAACACACACCGAAACTACGACGTTGGTACAACGTTCGAACAAGTTTTAACACCTCCTAACCAGTTATAACAACCAATATAGAAAGTTGTAACAACGTTCTAATACGTCATAAACATGTTAAGCCAAGATGTAACAACTTTATTACAAGTTGTAACAAGCGGAAAATAGACAGTTTCGGTTTGTGTTTCCAGGGTATAGTGGCTGTACAAGAATGTAACTAGCCTGTAACTAGGCTGTAAGAATGTAGCTCTTGTATATATAAAAAAAGAAAGATAAATTGAAAGTTCTGGAGTGTGATAGCAGCTGCCCTTCCCGGAAATGTTATCTTAGAAATCATCTTTCTGTCTTCACTAGAGGAGCTATGCTTGCGCGGAGGTCCCTATGCTTCACCCTGCAGCTAAATAATGCACTACGGGCTCGCCATAGCCCGTGCTGCTTGGAACTTTTTGTTGCAAGTAGCGAATCTTAAACAACAACAACAACAACATAAACAATGCACTAGTGTGGATTCTGTCCAATAATATCCCACAGACGTGTCACTGTGCTCATAATTATGACTTACAAGTGTGTGTTATATAGTGTTGCGCGATATATATATATATATATATATATATATATATATATATATATATATATATATATATATATATATATATATATATATATATATATACATACAATGTATAAAACTGTTTGTATTTTATGTAACATTCTGTAACCTATTTCTTCTATACGGTATAACCAGTAAAAAAAAAATCATCGTTAGCTAGGAACAAACTCCTGGCCCCGCTCTCCCGGCCACCAGCCGCAGGCTCTCCCGGCCACCAGCCGCAGGCTCTTCCCGGCCACCAGCCGCAGGCTCTTCCCGGCCACCAGCCGCAGGCTCTTCCCGGCCACCAGCCGCAGGCTCTTCCCGGCCACCAGCCGCAGGCTCTTCCCGGCCACCAGCCGCAGGCTCTTCCCGGCCACCAGCCGCAGGCTCTTCCCGGCCACCAGCCGCAGGCTCTTCCCGGCCACCAGCCGCAGGCTCTTCCCGGCCACCAGCCGCAGGCTCCCCCGGCCACCAGCCGCAGGCTCCCCCGGCCACCAGCCGCAGGCTCCCCCGGCCACCAGCCGCAGGCTCCCCCGGCCACCAGCCGCAGGCTCCCCGCCACCAGCCGCAGGCCCGTGAGGGCAAACGGAAGGATAATCTCGAGATATGAAACAGACTTTAAGGTCATCTCTAGCAAGTTATCACACTCCTGGCTGGCTGTTTAAACTTAAGACTGTGAGCCTTCATTAGCAAAGCCACAGATGCTCCTAGATAAACCGGAGGCCAAGAGCTGTTATCCAACATCAGTCCACCTCAAGCCTAACCCCAGGAGCTCGCATTTGTGACGAGTTTATCAACGATTACACCAGGAATGATCCTCGGAGCCGAGTCTAACAGTTGGAGCCGTTCCTTGAATACATCCACAACTATGACTAAGGCGCCTCTGGGAACATCCCGTGCGTAGGTTCGAGTCCTCTTCACGGCCCTTGCGGATTTGCGCATGTGAGTGTGGATCACACTCCAGGATCATGTTACGTTGGGGATGATACCAGAGCTGTGTGTACTGGTACGGCGTTTTATTGTGAATGATACAACTTCGTGAATTGTTCCACTGTATGTAGTGTATGTGTGGTTCCACTGTATGTAGTGTATGTGTGGTTCCACTGTATGTAGTGTATGTGTGGTTCCACTGTATGTAGTGTATGTGTGGTTCCACTGTATGTAGTGTATGTGTGGTTCCACTGTATGTAGTGTATGTGTGGTTCCACTGTATGTAGTGTATGTGTGGTTCCACTGTATGTAGTGTATGTGTGGTTCTACTGTATGTAGTGTATGTGTGGTTCCACTGTATGTAGTGTATGTGTGGTTCCACTGTATGTAGTGTATGTGTGGTTCCACTGTATGTAGTGTATGTGTGGTTCCACTGTATGTAGTGTATGTGTGGTTCCACTGTATGTAGTGTATGTGTGGTTCCACTGTATGTAGTGTATGTGTGTGGGGTTTATGTAGTCTCTTTATGTAGCTGCTTCTACTAACCAGACACATAAAGATATTATAAGAAGCCTAAATCATGGTTCTGTATTCCAATTAGCAGAGAGAGTAAGATAAATATTCCTGTGTAATACAGTATCGTTAGATACACAATGGCATTTCAATAACGTGATAGATCTATGAGATAATATTATGTAAACTCGACTCGAGTATACACCGATACATTAGTGTACATAGCAAATACAGTACGTACAAACATTTGTTGTATTACCAGCGATGTCATACATTTTTTTTAATGGACAAATGGAATTATAACAATGGAATACTTCTACTGGGGGGAGGGGTCTGTTGAAGGCCTTTAGTGACCTTTGTAACTCCTTTTGTGACCTTTGTAACTCCTTTTGTGACCTTTGTAACCCCTTTTGTGACCCCGTTTGTGGTCTGGAGCTTTGGATGAGTACGTCGCGACTAGTAGAGTCTGACACCCGTGGATAGACATCAGGACTAGGGGCCAGATTCACGAAGCAGTTACGCAAGCACTTAACGAACGTGTACATCTTTCCTCAATCTTTGACGGCTTTGGTTACATTTAATAAACAGTTTACAAACATGAATAACTTGCCAATCAACTGTTGTTATTGTTATAAACAGCTTCCTGGTGCTTCGGAGCTCATTAACTGTTTAATAATTGTAAACAAAACCGCCAAAGATTGAGAAAAGATGTACAGGTTGGTAAGTGCTTGCGTAACTGCTTCATGAATCTGGCCTCCCAGGTTTACGTAACACCCCTCCTCTCATCCTTATGATGATGTGTACGGCCCAACATGTTTCGTGTTGTTTCAACATTCTCAACCGTTACTTTTCTCTTAGTCGGTGGAAGTTCAACAAGATTGTTATGTAAAGCAAGCCATGCTGGCGCCAAACGAATGGGCTTGCGGGAATGAGCTCTGGCTCTTGGGCTCCCGCCTTGACCATGGATTGACTGGTGTAATAAATCAGTATAACTCTACCTTGGCTAGAGTACTGTGTTCCTCAGAATAATGAAAAGAATTACTGAAAAAAAAATTGTACCACTTACGGGCTATTCATGCCCGTGCCACCTCTTGGGTGGCTTAATCTTAATCAATCAATCAATCAGTACTGTGTTCACCTCGGTGTTGACGAAGGTTATTCTCCTTTATCTCTGGGTCATTTGGGGGGTTCAGTTGTTGTTGTTCTCTGGTGCTGTTAAATTCTCCTGCATTTTATGAGTGTAACTCTTCGGCCTATATCTGGCTCCCAGGCTTAACATCAACTGTGTCTGTTCTGTCTGTTCTGTCTGTCTGTCTGCCTGTCTCTTTCTATTTATCCTCTTTCTCTCTCGCCACTGTGACTGATGTTTAAGTAATTCGTGTTATTGTATTGTCAATCACAGGGATTGTGTCCCATGGTTAATGTCACGTGCTCGTCTAATAGGGCTCGAGAATAGCACAGTATCCCATTAATTCTCCCTCTCCATACATGTGGCATAGAACGAGGATAAGGAAACGGAAAGAGATTCAGCAATTAAACAATTACACGCAAGGGTTAAATGAACAAATCCACAAGGGGGCCGTGACGAGGATTCGAACCTGCGGCCAAGAGCATCCCAGACGCTGCGTTAATCATGTGTCACATCGTGTGAGTGACATGCAAGGGTTTGTTAGTGTTATGTTACTAACTACTAAGTTGTTACTAACTTCGCCATGTTAGAAGGGGGTTAAGCTACCTACATTATGGGTGTTATATCCCATTAGTCCCACGGCACCGCTCCTGTGCCAGGTCAGTCCACTACGGGCTCACCATAGCCCGTGCTACTTGTTACAACCCCGCTCCTGTGCCAGGTAAGTCCACTACGGGCTCACCATAGCCCGTGCTACTTGTTACAGCCCCGCTCCTGTGCCAGGTAAGTCCACTACGGGCTCACCATAGCCTGTGCTACTTGTTACAGCCCCCGCTCCTGTGCCAGGTCAGTCCACTACGGGCTCACCATAGCCCGTGCTACTTGTTACAGCCCCCGCTCCTGTGCCAGGTCAGTCCACTACGGGCTCACCATAGCCCGTGCTACTTGTTACAGCCCCCGCTCCTGTGCCAGGTAAGTCCACTACGGGCTCACCATAGCCCGTGCTACTTGGAAATTTGTTCCCAGTAGCTGAATATTAAACAACAACGGAATGCAGAAAATGTCGGGTATTAGTGCGTCTGTTTGTCACTGGTGAGGTTATGGGTGCCCAACTATTAATTTCGGGACGGATAAAAAAAGCTTGAGCCGGGAGATTGTGTGTGGGGGGCCTGGCGGCTGAGTGGACAGCGCTCGGGATTCGTAGTCCCCTAGGTTCAGGGTTCGCTCCCCGGCGGAGGCGGAAACAAATGAGCAGAGTTTCTTTCTTCCCTGATTCTCCCTGTTCACCTAGCAGTAAATAGGTACCTGGGAGTTAGACAGCTGCTACGGGCTGCTTCCTGGGGGTGTGTAACAAAAGGGAGGCCTGGTCCAGGACCGGGCCGCGGGGACGCCAAGCCCCGAAATCATCTCAAGATAAAAAGATAGTCACTTTTACTCATTATGAAACAAAAAATAATGTTTTCGTTTTAATGTGAACATTGTAAAATTGTCCGGTTTAGAACAATATTGATAGAACACTATTTACAAAATGAACTTCGAGGCCGATCATGATTTAGGCTTAGTGAAGATACCGACGGAGCTGGTAAGCAGGAGATGGAAAGGTTGGAAAGGGGGGGGGGGAGGACATAGGAAATCTTTAGGGCTGGGAGTTAAGGCAGAGGAGGAGGAGAGAGGAAGTACAAGGTAGTGGCCCAACCACTTTGGCGTTGTGGGTGATTGTGATGCTGTGATGTGAGCAGATGCGTGATGTGATGGCTGTGCTGATTGATTGATGATGAAGATTAAGCCAGCCAAAAGGTGGCACGGGCATGAATAGCCCGTAAGTGGTGGCCCTTTTGAGCCATTACCAGTATCAAGAGCTGATACTGGAGATCTGTGGAGGTGCGACTGCACCCTGCGTGACGGGAGATGTCTCCCGATGGCTGTGCTGTTGTTGTTGTTGTTGTTAAAGATTCGCTACTTGGAACCAAGTTCCAAGTAGCACGGGCTATGGTGAGCCCGTAGTTATTCGGCTGTGCTGTGCTCTCGTAGGTGATGACTGGGATTTTTGTTCTTGTGTTCTCAGCTATTTACATCGGGAAGGAAGGAAGGAAGGGAGGGAGGGAATGATGAGGGGGAAAGCGCCAAGCCATTACGACTATATAGCACTGGGAAGGGGTCAGGAAATGGAGTTGGGATGGGACGGGGGGGGGGGATGGAATGGTGCCCAACCGCTTGGACGGTCGAGGGATTGATCGCCGTCCTGCATGAAGGGAGACCGTTGCTCTACCGTCCACCTCAAGTGGTTGGTATTTACATTAGGAGCGTAATTTTGCGATGCACTACACTCAGAAACTGAGAGTTCCTTCGCTTTAACAATACGTTAGGGGGGGGGGTAGAAATAGCCTAAGGTACTCTATCCCTTTGAGATGTATTTCTTTCTTGTCTCAATAAACATAACTTGAACAACACGGCTGATTTTTTTTGTCTTCTCTCCCCACAGGTGTGTACAGGCGTAGAGGACCTTTTGACTCCCATTAGCAGGCTGAGAGCTTTCCCTTCTCATAGCGAGTGGTAAGCCTTACCAACTAGCTCTTCCCTGGAACATGACCTGCCAATCTGTCGACACCCAGTACATGCTACGGGCTATTTTCTCGCCTGTTCTTAACCCGTACAAGAGACAGTTGACATACTGCTAGCGCGCACCTTGGTCAACTCCACCGTCTGGGTACAGCCACAAGGGAGCTACGTAGAACAGGGTACAGCCACAAGGGAGCTACGTAGAACAGGGTACAGCCACAAGGGAGCTACGTAGAACAGGGTACAGCCACAAGGGAGCTACGTAGAACAGGGTACAGCCACAAGGGAGCTACGTAGAACAGGGTACAGCCACAAGGGAGCTACGTAGAACAGGGTACAGCCACAAGGGAGCTACGTAGAACAGGGTACAGTCACAAGGGAGCTACGTAGAACAGGGTACAGCCACAAGGGAGCTACGTAGAACAGGGTACAGCCACAAGGGAGCTACGTTAGAACAAGACACACACAACATGTACAAAC
>WNGS01005451.1:10510239-10525799 GCA_020271785.1 Procambarus virginalis
TACGGCTATTGAATATCCTATCAACAAAGATAAGAAATATTGCCGAAATAAAACAGGACGTAGAATGATGAGTGACGATAACGTGACTATCTCCCTGCAGCAAGAGCCGGACCAGCCGGCTTCTGATTGACACGTTCAAGACAGCTTGACGCTCCAAGCAACAGCCTGTTGGACCAAGCTATAACCTACGATGTTCATACAGTGTAATCTGCGCTTATGGCACTTCTAATCTTCAATGAATCTCTTCCTACCCTACCACTTGGGCTGGACGGTAGAGCAACGGTCCTCTTCACGCAGGTCGGCGTTCAATCCCCGATCGTCCAAGTGGTTGGGGCACCATTCCTTCCCTCCCTCCCCGTCCCATCCCAAATCCTTATATCCTGACTCCCTTCCAGTGCTATATAGTCGTAATGGCTTGGCGCTTTCTCCTCCCTTTCTCCTAGTTCCCTTCCCTTCCATCCTATAATCCTCATTTCCCTGGTTGGTGCAATATTTGCTTAGTTATGTTCACTGAACCTTTGTTCGTCTGACATCGTTATTCCCTGTTTCTTTACACGTTCTTCTTCTATTGCAAGGAAATCTGACTGTGTCTTGTACCCTGTATTTAGTTTAAGGTCTTAAATTTTGCTATTTCTAATTATCTGGAATTTATCGCTGTTAAACAGCATGTTAATTTCTGTCCCAATCCAAGATTTTTCCTATATCAGCTGGAAGTTTTCAGTGTCTCCTCAGAAGTAGTTTTTATGTTTATTTTCAACCCATCCTCCTGTTTAGACAGTACTTATTGTAACTATGTGCCCCATAGTACAAACATTGACGTAGTAGGCAATTAAATAGTTGAATTTGGCATTATTCACTTTTTAGAGTTTGAAAAAAATTTAAGTTAAAAAACAAACAAATATTCCTAGGCCTAGTCTATATTCCTGAGGCATATATAGTACATATGTGTACTAATACAGTACACATATGTACTATTAGGCCTCAGATAGCGTGTATAAGCCCTAGGAAGGTTAGGTTAGTTTAGTCTGTCTTTGCAACATAAATATACAATATTTCCCGGTTTGTCCACATTCAACAGTACCAATTCTACTTTCTAATTGCGTAGTACGTTGGTATATATATACTATGATCCTCATCGTTACTATTAGTACCACCAGCACAGGGGGTGGTACTTTGTGTATCGTCCTCAAAGAATGACACGAAGCTGAGACTCAATTTAGTCAATGATTTGAGACTGATGCAAGGAGTGTGTGTTGACCAGACCACACACTAGAAAGTGAAGGGACGACGACGACGTTTCGGTCCGTCCTGACCATTCTCAAGTCGATTGTGAAGACTGCAAGGAGTGCCCCTCTGTGAAGGGCACAGAGGGGGCACAGAGCTTTTCACTGGGTTTTGACTGTGTCGGTGACATCTGTTCAGCCTCCTATATCTTCATATATTTAAACTTTACGTAATTAACCTCTAATAACCATTTGCTTGACTTTTATAGATTTTTGCCAAAGTCCTTCATTGTCGGATGGGTAAGTGTCCCACCAGTGTGTGAGGGATAGATAAGTGTCCCACCAGTGTGTGAGGGATAGATAAGTGTCCACCATGTGTGTAGGGATAGGTAAGTGTCCCACCAGTGTGTGAGGGATAGATAAGTGTCCCACCAGTGTGTGAGGGATAGGTAAGTGTCCCACCAGTGTGTGTAAGGGATAGGTAAGTGTCCCACCAGTGTGTGTAGGGATAGTAAGTGTCCCACCAGTGTGTGTAAGGGATAGGTAAGTGTCCCACCAGTGTGTGTAAGGGATAGGTAAGTGTCCCCACCAGTGTGTGAGGGATAGGTAAGTGTCCCACCAGTGTGTGAGGATAGGTAAGTGTCCCACCAGTGTGTGTAAGGGATAGGTAAGTGTCCCACCAGTGTGTGTAAGGGATAGGTAAGTGCCCCACCACTGTGTGAGAGATAGGCAAGTGCCCCACGAGTGTGTGAGTGCCAGGACGACGGGGGGAAAGTGCCCCCTGGGGGAGGGCAGACCATCCAGGCAAGAGTAACCTCCGGCAATTTTGGTTATAGATTTTGCGTTGGAGCGAGGGCGGAGGGGGAGAAGAGCCCGGCAGAGCTACAGGGCCCAGGGCTCCTGCTCCTCCGCCAGCTGTAGCCTAAATATTGTATGAGGATACGTGGAGGATACAGCCGGCGACGAGCAGGCTCTCATTGTATCCGGCCCCGAGGGACGTGCTCTCTCATGCTTCTCCGGGCTGGCTTAATAAACGTAACTGGCTGACTTAAGAGTTAAGAACGCGTTTACTCTCGGCGTGAACGCGTACACGCATTACTCTCGCCTGCGGTGGCGAGCCCTGCTGTGTTTACCCCTGTGGGCGGTGGCACACAGTGGTACTGTGACGTCGTGACGAGAACGTCGTGGACGAGAACGTCGTGGACGACGGTAGTCCCGCGTCGCAACGTATTTAAGAACGACGTTGCCGTTCCGGTGTGCGTGTCGGGGTGGGGATTTTTGACGCCAAAGCCCCCGCATACATCCTCGTCTCCACTCGGGAATTTTCATGGTCTTTTCAACGGTGTATAATATATTTAAAGCTCCGTAAAGTGTCTTAAGAAAATGCTGCTCCAGTGACGTAAAAATCCAAGCAGGAGCCTCTTGTCGTTATTAAAACCCACGTATCTTACACTCCAGCCTCAGGGGGGGAGGGGGGGCGCCCCATGCCTCTCCCTGAGGCAGGCTAGGGGGTAGGCCTGTACACACTCACACGCGCGCACGCACACACACCCACACACACAGACACACACACTCACACACACACACACACACACACACACCACACACACACACACACACACACACACACACACACACATGCACACACACACACGACAATTGATTGACGATTGAGAGGCGGGACCATAGAGCCAATGCTCAACCACGGCAAGCACAAATAGGTGAATACACACACACTGAACCAAGAAGTACCCAAGTACCCACATGAGCCACAGGGACGTTAGAAAGAGCTTTTTCAGTGTCAGAGTAGTTAACAGATGGAATGCATTAGGCAGTGATGTGGTGGAGGCTGACTCCATACACAGTTTCAAATGTAGATATGATAGAGCCCAGTAGGCTCAGGAATCTGTACACCAGTTGATTGACAGTTGAGAGGCGGGACCAAAGAGCCAAAGCTTAGCACAACTAGGTGAGTACACACACACACATTAGGGCCTCGCGTCGGAGTGGACAGCGAACGATGGTCGTAGTTCTAAGGACCCGGATTCGATTCCCGACCGAGGCAGAAACAGAAGGAAATAGGTTCTTTCACCTGATTCACCTGTTAACCTAAAATAGCTACCCGGGAACTATAAAGCTGCTACGGGATGCATCATGAGTGGATATGCGTATTTGTTTTAGAGAGAAAAATATGTAGTAGATATTATAGAGGAATATAGATCAGGAGTCAGAATCGCTTTCTAACCGTTGGACACCGACGGTTAGAAAGGTGGGCCCATGAGCTAACAGCTCGATCCCCCCAAAATGGCTCACCATAGCCCGTGCTGCTTGGAGCTTTTGTTCCAGGTAGCGAATCTTAAACAACAACAGCTCGATCCCGCAGACACAAAAGGTAAATGCACGCAGTCAATATACACAAAGACATATATATATATATACACGAGCGAAGACGGTGAGTTCCTCAGAGGGATGAGGTCTTAGAGTGGCGTGATGTCACCAGCGGAGTCCCACAGGGCTCTGTACTCGATCCTACCCTGTTTCTCATAGAAGTATATGATCTTCCAGAGGAAATTAACTCATTTTCCTCAAGCACTCATTCGGAACTTTGTATACCACATTTGTCAGGTCAATAATGAACTATGCCGCTCCATCCTTTGGCGCTCCGCAATGCGCGCCAAATTCATCAACTTCAAAATTGGTGTGATGAATGTTTAATTACACTCAAAAGAGCGCCAAAACACCTTCAAAAACTGACAAAAGCGCCAAAACGCCTTAAAAAACAGAAAAAAAACGTACTAAAATACCTTAAAAACCGGAGAAAAGCGCGCCAAAACACCTTAAAAAAGGAATAAAAGCGCGCCAAAACTCATTAAAAACAGAACAAAAGCGCGCCAAAACACCTTTAAATACGAACAAAAGCGCGCCAAAACACTGCAGTGTACACCAAACTAAACAAAAACCGTAAAGATCTAAAGAATGTTTCGCTACACAAAATGTATAGTCTAGCTGAACACAAATGATATATTACTAATTATTACGAAATATGATTGACTTTAGCACATCACTATTTAGCAAATTTAATTGATTAAGTTACTTGACACGTTGTACGTCCCAGGCCCTTGTAAACAAACATATTTTACATAACCATTTTTACCACACACAAGAGATTACAGGAGGCGCTGATGAGAGTGGTGCCCCGCCTCCTAGGAGCGAGGGGTGACGCCGACCCGCCTCCTAGGAGCGAGGGGGGTGACGCCGACCCGCCTTCCGCTCGTAACAATAACTTATTAAAAGTTAAATATATGGCGACTCTAAATTTAAGGTTTCATAATTCCTTTCATTGGCATTTAGTCTGCGTTTGGTGGTATGGTTGATGGTGGTGATGGTAGTGGTGGTGATGGTGGTGGTGGTGGTGGTAATGGTGAGAGGGAATCTTTCCATACTTCTGGTGGTGGTTATGGTATTATTGGGGGCAATTAGACGCCTAAAGTGTTACCGGGCTGTGACAAGTGGCCCCAGATGGCGTGGTGGGGTTCACGGGAGGGGGTGGCATGGTAGGGGGGTGTCAGGAGGGGGGAGAGGGGAGGTGGTGTCAAGTGAACCACAGGAATACCACTCCCCGCAGCCCGTAATGAAAATACCCATCATTGTTGGAGAGCTGCACCACTGCAGCCCCTGTGATTAATATGACGGGCTGACCCTCGCCCCTCTCTACAGCCCCTCACTATCCCTCTCTACAGCCCCTCACTATCCCTCTCTACAGCCCCTCTCACTATCCCTCTCTACAGCCTCTCACTATCCCTCTCTACAGCCCCTCACACTATCCCTCTCTACAGCCCCTCACACTATCCCTCTCTACAGTCCCTCTCACTATCCCTCTCTACATCCCTCACCGTCACTACCCACTGCTCGGCCACCAGCACCCCAACGGCACAGTTACTGTGATTCAGGAGTAATTATGTAGCCATAAGTATGGTACAGGCGAGCGTGTTAATATTGCTTCCAGGTATAAAGTGCACTAAAGGTACAAGTGTGGGTACAGGAACAGGAACAAGTGTAGGTACAGGAACAGGTACAAGTGTGGGTACAGGAACAGCTACAAGTGTGGGTACAGGAACAGGAACAAGTGTAGGTACAGGAACAGGTACAAGTGTGGGTACAGGAACAGCTACAAGTGTGGGTACAGGAACAGGTACAAGTGTGGGTACAGGAACAGGTACAAGTGTGTGTACAGGAACAGGTACAAGTGTGGGTACAGGAACAGGTACAAGTGTGGGTACAGGAACAGGTACAAGTGCGGGTACAGGAACAGGTACAAGTGTGGGTACAGGAACAGGTACAAGTGTGGGTACAGGAACAGGTACAAGTGTGGGTACAGGAACAGGTACAAGTGTGTGTACAGGAACAGGTACAAGTGTGGGTACAGGAACAGGTACAAGTGTGGGTACAGGAACAGGTACAAGTGTGGGTACAGGAACAGGTACAAGTGTGGGTACAGGAACAGGTACAAGTGTGGGTACAGGAACAGGTACAAGTGTGGGTACAGCTGTACCGCTGGTTCAACACTTGTACTGTAACACCATAACTAAAAATAATCCCAGAATCGAGGAGACTGAAAATCCAAGCAGAACAGACTGATGGAAGTCAGCTTAACGTCAAGGGAATTAAGGAGAAATAGAGGAAACATGATCCAGACATATAAAATACTCAGACGTACTATTCAGCAGTGTAAAGTTGATAAACTAAATCAAGTGAAAGCAGGAGGCACTGAGGACTACGGCCGTCTATAGATTTGAAAGGAGATATAACAACAAATAAAGTGGACGAAAGTTATTGCATTAGACCACCGACAGCTGGAAAAGACGGGGACCGGGAGCTGGAGCACCGACACACACACACACACACACACACACACACACACACACACACACACACACACACACACACACTAGTCTAGTGGAATACACAGGTATGCTACTAGACTAGTCCCAGAACTAAGAGGCATGAGTTACGAGGAAAGGCTGCGAGAGATGCTCCTAACTACACTGGAAGACAGAAGAGTAAAGGGAGACATGATCACAACCTACAAAATCCTCAGGGGAATCGACAGGGTAGACAAGGATAAACTGTTTAACACGGGTGGTACACGAACAAGGGGACACAGGTGGAGACTGAGTACTCACATGAGCCACAGGGACGTTAAAAAGAACTTTTTCAGTGTCAGAGTAGTTAACGGATGGAATACATTAGGCAGTGATGTGGTGGAGGCTGACTCCATACACAGCTTCAAATGTAGATATGATAAAGCCCAATAGGCTCAGGAACCTGTACACCAGTTGATTGACGGTTGAGAGGCGGAACCAAAGAGCCAGAGCTCAACCCCCGCAAGCACAAATAGGCGAGTACACACTGTGTTGAGCGCCACGGTGAAACGGAATAATAATGGTAGTGGCTTGCCTCTCCCTCTCTCCCTCTCCCTCTCCCTCTCCCTCTCCCTCTCCCTCTCCCTCTCACTGCCTCGTTAAGGTATGCCTGCCTCGTTAAGGAGGTATGCCTTCGCCTTGGCTTCGGCATCCAGCCTTTTATTGTGACTACCGACGGGAAGGCTTCCTCAGCTCTCTCACCTCAGCCTCTCTCCCTACTCCTACCCTCTCCTCCCTCCCCACCTCCCTTCAGCAGGGGGAGTACTGGGTGTCTGGCGCTACTTGTGTACTGGTTGGGCAAGTATGTGTGCTCTCCCTGTGGCGAGGGGCGGCGTGTCTGAGTGTGGAGGTGCCTCGCCACCTGCTCCACCACATCTCTCAGCTGGCAACGGGGAATGCCAGCGGGAGTCTTCAATTAACATCTCTGGCGGGAAGGTGTCCTGCTTGTAGGAACTAGGAGGCCAGACACAGGATGCAGAATGAGGGATGAAGTCCTTCATGAAACAGAGAGAAAGATCTAGGAGTTGATATCACACCAAACCTGTCTCCTGAAGCCCACATCTAAAGAATTACATCTGTGGCATACGCGAGGCTGGTTAACATCAGAACAGCGTTCAGGAACCTGTGTGAGGAATCATTCAGAACCTTGTATACCACATATGTAAGACCAATCCTGGAGTATGCGGCCCCAGCATGGAGCCCGTACCTTGTCAAGCACAAGACGAAGCAGGAAACAGTTCAGAGGTAAGCCACTATGTTAGTCCCAGAACTAAGAGGCACGAGTTACGAGGAAAGGCTGCGGGAACTGCACCTCACGTCGCTGGAAGACAGAAGAGCTCGGGGAGACATGATCACCCCATACAAGATTCTCAAGGGAATTGACAGGGTAGACAAGAACGGGCCATTTAACACGGATGGTACACGAACAAGGGAACACAGGTGGAAGCTGCGTACCCAAATGAGCCACAGGGACGTTAGAAAGAACATTTTTAGTGTCAGAGTAGTTAACAGGTCGAATGCACTAGGCAGTGATGTGGTGGAGGCTGACTCCATACACAGTTTCAAATGTAGATATGATAGAGCCCAGTAGGCTCAGGAATCTGTACACCTGTTGATTGACAGCTGAGAGGCGGGACCAAAGAGCCAAGCACAACTAGGTGAGTACAACTAGGTGAGTGCACGCACACACACACACACACACACACACACACACACACACACATCTTGTATATCGGGACTACAGCTAATGTAGTCCCGATATACAAGAAAGGGGATAGACAGGAAGCACTGAATTACAGGCCAGTGTCCCTAACCTGCATACCATGCAAGCTGATGGAGAAGATTGTGCGAAGAAAGCTAGTGGAACACCTGGAGCGAAGGAACTTTGTAACACAGCATCAACATGGGTTCAGGGATGGCAGGTCCTGCCTCACAGGGTTACTTGAATTCTACGACCATGCTACAAAAATAAGGCAAGAAAGAGAAGGGTGGGCAGACTGCATATTTTTGGATTGTCAGAAAGCCTTTGATACAGTGCCACACAAGAGGCTAGTGAAAAAGCTGGAGATGCAGGCTGGAGTGAAAGGGAAGGTACTCCGTTGGATACAGGAGTACCTAACCAACAGGAGACAAAGAGTCAGTGTGAGGGGTGAGGTCTCAGATTGGCGAGACGTTACGAGTGGAGTCCCGCAGGGGTCAGTCCTTGGACCTATACTGTTTCTGATATATGTAAATGATCTCCCAGAGGGTATAGAATCGTTTCTCTCAATGTTTGCCGATGATGCAAAAATTATGAGGAGGATTGAAACTGAGGACGATAGTAGGAGGCTACAAGACGACCTAGACAGACTGAGTGAATGGTCCAACAAATGGCTGTTGAAGTTCAACCCGAGTAAATGCAAAGTAATGAAACTAGGCAGTGGAAACAGGAGGCCAGACACAGGATACAGAATAGGAGATGAAGTACTTAATGAAACGGACAGAGAGAAAGATCTAGGAGTTGATATCACACCAAACCTGTCTCCTGAAGCCCACATAAAAAGGATAACATCTGCGGCATATGCGAGGCTGGCTAACATCAGAACAGCGTTCAGGAACCTGTGTAAGGAATCATTCAGAATCTTGTACACCACATATGTAAGACCAATCCTGGAGTATGCAGCCCCAGCATGGAGCCCGTACCTTGTCAAGCACAAGACGAAGCTGGAAAAAGTCCAAAGGTATGCCACTAGACTAGTCCCAGAACTAAGAGGCATGAGTTACGAGGAAAGGCTGCGGGAAATGCACCTTACGACACTGGAAGACAGAAGAGTAAGGGGAGATATGATCACAACCTACAAAATCCTCAGAGGAATCGACCGGGTAGACAAGGACAAACTATTCAACACTGGGGGGACGCGAACAAGGGGACACAGGTGGAAACTGAGTACCCACATGAGCCACAGAGACGTTAGAAGGAACTTTTTCAGTGTCAGAGTAGTTAACGGATGGAATGCATTAGGCAGTGATGTGGTGGAGGCTGACTCCATACACAGTTTCAAGTGTAGATATGATAGAGCCCAGTAGGCTCAGGAATCTGTACACCAGTTGATTGACAGTTGAGAGGCGGGACCAAAGAGCCAAAGCTCAACCCCCGCAAGCACAAATAGGTGAGTACAAATAGGTGAGTACACACACACACACACACACACACACACACACACACACACACACACACACACACACACACACACACACACACACACAGACCGTCAGTAGTTTCAAAGCGTTATATGACAAAGAGTGCTGGGAAGACGGGACACCACGAGCGTAGCTCTCATCCTGTAACTACACTTAGGTAATTACACTTAGGTAATTACACACACATACACACACGCACACGTACTCGCCCAGGACCCAAGAGCTGAAGCTTATCTCCAGCAAACACAGAGAGATAAATTCAGCTACATGAGTACAGCAACGTGAACCACCTGCCACAGGTAACGGTAGCCACCTGCCACAGGTAACGGTAGCCACCTGCCACAGGTAACGGTAGCCACCTGCCACAGGTAACGGTAGCCACCTGCCACAGGTAACGGTAGCCACCTGCCACAGGTAACGGTAGCCACCTGCCACAGGTAACGGTAGCCACCTGCCACAGGTATCAGTAACCACCTGCCACAGGTAACGGTAGCCACCTGCCACAGGTAACGGTAGCCACCTGCCACAGGTAACGGTAGCCACCTGCCACAGGTAACGGTAGCCACCTGCCACAGGTATCAGTAACCACCTGCCACAGGTAACGGTAGCCACCTGCCACAGGTAACGGTAGCCACCTGCCACAGGTAACAGTAGCCATCTGCCACAGGTAACGGTAGCCCCCTGCTACAGGTAACGGTAGCCCCCTGCCACAGGTAACGGTAGCCCAACCTGATCCTGGCACCGACTGTTCTACACTAACTACTAGACATTTTGTGCTGCTCATAAGTATATAGATATCTGAGCTAAACAAATAAAAACTTGTTATAAAAATGCCTTCGGACCTTTAGAATTTTCGAAATTGATCTGCTATCAAACCTGAGTGTCTGGAACAATATAGGATAACCATAGAGATTAAGATATCTAGGCTTAGTTCAACTTCGCCTTTATTGCATGCTAATTTGGCTGCTATATTTGTGTCAATCGATCTTGCAGAAGTTTTCAATTGCTTCAAGACTTTGAATCACTTAAAATTACTCAAATGAGTTTTAAACTATTAGTTTATATATTAACCTATTTAGGAATATGTTGTATATATGCAGGCACCCTTGACTACACAAAAAGCTACATAGTGTGTGTGTGTGTGTGTGTTATGAGACAGTGACGTGACGGTGAAATAAGCCTGTTTCACACGAACGAGTTTACAGTCAGTTGTGCACTGAAGTAGGAATTATTAGAGATAAAGTCTACGGTCGGAACCATTCACGTTTCACTTACTCGACTTTTCCGGTGTTTTCAATATAGTGATATCACTAAAAATAGCAGTAATATAATGTAATTGACAAACAAGTACAATGCAGAGGTATTGTGAGCACGAGGCGACGACGGTGATGTGGGGGTGACAGGGTGACAGGGTGACAGCGGCTTCCCCCTCACCGTACCATGGCGGTGAGGGGGAAGCCGCTGGTGAGAGAACACAGGATGACGATTGTTAAGAGGGAACAGAACGATCACTCTTCTACATATAACCAATTAAATTTTTATTTCAATATTATCATTATTATTAATGTGATATATTTTCTCCATTTTGCGAATAATATATAATATTAATTATCATGTGATATTTTTATTTCAAAAGCCGTGTTGGATGGAAAAACTAAGCCTTCATCAAATTACTTTTTCCCAACAAAATAAGTTTTTTTCCCAGGTAGCGAATAATATACAAAATTTAATTATCATGTAATTGTTACTCTTATTTCAAAATCATTAATGGAAGAAATAAAACAAATTGTCGTTCTTTGGTGATTCATTTTTTCAAAGTTTACACGTTAATTAAGGTAAGTTATGAAGGGCCAACTCATGCAGGGTTTATGTGCATATATGAACCTTATGAATAGAATTGATATCTAAATAAAAGGAATTATCAACGGTACAATGAAGACCTCGCCCCAGAGTCCTGTATACACCCAGCCCTGGACGGTACAATGAACACCTCGCCCCAGAGTCCTGTATACACCCAGCCCTGGACGGTACAATGAAGACCTCGCCCCAGAGTCCTGTATACACCCAGCCCTGGACGGTACAATGAAGACCTCACCCCCAAGTTCCTGTATACACCCAGCCCTGGACGGTACAATGAAGACCTCGCCCCACAGTCCTGTATACACCCAGCCCTGGACGGTACAATGAAGACCGCCCCAGAGTCCTGTATACACCCAGCCCTGGACGGTACAATGAAGACCTCGCCCCACAGTCCTGTATACACCCAGCCCTGGACGGTATAATGAAGACCTCGCCCCACAGTCCTGTATACACCCAGCCCTGGACGGTACAATGAAGACCTCGCCCCACAGTCCTGTATACACTCAGCCCTGGACGGTACAATGAAGACCTCGCCCCACAGTCCTGTATACACTCAGCCCTGGACGGTACAATAAAGACCTCGCCCCACAGTCCTGTATACACCCAGCCCTGGACGGTAGAATGAAGACCTCGCCCCACAGTCCTGTATACACCCAGCCCTGGACGGTACAATGAAGACCTCGCCCCACAGTCCTGTATACACTCAGCCCTGGACGGTAGAATGAAGACCTCGCCCCACAGTCCTGTATACACCCAGCCCTGGACGGTACAATGAACACCTCGCCCCACAGTCCTGTATACACCCAGCCCTGGACGGTACAATAAACACCTCGCCCCACAGTCCTGTATACACCCAGCCCTGGACGGTAGAATGAACACCTCGCCCCACAGTCTTGTATACACTCAGCCCTGGACGGTAGAATGAACACCTCGCCCCAAAGTCCTGTATACACTCAGCCCTGGACGGTAGAATGAAGACCTCGCCCCACAGTCCTGTATACACTCAGCCCTGGACGGTAGAATGAAGACCTCGCCCCACAGTCCTGTATACACCCAGCCCTGGACGGTAGAATGAACACCTCGCCCCACAGTCCTGTATACACCCAGCCCTGGACGGTAGAATGAACACCTCGCCCCACAGTCCTGTATACACCCAGCCCTGGACGGTAGAATGAACACCTCGCCCCACAGTCCTGTATACACCCAGCCCTGGACGGTAGAATGAACACCTCGCCCCACAGTCCTGTATACACTCAGCCCTTGACGGTAGAATATACTTCTAACAATATCCTGACTCGCCAACACAGCACCACAAAGTCTCCCAGCAGCCAAAGGAAACATTTAAACACAAAACATGGTGGAAATATCTCGCTATTAAAGGCCTTCTGTAAATGCACTTTTATAAACTGTTCGAAACAAGAGGTTTGAAACCTTGGCTCTTCGTAATGCGTATTGGACCCCCTCTTGACTGACCGGGATAGGACCCAGTCTTTCCCTTGCGTGACTGGGAGAGAGAATTAGACCCATTCCTCTTCCTGCAAGACTTGCATAGGCTAGTCTTAATCCCTATGTGTCCGGGATAGACCACCCTTCATCCCACGAGTCCGAGAGAGTCTAGTGTTCGTCCCCAAAGCCTTCGTCCCTGGATGATTGGGATAGACCTTATCCATCTCCGTGGACCCCCACAGGTCCAGCAGGGGACGAGGACTGGCGTCCCAGGCAACTCACACGGCTACTGGTTCCCACCAGTTGTGATCTATTTGCCTGTGTTGGCTTGCTGGGTGATGCGAGAGAGAATCCCACGGCCTCGTGGGAGAGAGGGAAGGGAAGGAAGGGTGGATGACGCAAATGGAACGGGAAGGGGGGTTGGCTGGGAGGATTTGGGAATTAAAGCAGAGGTGAGAGGTTAGAGAAAGGAGAAGGAATAGATAGGAAAGAAGGGAGGGATAGTATGATCAAAGGACACATAAGGGGAACAGAGAAGTCGATAGAGATGGAGGAAGAGAAAGGAGCAGTAATAGAGAGGGGAAGACGGTAGAGGGAGGATGGGAAAGGACAGGAAAGTTAGCAAGACTCTCCTCGTGGGATGGGCAGGCATTAATTTCAAGATGGCCGCCACATCAAGAGACACTATTGCCAGAAATTTAGAATTATTTACATTTATTTCCGGTCGTCGTCGTCGTCGTCGGAGGTTCACAAGCAAGTGGAAAAGGAGGAAGTAATAATACTGAAAGAAGGAGGAACAGAAGGACACAGAGGAGAAGGGGGGAAAAGAAGAGGAGAAATAGAAGCGATTGAGAATATATATAACAATGAATAATTTCACTTCTAAAATTACATATAATCTGTTTGATGACTCGCGTGCGTGGTTTATTCCCCCACTGTACGTGGTTTCTTCCCCACTGTACGTGGTTTATTCCCCCACTGTACGTGGTTTCTTCCCCACTGTACGTGGTTTATTCCCCCACTCTCGTTGGTTTCTACTCTGCTACACGTGGTTTCTAAAGCCACCTTATATTTGATTTCTAATTAGCAGCATATAGGATCACTAATCATATAGGATCACTAATCATATAGGATCACTAATCATATAGGATCACTAATCATATAGGATCACTAATCATATAGGATCACTAATCATATAGGATCACTAATCATATAGGATCACTAATCATATAGGATCACTAATCATATAGGATCACTAATCATATAGGATCACTAATCATATAGGATCACTAATCATATAGGATCACTAATCATATAGGAGCACTAATCATATAGGATCACTAATCATATAGGATCACTAATCATATAGGATCACTAATCATATAGGATCACTAATCATATAGGATCACTAATCATATAGGATCACTAATCATATGGTAAAAGGATTTCTAGTTTACTTCGTACGAATTCGAGGGTCGCGAACTACTCGTTATATCTGCCCATTCACGTTTTCTAGCCTGTCAGAAATAGGTTTCTATCCCTCACGGACGGTTTTTATAGTTCGACACACTTTCTATCTTCCACGAATGGTCTCTATAGTTTGAAAGATGGTCTCTATCCGTCCCGCAAGCGAGTCTCTTCTATGGTCTCTATCCGTCCCACAAGCGGGTATCTCCCATGGTCTCTATCCGTCCCACAAGCGGGTATCTCCCATGGTCTCTATCCGTCCCACAAGCGGGTATCTCCCATGGTCTCTATCCGTCCCACAAGCGGGTCTCTCCCATGGTCTCTATCCGTCCCACAAGCGGGTCTCTCCCATGGTCTCTATCCGTCCCACAAGCGGGTCTCTCCCATGGTCTCTATCCGTCCCACAAGCGGGTCTCTCCCATGGTCTCTATCCGTCCCACACACGGGTCTCTCCCATGGTTTCTATCCGTCCCACAAGCGGGTCTCTCCCATGGTCTCTATCCGTCCCACAAGCGGGTCTCTCCCATGGTCTCTATCAGTCCCACACACGGGTCTCTCCTATAGTTTCTATCCCTCCCACAAGCGGGTCACTCCCATGGTCTATCCGTCCCACAAGCGGGTCTCTCCCATGGTCTATCCGTCCCACAAGCGGGTCTCTCCCATGGTCTCTATCCGTCCCACAAGCGGGTCTCTCCCATGGTCTCTATCCGTCCCACACACGGGTCTCTCCCATGGTTTCTATCCGTCCCACAAGCGGGTCTCTCCCATGGTCTCTATCCGTCCCACAAGCGGGTCTCTCCCATGGTCTCTATCAGTCCCACACACGGGTCTCTCCTATGGTTTCTATCCCTCCCACAAGCGGGTCACTCCCATGGTCTATCCGTCCCACAAGCGGGTCTCTCCCATGGTCTATCCGTCCCACAAGCGGGTCTCTCCCATGGTCTCTATCCGTCCCATAAGCGGGTCTCTCCCATGGTCTCTATCCGTCCCACAAGCGGGTCTCTCCCATGGTCTCTACCCATTCTACCTTCTCCGACGACTCTGTCGTAACGAGTTAGCCGTTTAAGAAACCATTTTGGGGTGAGTGCCGCGTCCCAGGTGTTTGTGTTAAGTACACGCTAGTGGCGTCCCGGTCACTCCAGAGGAGAATGTAAGGAGAATGTTGCGGAGCGTCTTGAAAATAGTTGTACCATTCCTCCTTCATTACACAGAATGTCGGCCCGGTGTCCCTCTCCCTCCCTCCCAATAACAACATGAAAACAGCAACTTGGCTCATTATTATGCTTGTGATGGATGGGTAAATGTTCTCGTCTACTCCTTCCCTAGTATCTCTCCCTTGCTCTCTGTCTCTCTGTCTCTCTCTCTCTCTCTCTCTCTCTCTCTCTCTCTCTCCCTCCGCTTGCTGGCCGCTAAAAAACCTACCTATCCATTTATCTAACCCTAGCATGATTGCAAAACAACG
>WNGS01005451.1:10532905-10544448 GCA_020271785.1 Procambarus virginalis
ATGGTCACTCAATCATGCCCTTTCTCTCTGCCAGGCTCATCTCCCCACCTGTCTGCCAGGGCCTCATCTCCCCACCTGTCTGCCAGGGCTCATCTCCCCACCTGTCTGCCAGGGCTCATCTCCCCACCTGTCTGCCAGGGCTCATCTCCCCACCTGTCTGCCAGGGCTCATCTCCCCACCTGTCTGCCAGGGCTCATCTCTCCTGTCTGCCAGGGCTCATCTCCCCACCTGTCTGCCAGGGCTCATCTCCCCACCTGTCTGCCAGGGCTCATCTCCCCACCTGTCTGCCAGGGCTCATCTCTCCTGTCTGCCAGGGCTCATCTCCCCACCTGTCTGCCAGGGCTCATCTCCCCACCTGTCTGCCAGGGCTCATCTCCCCACCTGTCTGCCAGGGCTCATCTCCCCACCTGTCTGCCAGGGCTCATCTCTCCTGTCTGCCAGGGCTCATCTCCCCACCTGTCTGCCAGGGCTCATCTCCCCACCTGTCTGCCAGGGCTCATCTCCCCACCTGTCTGCCAGGGCTCATCTCCCCACCTGTCTGCCAGGGCTCATCTCCCACCTGTCTGCCAGGGCTCATCTCCCCACCTGTCTGCCAGAGTTCATCTCCTCTGAAATGGGCCCAACCATTTCTGTCCCACCCGAATTCGAACGCGGCATTCTCGATTGTGCGTCGAAAATTAACCGAGACCCTCTTATCTAACATTATCCATCCTAACCAAAGCAACCTACCCTATCTAAGTCCAAGACAGCCGAAATTAAGCTATGCATCCTAACGGTTTTAACGAAGAGAAAATGACCTTTGTAAAGTAAGTAAATTTTTATTCAGGAAAGTACATACATAGTTGTTTTAACAAACATAATATTGGATTTATAGATAGAGCTAGTACATACAATACCTAAAGCCTCTTAAAGTACGTGATGTGTATGACGTCGTCGGAGTCCGTGGTGTGAGTGGCCTGCGGTATCTCCTGACGTCATCGCTCTCAGGTAAACATTGTCGGCCATCTTGGAACCGTGGCAAGTTAGGTCGGAGCTGGAAGGCCTGCCTTCATGACGGGGGTTGTAGGTGTTGAGAGTTTTTATTACTGGTTTGATGGCAAATGAGGCACTGTAGAGAGGACCATAGTGGAGGGAAGGGTGTGGAGAGGACCATACTGGAGGGAGGAGTGGTGGGATGGGGGTGAGTGGGTGGGAGGGAGGGAGGTATGGGAAGCTAAGTGGAATACGGAAATTAAACGCCACAGAATGAGTAAACGATGGAGATGGTGTCGCTCCTGGGAGTGTAACCCCGGCAGTGTGACCCTGGAGGGATGAGTGGAGGAAGGAGGGAGGGAGGGAGGGAGGGGGGGGGGTGTTCAGTGTAGGAAATTTGACATGAGGCTTCAACTTGAAGAAATACATATTCATGCGCTCACTTCCTGGCGAGCCCGGCCATAGTAATTCTACTTGTGGGATGTTACCGGTTCGCTGCATTAATTGCGATGGTCCCACCCGTCGTTCTCACGGTCCCGTGTACGTGACAATGGCGCAGGTCATTCTGCACCTCAAGGCACAACGACAACATTCCTTTTTCCAAGATGAGCCTTCAACACCGGAGCTCTGGCGCGCGCGACGGCCGTCTCGTACGCTCGCTCGAGCGTCACTGTTGTTGTTATAGATTCAGCTACTCGGACAAGTTCCAAGTAGCACGGGCTATGGTGAGCCCGTAACTTACCTGGCACAGGATCTGGGCAAGAAGCACGGACTATGGTTAGCCTCGTGGACAGATGTCTCCGGTGCTGATCGTCGCGAGCCCCGACCCACTTACCTTACGATTGATGCCATTATCCCACCCAAGAGGTGGCACGGGCATGAATATCCCATAAGACGGCACGGACATGAAATGCCCGTAAGACGGCACGGACATGAATAGCCGTAAGACGGCACGGACATGAATAGCCCTAAGACTTTCCTTACGACGCTCTGCCCCAGAATCTTTTTTCCATGTGCTCGACACGGATATCTCGATTGGCTGTTTCCTCGGGGAAGTGGTAGCGCACTCGCCTGGCGTTTCACGAGCGCTTTGGCCTTGGTTCGTATCCTGGTCGGAGGAGGATTGACTGGGCGTCAGTCCTTAACTGTAGCCTCTGTTCACCCAGCAGTGAATGGGTTACCTGGTTGTTAAACGATTTAGCGGGTCGTATTCCAGGGATAAATTAGGTTTAAGGACCTGCCCGAAATGCTATGCGTGCTGGTGGCTGTACAAGAATCAAGGAACCTTGTATATATATGACACCCTCTCACCCCTATACCCCCTGTATAAATATATAATATATAATATATATATATATATATATATATATATATATATATATAATATATATATATATAGATATATATATATATATATGAAAATGTCAGACCACGGAGGAAAAATGAAACAGGATTTCCTTAAGTACTTTCGTATATTAATACATCTTCAGAGTGTTTCATTTTTCCTCCGGGTCTGACATTTTCACATTTTAAAATCACGTGTTTAATTTCGTGATATACGCACATATATATATATATATATATATATATATATAATATATATATATATATATATATATATATATATATATATATATATATATATATATATATATGTACATGTTACGATAATCTCCTTGAAGAGAGATTTGGCCTGCTCTTTCCTACCATCAAGTTACTTCAGTACATCTACAACATCTAGGTACTACAACAAGAGTAGTACGTATTGTGTATACAGCGTTTTACCAGGCGCAAACGTATCATACACTCGCTCTCCACCTCTCCCTCCCTCGTCGCTGATCACCAAACTACCACTTCCAGCCTGCCCGCTTCTGATTGGTGAATCGCCGACTGCACCACTGCACTTCAGCGCCATCTACCTAGCCGATGTCTGGGCCTGAACCAGTCATTGAAGTTAGAATATCCTGTGCTCTGAAGCTGAAAACAACCAACTGATATACACTCTGTTTATTAGTGGATGTTCTCAGCCAGCGCTTTATTCTCAGCACCTGTTTAATTCATTTTTTTTGTCTTTATTTATTGTAGAGTAACGTCACCCCTGTTCTTATTTTTGTTATATTTTTTGACTTAATCATATTGTTTGTTCGCACTGTACATAGCCGAGGGATTCTCTTTGTTCATAATTTTTCAATTTAATTAAAGTTTCATTATTCTTACTATGTGTTTTGCGTGTTTTCCCTTACTTTACCACAGACGACAACAGCTAAGCTACTACTACTTTTTTTGTAAATGTGATTGGCATTGACAACAGCCATTAGGAGGACTGCCGAACACCTACACTTCTGTTTTTTTTCCCTCACAATATATATATATATATATATATATATATATCCCCACATCCCTTCCTGCCAGCTCTGCCCTGACTGTTCTTCATGCACGCTGCCACCCCCTGTGGTGTCGTGTCTCTCAGCATATATATTGTCCATGTGGGCTTCTCTGAGTGCCATCTCCAGTGTGCCTGTGCCTGGCCTGCTGCCCCCGCGGACACAGCTCCCGTCCACTACTATCCCTGTAGTCCGCAGCATCAGTCTCCGGCTAGACCTCCACCCACCCTACGTCTCTATCTTAAGGCCAGAAATCAATCCGAATCCTTCTCCCTCTTCATCCTCAAAGGAGAAGGTGTTAGCCTGTGACTCTGTCGTCCAGCTGGCCCTTGTTCAAGAGTGACAACATTCTAATTGTAGAAGAGTCCTGCTCATCTGAAAACACTCGGCCTCCACCTTCTCCCTCAACAAGGTTCTTTGTCTTTCATTCACCGGGGCTCTAGGAGACTCGAACCGTAGACTCCACGTTTGTGTGAAACCGAAGCTCTACCGAGCGAGCTATTGAGTAGTGTTAATAAGGAAAGTGTGGATGGCAATTTCCCTGCCTTAATTGTCCCTCCTGCGCCATTCTTCCTTACTCGATGCAGGCGATGAGTCACAATAACGTGGCTAAATTATGTTGACCAGACCACACACTAGAAGGTGAAGGGACGACGACGTTTCGGTCCATCCTGGACCATTCTCAAGTCGATTGTCGACTTGAGAATGGTCCAAGATGGACCGAAACGTCGTCGTCCCTTCACCTTCCTTACTCGACTTGCTCTGGTCACCTGACCCCCAGGTCAGTGTTACCTCTCGTGGTGTCCTGATCGTTTCTTTGCTTAGCACCTTTTCTCTCCCACTAAATTTCGTTCTTTCAATATGTTATTCAGTGTCATATCCGCGGCTCTTATGCAAATTTGTCTGAACTTGAGCGTTTGTATCGTGAAAGTTTTGTTGTAAATGTGTCCGCCGCCAGTCCGTGGGGGTATCTTTTCTGTGTCAGCTTATCCTGTTAACCGCTGGAGTGCGCAGTTCTCTCCGCTCTGAGTCACCATTATCCGCACTTCTTAAAATAATCAACATTTGTGTTGCACTTTATAAGCTTTTTTCTTTTTAAAGGAGATAAAAACATTAAATAATCTCTATGATTCCTTGGATATACAGAAATTCAGATTAGTTCCTGAAATGTGGATAAAGAGTTACGCCATAATTTGACTTCTTCTTTTCTTGTAGGGTTCGGAGAAAACCAAATAAATATGGTTGAATGGAACAAGAAGATGGAAGAAAAGGTCTCAAATTTAATATTTCCAGCAAATATCTTGGGACACTACGGGCTCACCATAGCCCGTGCTACTTGGAACTTTTTGTTCCCAGTAGCTGAATCTATAACATCATCATCTTAGGGCTCAATGGTGTCATCTTAGGGCTCAATGGTGTCATCTTAGTGCTCAATGGTGTCATCTTAGGCTCAATGGTGTCATCTTAGTGCTCAATGGTGTCATCTTAGGGCTCAATGGTGTCATCTTAGTGCTCAATGGTGCGCCAAAATTATTATTATTATTATTGATGATGATTTTATATGTACATTAGCAAGGCTAGGGATTTTATCAGATAATAGCCAGAGAGAGAGATGTCAAATCTTGGTAATTATAGGAATTATTGATAAGCTAAGCCCAAATTTTCTCTAATGAAAAACGGCGTGTGAGGAAGGTGGTGTTCAACTCGGGCGAAGCCTAATGTACGTTATCTAAGGATTAATGGTCGCTAGTGTGATAATTACCCAAGCAGCACTGCTCTTTTATTTTTTTTTTAATCCGGAAACAGATTCTGATATTTTTTAGACGAACATCCACTCCACTGCCTCTCTTATATTGGTGAATTGTAGCGTACTGTCTACTCTCATCTCCTTGCCTGTCTCCCGCTCTCTCTTGTTGATTTTCAAGTTCATTATATATATCTTTTTTCCTGCGCAGTTACTCTTTTTTTTTTAGGCAATTTAAGTTGTAAACATGGCCTCGGGGACAATTCTCTTACTAATAGCTGTGGCCATCTTTTAGAGCCAGTTATGATTTCTTTGTCGTTATCTGTGTTAGGTTCTGGCGAGGCGACTCACGATGATTGTGGCCTCCACACTGCATCCTGTATTGATCCTTCAGCACGTCTTCCATTCACCTGGACGTGGACTGGCCAGTCCTCGACCATCTCCCTAACACCGACCATTTCCCCATTCTCTTGTCCCTAAATTCTTTCCCTTCCCCCCTTCCACTTTTTTTCCCCCTCACTGAAGTTTGGGCAAAAGCCGACTGGAAACTTTTGTCATCTCTTCACCGCTATTGCCTGCGTGTCACCTCTTCCTGACTCTCAATCGTTTCTGCTCTTTCAATTATCCTTACGTCTCGGTTGGAATCGAACGGGCGAGAGTCTTCCTGACATAGTGTTTGCGTGAGAATCTTCTCTCCTGAGACGCACAGTCCAGCCACTCCTTCCTCCGCCTTGTCCTTCCACACACCTCCTGAACTCGATTTCGATTCTGAAAATCAGCATCCGCAGCGGCACCTTCGCCGGTGGACCAAGCGCACTCCCAGACAGCTTTGGTGTATGGCCTAATTAAGGCCTATCAGCCGCCGATGGTTATATATATATATATATATATATATATATATATATATATATATATATATATATATATATATATATATATATATAAGGCCTCCAAAATAGCTTACTAAAATAGTAAACTTTAGTAGTTCTGGAACACTGTTCAGAACTCGCCACTTGGTGTGAACGCACTGGAGAAGATCGTTGGTGCGCCGTTCTCTTGGGGGCGACCCACACCCCTCACCGTAAACCCGAATAGTTACCACACCTCTCACACTCATCTGGGATAATCGAAATCTTTCTTTAGAAGATTCCTGACTGAGCAAGGACGCTAGTCGATTATTCCCGCCAATTTGGGCTCTCCGAGTCCTGAGATAGCGCCACCATTCTTCAGCCTCCTCACTCTTCCTGCGTCTTCCCCGATTCCTTCCTCAGTTATTGGCAATTATTTGTATTTGAAGTGCGTGGGTGAAGCATTTACAACCCGTCCTCGACTCTAGTCCATTCCATCCAGTGGTCGACCCCACAGACGCATTCATGAATTTTAACATGCTGTTCATTCAAAATGGGAATTTTCTCAAATGTAAATTGTTTTTATAATATATTACCATATTGTGTATATATAGGCATAGGTTAGGTTAGGTGTTTATGTTCTGTTGGCGATTATTTGTAGTACGTGGGTGAAGCATTTACAACGTTGTGGCTCGAACAAAAGTCGTCAGTGAAGCACTTGTTCCGGAAGTGTTTGGACGTCATAAGTTGTGAGTCGTGTGTAAACCGTTTTTCATTCGTAAGTAGGGGGGTTTGGCGGGTGGATGGAATCACTTTTAGGTCTTTGTTTGGAGGACGGGCTGGAGCATTCACAGGAGATCGATTCGAACATAGGAGCGAAGCACTGTTCAAGAGAAGTTCGAACGTCATCAGTAGTGAGTCGTGTGTAATTTTTTTCATTCATAAAAAGGGAGTTTAGTGGCTGGGATAACGACCATTTTGCTATTGTTTATCAGGACGGGCTGAGAAAGTAATCAAAGCCAGATATTGGTCAGAGCAATCTGAGCCACACAACCCTTTATAAGTCACTGGTCAAGGTAACTACAGGCTTCACGAAACAGTGTTCAAAACAATGTTAACGAAACTAGGCTTCATGAAGCCTTGGTGGATTAACTCCGCATTATGTAAAGCCAAAGATAACACCCCATAACACACCCCCTCCCCCTTTACCCACTGCCATCCACACACCCCTTTAGATATAAATCCATAAAATCTCTACATGACAACCCGGAGTTATGAAATAGACTAAGTGACAACCGCCGCAAGCAACCCATTTCGGGGGGGAAAGTGGAATGAGTGCCAGTCAGTCGGGCCGCGGCGTCGGGGAGGGGAGGACACGCGCTCTCATCTCTCTGCGGGCGTCTCTGTGACGAGCCCTCCTCCGGTGAAACCCAGCAAGAGAAAGGGAGAACCGGAGCACGTGCGAGGGAGAGACAGCACACGTCCAGACGATCCGCAGGAGGGTGGTGGTGTGGTGTGTGTGACGGCAGGAGGCGTCCGGACTCCTTGTGGTTCCTTCAGCTAGTGTAGCTATTGGAGACATCTTAGCAGTCGTACTGCCGCTTTTCCCCAGCTGGTGCAGTGTGTGTGTGTTGTCTGTCTGTCTACCGGGACGCCCCCCTCCCCCAAATTCCGTACCGGTGGCCCCCCCCCCCCGTCACTTCACGGGTAGACGGAAATATTAATAATTGGTGTCGAGCAGGAAGCATCAAGGATCCGCCATATTCCACGGCTCATCTCGTGTTATCCTCGGCTGCTTCTTCCTTCCTCTCCTCGTCTTCCTGCTCCTCCGCCTCCTCCTCCTCCTGCGTCGTCTTGCCAGCGCGAGGGGGAGGAGAGAAGCCGTGGAGGCTCCTTGAAGGATGTGTGCGGAAACTCCTCCCTCGCACACACGCTGATCACACACACGCACACACACACACCTGGCTACACACACGCACGCCTGCTGGTCACACGAGCACATACCTGCTCACATACCTTCTAGCCACATACGCACACACACACACACCTGTTGACCACACGTAAGCACACAGGCAGATAGACGGAAACAAACACACACACACACACACACACACACACACACACACACACACACACACACACACACACACACACACACACACACACACACACACACACGGCACGACCATTGATGCACAAGGAGCCGAACTGCTTCAGTAAACATGGTAAGTGACAACCCTTGTTTACAGTTGATAAATGCAGTGTGCTTTGAATGTGATCCGCGTACACAAGACCCAGGAGCCCAGGAGCTAACACCCACACACACACACACCACACACCACACACACACACACACACACACACACACACACACACACACACACACACACACACAGGGAATAGTAGAAAGGAGATAGGGAAGAGGCACTTACCTACCGACTCGTGTCGCTCACAAGCATTCCTTGCAAAGTACCTGAAAGAATTGTAAGATTAAGACTAGTTGCACACCTAGAAAGAATTAGGGTTGTAAGTAAACAACAACACGGCTTTAGAGCAGGAAAATCTTGCCTGACGAACCTTTTGAAGTTTTATAATAAGGTAATGAAAATATGGCAAGACAGAGAAGAATGGGCAGACTGCATATTTCTGGACTGTCAAAATACCTTTGATACAGTACCACACAGAAGGCGACTATACAAACTTGGAAGGCAGGCGTTAGTAGACAGAAACGCACTATCATGGGTAAGGAATTACCTGACAGACAGGTGTCAGAGAGTGACAGTGAGGGGCGAGGAGTGGGACTGGCGTAGAGTAACAAGCGGGGTGCCTCAAGGATCACTCCTGGGACCGATGCTATTCCTGTTTTATGTAAATGACTTGAGTGCAAAAGTCGAGTCTTTTATGTCAGTGTTTTGCAGATGACGCAAAACTAATGAGTAGTGTTAGATGAGGATTGTAAGATTCTTAAGGATGACTTGAACAAGTTGTAGAGATTGCCCGAGAAATGGCTGCTAGAGTTCAACACTAACAAGTGTAAGGTGATGGAAATTAGAACAGGAGTCAGAAGACCGAGAGGCCAATATACGACAAAGGGAAACTACCTCCCTATAACGTTTAGAGAGAAAGACCTGGGAGTGGACATAACCCCAAACCTAACCCCAGATGCTCATATAAATAGAATAACGTCAGCCACATACGCCACTCTGGCAAAAGTCAGAACATCCTTCACAAACTTGAATACGGAGGCTTTTAAATCACTGTATACCGCCTCTGTGAGGCCAGTCTTAGAGTACGTCGCCCCATCCTGGAGCCCCATCTTACACAACACATAAGGAAGCTCGAAAAGTTGCAGAAGTTTACAACGAGACTCGTCCCAGAGCTGCCAGGGATGAGGTACGAAGACAGACTGAAGGAACTAGACCTGACGACGTTAGAAAGGAGGTAGGGGAGAGGAGGGACATGATACAGACATATAAAATATTTACAGGGATTGACAAGGTGGAAAGAGAGGAAATGTTTGCAATGAATAACACTAGAACAAGGGGACACGGATGGAAGCTTGAGACTCAGATGTGTCATAGAGATGTTAGAAAGTTTTCCTTTAACGTGCCTTGAGGTGCTTCCGGGGCTTAGCGTCCCCGCGGCCCGGTCGTCGACCAGGCCTCCTAAACGTGTTAGTAGTGAGTAAATGGGATGACCTAAAGGAGCAGATTATAGAGGCTAACTCCATTCCTATCTTTAAAGGCAGGTATGACAGGGAAATAGGCCAGGAGTCATTGTATTAGACAACCAACGGTTAGGAAAGCTGGGTCCAAGAGCTATAGCTCCATCGTACAGGCACAAATAGGTATTACACACACACACACACACACACACTCACACACACTCACACACACACACACACACACACACACACACACACACACACACACACACACACACACACACACACCCACACACACACACACACACACACACACACACACACACACACACACACACACACACACACACACACACACACACTGCCTCGGAGCCTGTGTATCTATTCCTGTACCTGTTAAGAAGAGATTGACTTGGTGTGAGCGGCAGCACTGGGGACATATAAGATAGTCCAGCCATTCACGGGTCTGGGGTCACCACCCTCACACCCACCCTCACACGGGTCATAGCCAGCTTTGTGGGTGTCTGTGTACTCTGTGTGTATGTACTCTGTATGTATGTACTCTGTGTGTATGTACTCTGTGTGTATGTACTCTGTGTGTATGTACTCTGTATGTATGTACTCTGTGTGTATGTACTCTGTATGTATGTACTCTGTGTGTATGTACTCTGTGTGTGTATGTACTCTGTATGTATGTACTCTGTGTGTATGTACTCTGTATGTATGTACTCTGTGTGTATGTACTCTGTGTGTGTACTATGTGTGTATGTACTCTGTGTGTATGTACTCTGTGTGTGTACTATGTGTGTATGTACTCTGTGTGTGTACTATGTGTGTATGTACTATGTGTGTATGTACTATGTGTGTATGTACTATGTGTGTATGTACTCTGTGTGTATGTACTCTGTGTGTATGTACTCTGTGTGTATGTACTCTGTGTGTATGTACTCTGTGTGTATGTACTCTGTGTGTATGTACTCTGTGTGTGTACTATGTGTGTATGTACTCTGTGTGTATGTACTCTGTGTGTATGTACTCTGTGTGTATGTACTCTGTGTGTATGTACTCTGTGTGTATGTACTATGTGTGTATGTACTCTGTGTGTATGTACTCTGTGTGTATGTACTCTGTGTGTATGTACTCTGTGTGTATGTACTCTGTGTGTGTACTCTGTGTGTATGTACTCTGTGTGTATGTACTCTGTGTGTGTACTATGTGTGTATGTACTCTGTGTGTATGTACTCTGTGTGTGTACTATGTGTGTATGTACTCTGTGTGTATGTACTCTGTGTGTGTACTATGTGTGTATGTACTCTGTGTGTATGTACTCTGTGTGTATGTACTCTGTGTGTATGTACTCTGTGTGTGTACTCTGTGTGTATGTACTCTGTGTGTATGTACTCTGTGTGTGTACTATGTGTGTATGTACTCTGTGTGTATGTACTCTGTGTGTGTACTCTGTGTGTATGTACTCTGTGTGTATGTACTCTGTGTGTATGTACTCTGTGTGTATGAGTTGAATGAACCAATCACTGGTGAATTAGTCCAGGAAGTACGTGAGGTCACCAGGTCATTATACAGGCACCAGTAGGTCACCAGGTCATTATACAGGCACCAGTAGGTCACCAGGTCATTATACAGGCACCAGTAGGTCACCAGGTCATTATACAAGCACCAGTAGGTCACCAGGTCATTATACAGGCACCAGTAGGTCACCAGGTCATTATACAAGCACCAGTAGGTCACCAGGTCATTATACAGGCACCAGTAGGTCACCGGTCATTTTACAGGCACCAGTAAGTCACCAGGTCATTATACAGGCACCAGTAGGTCACCAGGTCATTATACAAGCACTAGTAGGTCACCAGGTCATTATACAGGCACCAGTAGGTCACCAGGTCATTATACAGGCACCAGTAGGTCACCAGGTC
>WNGS01005451.1:10560894-10583621 GCA_020271785.1 Procambarus virginalis
TCAGGCATGTTTATTCCATGCAGCGATCGACCCCCAAAACGCATTCATCAAATTTAATTAACAGCTATTTAACTAACTTTACGAGGGTCCCGGTAGTACATTCGGGTTCGTTCTCGACGCACAATCGAGGATTCCGGGTTCGAATCCCGGGGGGACAGAAATGGTTAGGCAAATTTCCTTTCACCTAATGCCTCTCTTAACCTAACCGTGAGTTGGTACTCAGGAGTTAGTCAGCTGGTTGTGGTGGTTGCATCCTAGGCGGGGTCAGTAATTTGGCCTTCGGGGGGGGGGGAATCGTAATAAAAACCAAACGTGTATGAATACACTCTGGCTTCCTGTCCCCTGACACTGAATTATTAATTAATATGAAGGGCGTCATCCAGAAACGGACTCTTCATTACACCCAAATATCATTTATATTCTGTTCATTCAAAATAGGAATGTTTTCAAATATAGATTAATGTTATACATTAGCATATTGTGCAAAATTAGGCATAAATTAGATTAGCCGTTTAGGTTATGTTGGCAAATATTTGTATTTATAGGATGTGAGTGAAGCAATTAGTGTTGTGTTACAGTTCAAACACAGGTCATCAGGAGAACATTGTTCAAGAAATGTTAGAACCTCATCAGTTGTGAGTCATGTGTAAAGCAGTTTTCATTCATAAACACGGAGTTTGGCAGCTGCACGGAATGATCATTTAACCTTTGTTTATGAGAATAGTCTACTGCTGTTATGTGTAGTGTGCTGGATGTCTCCATGGTCAGACCCCCAAGACTAAGCCTATAACTTCAGTTTATTCATGAGGTGTATGACATGAACATGATTCATATATTCTAATCTCATTAATATGATTTTATATTAATTTTAATGGTGTATTCAGTCTGATAACTTTATAGCTTTAAAATATTCAATATTTTATCAGTACCAAGGTAGCATATCAAGTTAAATGTTTCTAGATATAAAATTGCAAAAAATATGTTTCAGTTAGGCTAAATGTGAGTAAAATTTGGCAGTTTTTAGAATAACGTAATTTGTGAATTGTCACAGTGGCAGTTTCATTCTTTAATTTTCCTTTCTCAGAATTAATTCGAAAGCCACAGTAGGACTTGAAAGTTGAGAACAACCAAGTTATAACTGACAATGAAAAGGCAGCGATTCACACTGGAAAAAGACAATGTCATGTGAGACAATCGGGAAGACCATTGCCAAATTAAAAGAATCAAAAGCTCTAGATGTGGTAATATCAAGTAAACTCTCATATCAGTAATCAAATCAAATCAATAAAATTTGTATTCATAAATGGTAGTACATATAATTGGGAAAGTTTACACTTTTATTTTTAGCAGTTTTCTCTCACACATATCTGCATACATCAAATTTAATACACAGTAATATACTTCATTTGCTTCTCTCAAATACTAGTTTTACATCCTTTTTGAATATTCTTACCTTGACATACCACATGACCTCATCCATATATATATATATACAGTATATATATATATATATATATATATATATATATATATATATATATATATATATATATATATATATATATATATATATATATTGAACAACCACGGTTAAACTACAATTTGGTTGCTCATTGCAAGTCATGCACATCCTTTATTTCCAAAACAAGACCTTTCTACCTTAATCTGAATTCTACCACTTTTTATAGTCTTAACTTTTTATAGACCCGACGATAATGGTCCAGGACGGACCGAAATGTTCTTCATTTCTTCATTTTCTTGTGTGTAGTTTGGTAATCATAGTCTGTTAACTTTGTCTTATTCTTTCTCCAAGCCCATAAATGATATGTTGGGTGTAATGAAGAGCTCGTTTCTGGATGACACCCTTCATATTAATTGTAAGCTTGATTTTCTAAAAGATATGAGCATATATTTCTCTATCTTGAGGTTATCTTGAGATTATTTCGGAGCTTAGTATCCCCGCGGTCCAGTCCTCGACCAGGCCTCCTTTTTGTTACACATCCCCAGGAAGCAGCCTGTAGCAGCTGTCTAACTCCCAGGTACCTATTTACTGCTAGGTAACAGGGGCATCAGGGCGAAAGAAACATTTTGCCCATTTTTTTTCCGCCTCCACTGGGCATCGAACCTGGAACCTGAGGACTACGAATCCGAAGCGCTGCCCACCTAGCTGTTAGGCGCTCTTTCTATGAATAATATCTTTCCAGGATTACTCTAATATTTTCTAGTGACTTTATTTTCTTTATAATACATCATTGTATATTTTTGTGTAATAGATTAATAGGCTTTTAATTTTTCACAATTGATTTGCAGGAACTTTTGTACACTTGGCAGATGGGTAAGTAGAGTTAGCCATCAGCCAGCTCGACAGAAGTTTCAGCGAACCATGGCGAGTGCAGGAGAGGGAACTTCTAATACCAGCAGTGTTAAAGAAAACCAGTTGGCCTCAGAAAAGTCTCCATATCTTTTGCAACATGCAAATAATCCTGTGCACTGGTAAGATATTAATACTTAATATATTTTGCTTATTTCCAAGTATAATTCACTTACTAGCAGATACCTTACATTGCGTTATATAGTGGTACCTCCGTTTTCGAATTTAATCCGCTCTCATAGGTGGTTTGAAAACTGAAACGAATTTTCCCATAAGAAAATTGAAATTGAATTCATCCGTTCAACATCCCCCAAAATATTAACTTAAAAATACATTTTATACATACTGTACTACTAATATTTTGTACTACAGTACAGTATGTACAAATATATCTTACCTTTATTGAGGACTCTTGTTGGCATATGGAAGATGGTGAGGAAGGGGGGAGGAGGAGAGGTGTTAATGTTTGGAAGGGAGAGTCTCCTGCCATTATAACAGCTGTGATGACATTTCTTACGTTTGCAGGCATACCACTAGGTGATCACAAAAACACAAAAATCAATGAAATTCTTCACAAAAAATTCTAGCGAGGTCATCATAGGTGGGGAGACACTGGTAAACTGAAGTGCGCCACATGCTCAGTTGGCCCATACGTGTATCAACAAACTCGAGCACCGAGTCAAATTTTTTAAGAAATTGAGCTCAAGAACCGAAAAATTTGAAAACAGGCCATTCGAAAACCGAGGTTCCACTGTACAGGTTATATTTAATTTAGTATCTGAAATAATTTTTTTTTTTTTTTTAGGTATCCCTGGGGGGATGAAGCATTTGCCGCAGCTCGACAAGAGAATAAACTAATTTTTTTGAGCGTAGGATATTCCACGTGCCACTGGTGTCACGTTATGGAGAGAGAAAGTTTTGAGAATCCTGAGATAGCAAAAATAATGAATGCCAATTTCATCAATATTAAAGTGGACAGAGAAGAGAGGCCAGATGTGGATAGAGTCTACATGACGTTTGTTACGGTATGAAATTACTTTTCATAATGCAGATTGCTTATTATGATGTTGAAGTTTGCTTTCATGGTATTATTGTTTTGTGTTAGCAATATTCTTTTGATAGGTTTATATTTGGGACCAGGTTATGTTTCTTTAAAGTCTTTGTAAGTATAAATATTTACCTCAGTATAAGAGAGTAGAAGTGGAAGTATGATAAGAGCAAAAGATATGCAGAAATATTCATTAAACATATGAAAAATAAGATTGATTGTGGAACTTGGAAGAGACTTGAATACAAATTTCAGAGAACAGGAAGCTATTTGTAAAAAAAATTAGACAAAGTTACAACAAAAAGGAGACTGATGGAGGTCAATCGAAACATTACATAGAAGAATGTTAACACTTTGGCGCACCCTGCGCGCCACCCCTCAACTATACGATTTGGGTCCCAGCGTTTCACGGGAGTGCGCGTTAATTCCGAAAAGTGTATACTCTCTTCAACTTTGTCACCTCAATTCTCGTCCTACGAGATTAAATTTGGTATCATTGTGTTCGCAATAGAATTCTCTACAGCACTAAATGCATATAAACTCCAAAAGCCCAGCTAATTACCCGCAGCAAACAGAGAAAGTGCGAACGAGTTACCCAGGAGCGCGCAAAAGCGATAAAATGTGTTCACTCTTTTCACTCTGGTCACCTCAATTTTCGTCCTAGGTCTTTCATTTTGGTATCAATGGGTTCACAATAGAATTCTCTAGAGGAACATTAGCATATAACATAAAAAACCTGCTCACGCTCCAACCGCCGACGAGTTGAAGAGGGGCCACGCGTTAGCCGCGAGTGAGCGCCCAGATGCCTTCCAGCTACACTCCCAATTCCTGCCCCACAAATGTTTAGTATTATTACTTGTTGCTAATCTCAATTTTCGTGTTACAGCACTCATTTAGGTATGAAATTGTTCCTAATAGAATGCTTTAGATGGATATGTGCATATAAGGGCCAATTGAAGAACAATATTGCCAGTACAATACGCGAAAGTATGAACAAAAAAAAAATATACAAAATAATACAATTTTTTGTACTTACCACCTCAGTGTTGTGTGTTGAACATGATATAGGCGTGTAGGGAAGACATAGGCGCGCATTTTAAAACCAGTCCCCCAAAAATCGGATAAAAACCTGATTTTTGGCGATTATTTTAGTAGACGACGCAGCATTTATAGTGTTGTCGTTTTCAGCAAATATAGTTGTTGTATAGTTGTTGGCTTAGCTCACCAGTACAGTGTAAATACCTATATCACTCTTCAGGTGCTTTAACACTTTTCCTGGCCGATAACTCATAATGCGTTCATATATGAATATACTCAGTCTGGGCGAGGTCGTACGCTGCGTCCCAAACTAAAATATTGGTTAAAAATCCATTTTTTTCCGATCATTATGGGACTTGTTTAAAAGTGTTCCAACGTCTTCCCATTTTCTGCGATGGCCCATGCTGCATCACGGCATTGCCACCCATGTGGTAGGCCTATTGTTATTGTCTTCGTGCTCGTGACTGCTACGGCCTTCCCATGTGCAAAAACGTGTGCCCGTTCTGGTTATTTTTCCTCGGCTATATTTGTTAGTGCCTTTATAAACACACTACATTTATTCTAAGATGGATAGTGATTAAGAACAGAGCCAGTCCATGACGAAAGCAGGGAAAGAAACACATCTGAGGGAAAAGATAAGTAATGTTCCCCAAAAGTACAGAAAAGTGAAACTCACACTACAGTATACTCAAGAGTATACACATTTTAGTGCGGTTGCATGCTCACGGGTAATGCTCAGCCGATTTTCAGGTTTGCTGTGGGTGGGTGACACGCCGGGCTTTTTGACCTTATATGCATACTGTATATCCCTTTAGAGAATTCTATTGCCAACAATTTGATATCAAAATCAACGACGTAACATAAAAATTGAGGTGATCAAACTGAAAAGAGTATACACAGTTTAGTGCGTGTGCACGCTCACAGGAAATGCCAGGCCGACTTTGGGGTGGGCTGGGGCTCGTGTGCTGGGCCAGGCAAAGTGTTAATAACAATGCAATGAATATTTTTATGATTATCAACCTTGATTCTAACTTGTCATGGATGGGTGTAACCCTGTATTAAAGAAACAAAGGCAAAAAAAGGCATAAAGAGAAAACAGTGTTTTTAGGCAAATTATTTATTAATATCAGTCTTTTAAATTAATTTTATCTTGGTTTCTTATTTATATTGAAAACTAAACAATATAAAAAATGCACAAATGGATAATTTAGAATAAATTTGTTGTTTTAAGTAGATATCCCTTTATTATTACTATTTTCAGTCTGTAATGAATTATGTGGCAGTTTTACATAATAAAACTTCCCTTACTGACTTGCTCAGGCTTCCAGTGGGCAGGGTGGCTGGCCTATGAGTGTATTCCTTACACCTGACTTAGTCCCAGTTGCTGGTGGCACTTATTATCCTCCGGAGGATCGATATGGTCGTATTGGTTTTGGAACATTGCTGAGTAGTTTAGCAGCAAAGGTATGGATTTGATCACAATGAAGACAATTAAGCCCATGAAAAAAAAATGGAGAAATGTGGAATCTCTTGGTATTCTTGTAATACAATGCATAATGACATTATTGGTACAATATATTGAAGTCTAATGGACACTCTTTAGTTGAGTTTGTTTATAGATTTTCTTTTTATGATGTGCCAGGAGAGTTCTTAACATTTCCCCCTCCCTCACATTACGCAGGATTTGGAGTTAGCATCTGTCATTCTTCATCGGTGGGGGGATACAAATTAAAGATTGAATCTATTTTATTGTTCTGTATATTACTGTCCCACTGCATTTTGAAGAAAGACAGATGTGTTCTCTTGCATCAGAATTTGTTATTAAGAAAGGTATTTATCATGCACTAATAAGTGATTAGTAGTTTTGAACTGGATATTATATTGTAAATCATGCAGTATAATTTTCAGTACAAAATTGCCAGAAGTTTGTGTTGCTTTACAGGATGGTGTTTGGAAGATAGTGGCAGGAGGATATCAGGAAAATACCATAAACATTTTGATCAATTTATTAGTTCCTTGAATAGCAAGGTCATTGTGCACTATCCATATTTTAGTCTCTCAGCGGTAGTGGTGGATGGCCTATGAGTGTGTGGCTGACCCCAGACCTCAAGCCTGTGTATGGCGGCACATATTTCCCACCCACTGACCGCTACTATGGACAGCCAGGATTTCCCCAACTTCTCGTGTCTATTGTTTCTCAGGTTTGTGCCGGAGCGTCAAGAGGTTATCTTATATGAAGTTTGGATTTACATATTGCTTTGTGAATTATACTAGTGATTTCTTGATTATTTTAGCAGCCGTTTCAGGTAAGTATCAGCTGTGTCATCAGATCAGGATCACGTACAGTCAGGCAGGATAAGAGTCGTTCATTGGCACCATAGAATTCTTTTCAAACATTTCTCTGTGGTCATTAGAGGTGCTAGGGAAGCATTGGTAAAATAGTCTATACACTACAGAATCATGATAGGTACTTTTATTATGTTGTAAAATCCTATATCTGTTGGTCTGTTATGTTGGTCTGCCAAGTTCTTGAAGGCTATCCCTGTGTTTGCTTGTATTGCATGTGTATCTGAATTTATTATGGTCCTCTATTGAATTTATTATGGTATTGTGGTCCTCCAGTGTTAAGCTTGATGTAACATTCTCTCCCAGATCTTTTTGCATTTTTGATTCCCTCAACTGCTTCTCTTGCAAACTGTAGTTTATCTGGTATTCTCTCTCCTCTCCCAAGCCTCATTACTTTATAATTGTGTGGATTAAGTTTGAGTATCTATCTCAAATCTAGCTCTTGATAACCTTTTCCTTAGCTTGCTTGCTACCTCAGCGAGCATGTAAGATAATGCTGGTTTGGGGTTCCCGAGATATACACAGTACTGTTATCTGGTGTTGGGTTGAGCAGACATGCAAAAGAGCAGTTGGAGCGCTCTCTTTTGGTGGCCACTTGTGATTAAAAAGTTTGGGTTTGGTAGATCATTGAGTCTTTCTGACATACAGTACCTCGGTTATTAATTCTTGGCTGGTTTAAGCTTTCTCTAGGGCCTCCCTAACATCCTAAACGACCCTGCAGGAATATTTGAAGAAACAATGTGGCGCCAATGTCAGAATTTCATAATATCTGACCGTACATGATTCTGGTCTATTGACAAAACGAATAGTTATCTTATAGTTAAATGGAGCAATTCTGCACAGAAAGTGCTTTTGTTTTACAAATATTGTATTTTTCAGCAGAGGTTTGTTTTTCCTGGAATCCTCCTTGCTTTTTTTATTAAATATATTGTTTCAAACACAGTGTTCTGAATTGTGTAATGGATTATTTAAATACAAGTTGTCTGGTACTATATTATTTGAAGTATTCTCCATTGTATCACATGTTTTAAAGAAGAGTTCCTCAGTACATGTTACGTGAATGCTAATTCATGCATTGTGGTAATTTTATAATAATTGATCAAGCCTTTGCATGCAAGGAATGGATAACTTATTTAAATACAGTATTTTACAATAGACTGTATGGTACAATAATTAATATAGTTGAAATACAGTATAAGAATTGCAATGCATTACATCTCAAATGAATTGAGTCAAGATATACATCTGATTTTCCATATATTCATATTCATATTATTATTATTCATATTATTATTATTATTATTATTATTATTATTATTATTATTATTATTATCAAAATTATTATTATTATTTATTTATTTTTCTGTGGGGTGCCCCTCCGGCTCCCTGGAACTATCGGACTGATATACGCTATACTGTATTAGTCTGGGGCATCAGTCAATGGAGTTCTGCCTTCCGGGGACCACGAGCCAGAACCTGGCCTCCTCAGAGAGGCACAGGGAGCAATGGTCTATGGTAACCCCATGTGCTTGGGAGCATTCCATGTCTGTCATCGACCAGGGGTTAGGCACTCAAAAAGGTAGGCATAACAAAACAAGCCGCACTTGGTAAGAAATTGCAACCGAAGTCCAAACAAAGAGACAGAACTCCCCAAAAAACATAAGGAAACAAGCAAACATCATTCACCGCCATTGTGCTGCTTGTCCATGAAGCCCTTCCCTCCCCAGGAAGAGAAGAGGGGAGCCCCGGACCCCTGCGCCAGCTATTCACACCTCAGTTCAAAGGCTGAACATCAAAAACAAAACCGCCGACCGGAGGGAGAGACGGTGTCAGGGAGCTTCCGGGGCTCACCCAGAAAATGGCATTTCATTACATTCAATGCTGGTTTTCTGAGGGAAGCCTTTCCGGCTCCCTGGAGCTACATAACCAAAGGCAAGTAAAAGAGGGACTTACCCGGGAGGCGGCCACAATGTGCACATCAACTCGGAGGCGAGACAACTGGCTGTAACTTGTGACCCAAAGCCACACATGAATGATTGGGACCAGGTACATTTACCAAATAACAGGCAGCCAGGAAAAAACCCTAGTTGATGGCAGGCATGGAAGGCTCCTAAACATATAGGGGTTTCCATAGGCCATTGCTCCCTGTGCCTTTCTTAGGGCCAGGTTCTGGCTTGTGGTCCCCAGTAGGCAGAACTCTGTTGACTGATGCCCCAGACTAATATAGCATATATCAGTCCGATAACTCCAGGGAGCCTCCGGGGCTTGCCCAGAAAAATACGTTTCATTACATTCAATGCCAGTTTTTTATTTTAGCACAAAGATTAAAACAAATATTTCTGAGCTTTCACACTTGGCTGCTCCCACATGAAAAATTCCACTCTCCTTAAACATGGTTAGTGCAGCCTGGCATGAGTGACACACAAAATGGCACTGTTAGGAATTTTAAGCATCCCTGCAGGGCTGTAATATTTCCATAAAAAATTATTGTCCTTTGAAGCTTTTGCTTGTGATAACAGGTGACTTCTAAACGAGTTTTTTTCGGCTACTTCCTGCCAGGCTGTTTGGTCCAAACTGCCACTTCCCACCAGATGGTAGCATCTCCCTCACCTCATGGTGCTCTGTGGGAAAATATTTCTCACTTTTTTTTGTAGCTGCACCTTCCATAGGTTTTGAGGACAATTTGTGCTTCAAATATAGCCATTCTAACCACGTTGATGAAGTGGAGAGAAAGGGTACAGTGGTATAGCTCCTGCATGTTCCCGTGGAAGAATCATGTGTGGCTTCCTCTCTTCGACTCATCCGGGTGTGTCACATTCAGCATCCCACAGGTGGACCTGTTCTTATTGTCATGGAACAACACTCTTAACTCTGTCAGCTAGGTACCTTTCAAGGCTTTCTCATATTTGCTCGTAGTACAGTATGTGGCTTTCAGCTGTCTCTTCCTGATGACTGTCCACCAGCTGCTGTGTGTGTGTTGGTGCCCTCTTTTGTCTTTGAGGTGATTCCTTAAGTTGACTATGGCCTTTGTGTCATGTACTTTGGGGGCAATCAAGTGGGATAGTTCAGAAAATTAGCCTTTGAGTGTACAGTATATATAAAATGCCTTCATGGCTTGCTTAGTTGTCCCAGTCCCTTCCTGCTTACGATGTTCTTTCTTTCATCGGGACACATGTGGTGAGGCTTGGCGAGATGGAGCATGTTGTGGTTCAGGTGCTACTTGCTACCTGGTAGCAGGAGTGGGCAGCTGGACAAGCCAACTAGTATTTTGGGGGCTTCTTGGTGAGCTTAAGGTTGCCAAAGAGGGCTTGTAAGGATCTGATTGCATACAGATTTTGAGTTTTCTACAGCTCATGTTAACTGAATGATTTCCTTCAGTGCTCCATAGTACCAGTATGACTGCAGAGATATATGAAAAGTTCCTTATGATGTTATCTAGAATGTTGTTCTTTATAATGGCACAATGCACTTCCCTGTATGATAGCAGACTTTCATTATGAGGCAACCAAGTGAATCTGGTCAGAAATGTACTTTTTGCATACTGGACACACAAAGTATGTATTCTTATACAGTTTATACAATTTGCTTATAATGCTAATGGGGAAAGAATTGTTTCAGAAATGAACGAAGACTTTTGTGATCAGTTGATAGATAAACTTGTAGCACTTTTCTTTGCTCTGCAAGTATGCAAGTAGATGAGGCACTCGATGCAATGAAAGTAATTACAGTACAGTACTTGCATGCAATATGTTGCAGAAAAAATTGATTGGGCTTTGTTGTTTTTCCAATCCATTAGATGTTCAATATTACTCTGAAGTTTCCTGAGGTATATTATACAGAATGGGATCAATTATTTGATATTTTGCTATTGTTATTTACATAAATTTTAAAATTGTAATGTGAGGACAAGGGGTTCAACTGAAGATTTGCCAAGTTAGAAAGATTAGGTTATTAAACATTGGAAACCATTGTATTAATAGAAATGTTGCAGCTGCATGTTTGTTAATTGTTAAACTATTGTAAAGAAGATAATATTAAATGTTTCCGTTAATTTACTGTAAAAGTTGACTTTGATTCAGATGTGTTTCCACTTTCCATAGTGGCAAGAGAACAAGAAAAGATTCAAGGAGTCAGGAGTGAAGATAATGGAGGTACTGGATAGAACGTCACGATTACCAGCCCCCGGTACTACCACCATACCAGGAGAAGAGGCAGTTGCCAAGTAAGAAATATATATATATACAGTATAAGTTGCTTTGTGGTTATTGATCACTTGTAATTCAGGCAGCAAAATGCCTCTCCATAGTTCAGATAGAGTAAGTTATGCCATTAACTTTGGGAAAACTATATCATCTGCTAACATGATACAGTATACAGTTATATATATAATTTGCATGGTGTATAAAGTTCACTATTGTATCCCCATACATGGCATAAAATTTAGTGTATTCGAAGTGCTTAGAATATAATGTCTATACTTAGTATGTATGTATATATACTGAACATATAGTGTGTAACAACTTCACACTATATGATAATTTTGGGTAGTTCTTCATTTATTATTTACCTAAGGGCCACTCTCTCTCTAGTGGTCTCGACTGGAGCAAAGGTTTGACCTCTGACAAATTACTCTCCAGTAGTTTGTCAGAGGTTCCTCTTATTGTCCGATGGATTTTTTCTTATTGGATTTGTAATGTCTTGCTATCTATGGCTTCAGTGTAGGCTGGTCACAGACCAGGCTGCAGGGACCTTGACCCCTGGAATCACCGCAGGGTAAGGATCAAAAAGTATAATTTTGAACGGGACAGTACCACTTTTCTCACATTTCCCGGCCGTCCTGTCATTTTAATAAAATGTCAGTTTTGTTCAGTTTTAATACAAATGGTATTAAATTATTTTAATATAATTTCTGTGGGGAGCCCCTTTGGCTCCCTGGAGCTATCAGGCTAATATGTGATATATTAGACCAGGGCATTAGTCATTGGAGTTCATCCTACCGGGGACCACGAGCCAGAACCCCTCAGAGAAGCACAGGGAGCAATGGCCCCTGGAAAGATTTTAAAAGGTCTGCATTTTTTATACAGGTAGAAAACCCACCTGTGTGTGTACTAAAATAATTCTATTGGTTGAGGAAATATTTGTTATAATTAAGACTGTCATTTCTTATAATTTTTTTCCAGGTGCTTTGCCCAGCTGTCCAGTTCATACGAGCGAAAGTTTGGAGGGTTTAGTGAGTCGCCTAAGTTTCCACAACCATCCAACTTCAACTTCTTGTTTACCTATCATGCGTTACACCCTAATCGGGATGATGCAAAGGTATACAGATTATTCAATATATTTTATTTGACTATTTAGCTTCTTCACATGCCTGTTGTGCACTTGAAGATACTATATGTTGAACAATTTTGTTTGCTGCAATACAATTTTGCCAAAAACTTGAGGGATTGCATGTGACATTTGCTCTCTGTGCTATTCCACTAATTCCCTGGAATGGTTTTTTCCTTCGTTGTATGTATATTTGTGATTCAGGCAGTAACTTTGGATCTTTGTATTTATTCTATTACTGTACTTATGATGAGCAAACTTGGATGAGTTAGTGGGAGTGTCAGTACAGCAGTATGCAGATACTGTAATCCAGTTGTAAGATAGATGGTGTTTGAGGGGGTAAAGGAGTATGCTGAGCTGGTCGGCCGAGCGGACAGCACGCTGGACTTGTGATCCTGTGGTCCTGGGTTCGATCCCAGGCGCCGGCTAGAAACAATGGGCAGAGTTTCTTTCACCCTATGCCCCTGTTACCTAGCAGTAAAATAGGTACCTGGGTGTTAGTCAGCTGTCACGGGCTGCTTCCTGGGGGTGGAGGCCTGGTCGCGGACCTGGCCGCGGGGACACTAAAAAACAACAAAATCATCTCAAGATAACCTCAAGAAGAAGCATAGTATTTTATCTTGTTAATGTCATTTAGCCATGTCTTTTTAAACTTTCTGGATGTGATAGGTTAGGATAGGCAGTGTTTGCTCTGGTGAAGTCAAAATTAAGTTAGGATAGGTTAAAATAGCCTAAATTGGGTTCGGCTAAAATTGCTTAAGTTAGGATGTGTTTGGTTACTATTTTCGTTTTTGGCTTGTTTCAATTTAGTAAAAGAGCGACTTGTCTTGCTACTTTAGAAGTCACCTGATGGTTAAAAACCTTATGTTGTGACTCAGGCCAAGCCCATATAGTTCTGATAAGTGGAGTTCCATTATACTGTATTATCGCCACCACAGTATTCCATACAAACTATTCATGAGTGTCATGCTGTTCATGGAAGATACATTTGTGTGAAACACATGAGTGGTATAGCCACAAATGCAGATACTATGACCATCAGGGGAAAATTAGGACAGGTCTTACTCAAACATGATTGGTGGGCTTATTTTTGTAGTATCTATCTTACATCTACAACACATTATAAATGTTATTGTACGGAATTTTGGAAACCACTCAGACAACTGGTTTCTCTTTCGCATTCACTTGTATAGTATGTCAGTATTACTCCTGAGTTATACTGTATATAATACAAGAAAGTCATAAGGTCAAGCATAGGAGCATTAAGTATTACTGGATATTATTAACCCAGCGAGGTTTAGATTGCAAAGGGATATTGCAGGCATTTTAAGTTCTCTAAAATTACATGCTAGTTAATCTTTCTATATCTTCACCTGAGTACTAGATACATAATAAAAAGTCAATCATGACTTATGTCTTCATCACCTCTGTACAGAATATTAAGCTGTGTCAACCACTGTCATCTCTGCTCTTTTTTAATCCATTTTCTTATTTCTCAGCTTTACCCATGTCTAAAATTCACATTCAGTTAATCAACTGTGGCTTCTTTCACTCCTGTTGCTCTTAATATTAGAGACCTCCATTTCTCTCATGATTTAATAGTTTTCATTATTCTTTCTAAGAAATATTTAGATTATTTGATATAGAGTTAATGTATTATATACAATTTTTCCATGTACTGTATTTATAAAATAGTTTTTTAATTTATCAGATAGACAGTTATCATGATGGACATTCATAAGGAGAGAGAGTAGAGAATACAGTACTAAAAATTCCCGACTGTTCCCTATGAATGTTTAGGAAGATTTGCTTTTCAATGTAAACAACTCTGTTGTATTACCAGGAACATATTTTGTGATGCCTAATGCTGTTGTAATCATGTTTCTTCCCAGCGAGGTTTAGAAATGGCGCTTCATACCCTGACAAAAATGGATCGAGGTGGCATTCATGATCACATATCTCAGGGTTTTGCCAGGTAATTATAAGACTTTGTTATTCCATTCACTTGGGCTCTAGGAGACTCGAACCGTTGACCCCCACGCGTGTGAGGCCGATGCTCCATCGACCGAGCTATTGAGTAGTCTTAATAAGGAAAGTTTCCTAGAGCCCAGGTGACTGGAATGTTGATTTCCACGGAAGTATGGATGACATTTTACTTTGTTGTAGTTTAATAAATCACGAGAAAATCATTTGAAGTAAATGAGGTGACTAGCACCAGCATTCTAGTGATTCTCAGACGTTCACCTTAAAATCATGTTTTGATGGTACTATGCAAAACAAAGTACAGTGGTACTTCGGAATACGAGCGTCCCTGTATACGAGTTTTTCGAAATACGAGCGTCCCTGTATACGAGTTTTTCTGAATACGAGCAGGATTTCCTCGGAAAATTTACATCGGAATACGAGCGTTGCCTTGGAAGTGTTGATAAGCGTACAGGCCGACCTAGCTCGTGGTGACACGGCGATCGCTCCTCAGTTTACCAGTGCCTCACACCCAGTGACTATCCCACCTCAATTCTTTGCCAGGATTTACAATGTTTTGTTGGATTTTTGGCCATTTGACCATAAAAGTTGTTATTATATATCTCGCCATGGGTCTCAAGAAAGTCAGTGGTAAGGTTCAACCTAAGAAAATAGTTGTGAGTAGAGGCAGTAAAGGCTATCCCGTCTTCATTAAGAAAATGTGTGAAGTATGGGAAGAACTGCAAAGTTTTGTTGAAAAAATTCACCCAGACAAAGCTGTAGCAGGCTGTTGCATTGAAGATTTGGGTAAATTTTCCTAAATCTACATGTCTGTTTTTTGTCAATTTTTGTCAATGTTCAATTGACTTGAACATTGTCAAGTCAATGTTCATAAAATTAATATATTTTCAATTTCCGTTGTGTTTGATCACGTTTTACATCCACTATCAATTTGTCTGTTGAAAAATATTTAATTTATCAGTTTTATATTCGGAATTGTAGGTCAGTTTGGATAAATTTTGATGAATTGCATTTATATTGGAGGGGCGGAATGGTGGCTTCCTCCAGCTAGCTAGCTACACTGAGATAGCTTCACACATATGAATCGTATCAGCCCCTTAAATATTTTTTCCAAAGTGTCCTACATACTGGTTTATACTACTAAACAAAATAGTACTGAGAGTATACTACTCTCAAATAACATACAATAACTTGATAATGGGGTATACGTTATCAGGTATACTCAGACCAACCAGTTGAGATTGTTGAGGTTTGCAATCAAAATATTCTAAACTACAGTTCCATGTGGAGAACTAACCCTCACACCAGAAGATGACGAGATGACGACTTTTCAGTCCGTCCTGGATCATTATCAAGTCATTACCACAATCGACTTGATAATGGTCCAGGAGAGACTAAAACGTTGTCATCTTCTCATCTTCTGGTGTGTGGTTTGGTCATCATACAGTTCCATGTAATTTATACTGATTTTGTATTTTTGTTAGTACAGTACAGGTAGTTTCATCTGTGTGTTTTACAAGTTTGCTCATGTTATTATATTTTTTATTTTTTTTTCACAATATTAATCTTAGTTGATTTCGGAAATTAGTAGTAGAGTACTGTACATAGTCAGTGTCTAAATAGATAGAAAACTTTTTCCCAGGGCATTCTTTTTAAGATATTTTATTAATGCACTTTCTGATTAATAATTCTTGAACATATAGCGTTCAGTATATGAGACGTTTTTTAATAGGTACTCAACAGATGAAAGATGGCACGTTCCTCATTTTGAGAAGATGCTTTATGACCAATCCCAGCTGACTGTCTCCTATCTTGATGCGTTTGTTGCCTCTGGCAAGACGAGGTTTGCAGATGTTGTGAGAGACATTTTAACATACGTGATGCGAGACCTCAGTCACCCAGTAAGTATCAGTCAACCTATAGAGTAAAATCCTTCTTTTCTGTGGGTAACCCCTATGGCTTCCCAGAGCTTACCGGGCTGATATGTATGTATGTATTAAACAATTACATCAGTCGATTGGAGTTCTTTTGCCTATGGGGAACCACGAGCCAAAACCTGGCCCCTTCAGAGAGGCTAGGGAAGCAATGACCCATGGAAACCCCCATGTATTTGGAAACATTCCATATCTGCCATCGACGGGGTTGGCACCCAGAAAGGTAGGCTTCACAAAAACTCCACATGGTAAAAAAAAAATATTGTTGCTACCCTAAGACCGAACAGGGAATTGAATTCCTCAGTCTAAAACAAGGAAACGTCACACCCCTCCGTCGCGTCGCTCATCCGCACAGCCCCCCCCTCCCCCCGTCCCAGAAGGGGGTAAGGGGTGTTCCGGACCTCCTATGCCAGCTGATGTCTGACTGTGACGGTCATGGACTCTGGCCTCTCATTCTGTACAGTCTTGTGCTTTGTGGTATTTTTCTGCAGTGCACAGGCCAGGAGTAATTCATCAGTACTGGGGCTGAATGCACTTAGGGTCACCTTCCCTAATCACCCGGTAAGTACTGCCCTTGTGTTCTGGGGTTCCCTTCTACAGGGCATTCAGGAAGCGCTTCCATGGGGATCTTTTTGCTGCTCGGCAATTGCCTTCCCTTGGGGTCAGTTTGGGGTTAGCTCCATTTGGACTGTACTCCGGTGGTTCATTGCCTGAACTGCGGGATTCTCTTCAGTCCTTGGCTCTTTGGGGTTGGTCACTTTGAGTGATTTATCTGCTGGATTATTGGGGTTTGGCTCTCTGTGCAGTTCATATCCAAGGGGTATCCAATGTCTTAGCAGATGGCCTGTCTCAGTTCATTTCCCTGTCCATGCAATGTATGGTTTATGCTAACTCCTTCAGTTAGCTCCTCCAGACTTACGGTCTCCCGAAGGTGAGCCTCTTCGCGTCGGCTTAGTCCCGGCGTCTTCCAGTGTATGTGGTGCCCTTTCCCAACTGTGAAGCTGTCACGGTGGATGCTTTTCGGCAGGACCGGTGTCCAAGCCCGAGATATTTTCCGCAGTTCCGCCTCTTTCAGCAGATCAGGGCGGTGCGGTACGTGGCTGGTTCGATCTACTCCTCCGCTCTTCTCATCTGGTCTTTTTGATGAGGGTGTATCACCATCTGTATGGTGATCAGGTTGCTTCGTTGATGGTGTCCCAGCTGCGAGCTTCGTCTCTGCGACAGTATGAGGTTTCCTGGCGTTCTTTTCCCCACTTATTATCTCTTGCGTTCAATGTAATAAATACCATTTTCTGGGTGGGCCCCGGGGCTCCCCGGCACCCTCCCTCCCTCCCTCTGATCAGCAGTTTTTCGTGTGGTTTTTGTTGCTCAGCCTCTGAACTGAATGCTGGAGCAGTTAGTGCAGGAACTCTTGAGCCCCCCTTCCCCCCTCCTGGGGCAGGGGGAAGCTACGCGGATGAGTGATGCGATGGCGGGGTGTGACGTTTGCTTGTTTGCATGTTTTAGAAGTTGGGAGTTGTTTTCTATGTTCGGTCTTAGGGTAGCAATAATTTTTTTTTACCATGTGGAGTTTTTGTGATGCCTACCTTTCTGGGTGCCAACTCTGGTTGATGGCAGATATGGAATGTTTCCAAATACATGGGGGTTTCCATAGGCCATTGCTCCCCTAGCCTCTCTGAGAGGGCCAGGTTCTGGCTTTTGGTCCCGGTAGGCAAAAGAACTCCAATCGACTGATGTCACAGTCTAATACATACATATCAGCCCGGTAAGGTCCAGGGAGCTTCCGGGGCTCACCCAAAAAATGGCGTTTCGTTACGTTCAACGCTGAGTTTTTGTTCTCTCTCTCTCTCTCTCTCTCTCCCGAAAGACAAAGGCCTCCCGCTGAAGGAAAGTGTCCTATGCAACTGAATTTACTTTATTGAATATATCAGTATTTGCATGTGCTTTTGTTTAGTTAAATCTCATTTAAATATTATAGATATAATTATATATTTTTTCATTGTATAGATGTCTTATACTGTTGGTATTGATATATTTAAAAATTATGTAGATTAATATTCAAATACTGTAGATGGAAAATTTTATTTTATTGTTATAGTGTGGAGGGTTTTATAGTGCTGAAGATGCCGATTCACTGCCAACCGCTGATGCAAAAGAGAAGTGTGAGGGGGCATTCTGTGTGTGGACCCACCAGGAGATCACCGAACTTTTATCGGACCCGGTGAAGGAAGGGCACGAGGCCACTTTGGCCAAAGTCTTTTGCCACCATTACTCAGTGTCAAAGGCTGGTAATGTTAATCCTTATCAGGTGAGATATTTAGTGTGCAGGTTGATAATATGAAATTACATTTTGTATTTATTGTTCATTCTATAAGTATGCTAACTTATTAAAAAAAATTGGAGCTAAATATACTCAATGTACTGTACTCAATTAAAGCTAGCATAAGGTGTTGATGCACTTTATTAAAGCTACCTGTATTATTATCCAGAATAAAAATAATAAGCAAGGCAGGGATGACCTAATGGTGTTACAAACTTGCAGCACTGTAGTACATTCTATTTCCAGAATGTAATGGTATATATTTTTTACCCTAAAAATCCGATCTCTCACACTACGTTTATTTTGTTCTTTAATCAGGATCCCCACGACGAACTAAAGAACAAAAATGTCCTCATAGAGCACAATACAATTGAGGAAACTGGAAAGGAATTTGGAGTGGATGAGAAGGAGTGTAAAGCAGCTCTTGCCAAGGCCAGGCAGATATTGTATAACAGAAGGCAGCAGAGGCCCAGACCACACCTTGATGACAAGATGGTCACGTCGTGGAATGGTTGTAGTGTTTTCAATTCATTTTCATATGCTGAATGACTTATTTGAATTCCTTAAAGTGTTCCACTGTGTTTTGCATGGCTTTATTTTATTTTTTATTTTATAGTATATACAATATAAACTGCCCAGTCAAGAAATTATCGGCCATTGCATTGTTGTAATGAGTGATGAATTGGTAGAAGTGTAAAGCAACTTGTTTTACAACAAATTTTATACAAGTAAACAGTTTAAATAATTGTTTTGTGTGTGTATTGTACATATACTTCAGGTATGATGCTAGGAGCCATTGCAAGAGCTGGTGCGGTCCTCGAAGATGAGACATACATACAGAGGGCTTCAAAGGCTGCTGAGTTTGTCATGACCTATCTTTACAAGGATGAGAAATTGCTTAGGGCTGTTTATGCTGATACAAATAATGAAATATCACTGTAAGTTGGCCGTGCTTAAATTTATTATATCTGCATGTACTTTCCTATTTGTGTGTATGGGTAATGAGTTCTAGTTCTTGGGTGCTGAACTTGACATAGTTATGGCATCTCAGCTTCTTCTTCAGGTTTTTTTGGGTTCAGTTCCATGGTGCCTTCCTCCGTCACTTGATGTATATACAGACACCTTGGCCCTGGGTTGGGGTCTTATGACCAGTGATTACCAGGCCTCCCAGGGGTATTAGGTGGCTCCCATCCTTTGGGTGCACAGTGCAGTGTGCAAATTTTGGCGGTGTGGCAGGCCCTGCAGAGGGTTTCTTTTCATCTGGACCTTGTTCTCCATTCCATTCTGACTGCTCTGACAGTAGTCTAAATCACAAGGGGTCACACTGGTCCTTTCCTCTTTGAAGTTAGTTACTTTGTAAGTAACTAATCTTCTGAATGCTTTGTAAGTAACTAATCTTCTTAATGCTCGGGGTTTGGTTCTCTGTGGTTCATGAGCGGGATTTTTTTGCAACATTCTTGCAGACAGTTTTTCATATTTCCATCCTATTTATACAGAGTGGACCATCAACAGTGTCCTGTTGGTTCTGTGGAGCATACAGTTGCTCGGAGGTGGAACCAGCAGCGTCCATCCTACATGGCCCCGTTCCCCAATTGTGAAGCTTTCAAAGTGAATGCTCTTTAATTGGACTGGTTGAGGTGGAAGTTCATTATCTTTTCCCTCTGATTGAGCTGTTGTATCAGGTATTGTCCAGACAGGACTTTCACAGGCAGGAGGTGATCTTTTTTGCTCTTTGGAAACGTGCAGCTTTTATTCCCAACTCTTCTGTCCCTGTGTCCAAACATGTGTAGTTTCTCAGGCTTCGCCTCTTTCAGCAGATCGGTCTGGAGATGTTCCTTGCTGGTTCAACATTCTCCTCTGATCTTTGTGGCAAGATCTTTTTTCTGATTATTGCCATTTGTATGGTGCACAGGTGATTGAGCTAATAGTCTCCCACTTACATGTTTCATTGTAGGGCTAGAAATAAACTTTCTTAGCAGTTCTTTTGCCGTTTGTCTTCTGCCTCGGTTCTGGTGGTTTCTTCATTTTTGTCTTGGTTGTATCTTGATCTGGTTTTGTGTGTAATACTGTTGCTTCATATCATTCAGCTTTTGCGGAGCAACTTTTGTTAGCATTTGGTGTCAATACTTCTTCGATGCCATTTCATAAATTGTGTTGTGCATTGTTTTGCTTCCAGCCTGCTCATTCAACTTCCTGTCTTTACTACTATGTCTTGGACTGATATTAGAGCATAGGGGATTTTGAGATTCTAAAAGGGTCCTGGTGGCTCATTGCCTGGTCAATATTCCTGGTCCTTATCAGGCGTGTTTTGCTCAGGGTTATATCTTGAGGTTATCTTGAGAAGATTTCAGGGCTTTTTTATTTTTAGTGTCCCCGCGGCCCGGTCCTTGACCAGGCCTCCACCCCCAGGAAGCAGCCCGTGACAGCTGACTAACACCCAGGTACCTATTTTACTGCTAGGTAACAGGTGCATAGGGTGAAAGAAACTCTGCCCATTGTATCTCGCCGGCGCCTGGGATTGAACCCAGGACCACAGGATCACAAGTCCAGCGTGCTGTCCGCTCGGCCGACGGGGTAGGAAAATTGACCTCCTGGTCTCTCCTCTATGGGGGGTTTGATCTTTGGTCTCCTCTCTGGCAAGTCCCAGTTTCTTTTGTCATGGTACATTTCTTGATTTTTATAGATACTTATATTTTTATTTATATATACAAGAGTTCTTACATTCTTGTACAGCCACTAGCATGCATAGCATTTTGGGCAGGTCCTTAATCCTAATTTTCCCCAGAATACGACCCGCCAAATTGTTTAACAACCAGGTACCCATTTTACTGTTGGGTGAACAGAGGCTACAGTTAAGGATTGGCACCCCAGTCAATCCTCCTTGGCCAGGATACGAACCCAGGCCAAAGCACTCGCGAAACACCAGGCGAGTGCTTCACCACTGTGCCACGGGGACTGTTAATAGATCTAAAACTCATTTGTTTAATCAGTAAATGTTACGTCATGCAAACATAGTCTGGTGAGTACGCAACCGAGGATGAAGAGCAGTAACCTTGATGCTGCTAGTTGTCCACCATCACCAACACAACTAGTCCACATAAATAATAGTGTCATCAAAGATTAATTAAGAGAAAACATTGAAGTCATACAGTGGAACTTGAACCCGCATCCCTGAGCTCCACGAACTCCATGTTTTATGTTTTGAAATATAAATGAATTCTTGATTTTCCCTTGGTCATTATTTGCAATAAAATGCCTGGGTTGGTTGCATGTTAAAGTAACCACAACACACAAGCAGTCACCCATGGATAATAAAAGCAATGCCAAGGGTAAAGAGGGAAAAGAGGGAATTTGGTGATGAATCCAATTTTCTAATTTTGGAGTTCTCATTAATATTCTTGTGCTTTAGTGTACAGTTCAGACAGACCTGCTTATGACTAATGTTCATCTCTACACTTCTCAGCCATTTCAGATATCTTCTAATTAATGTAATATGCACTTATCTAAATTTAATTGATATTTTTAAATTGTTAAAGTCTCTGGGACTCGCTCTGTGTATTCGAATGCTACGTTAAACAAATTTGGTTTTTTTGAAACATTGAAATTAATTAGCTTTCAAGTTGGTGTCCTGTGTGGTATACTATTTGCTCTTATCATATTGTAAGATTTAAGAATGTTGATACTTTCAGTGGCTCGTGCATTGAAGGATTTGCTGATGATTACGCATGGATCATCCGAGGGTTTATCAACCTGTATGAGGCTACACTGGACACCGAGTGGCTGAAGTTAGCCGAGAAAATTCAAGATAAGCAAAATGAGCTGTTCTGGGACTCAAAAGGGAATGGCTATTACATGACTCAATCTGGGGACGAGTCAATTCTCCTTAGAATTAAAGAAGGTAAAGGAAAATGACGTACAGTATTTTACTTAAATTCTTTAAAGAACTTTACCACTTATACTATTTACAACCATATTAGTTAGAAATAATGGACCAAATCGAGCATACAAAATCTTGTATAAAGGTGTGGAATATTATGAAAATAAGTATCCCCTGCTGAATCTAGTGTATAAATTAATGCATTTTGTACTGAATTATATTTTGTATTCTTTGTCTTTTAATCTTAGACCAGGATGGAGCAGAGCCCTCAGCCAACTCAGTCTCTGTGGGGAACTTAATACGGCTGAGATACCTTTTGGGTCGCTCAGACTATAGCACCAAGGCAGAGGCTATATTTTGCCTTTTTCCGACCGACTGAACAAGATCCCTATTGCTCTTCCAGAAATGACAACAGCCCTCTTGTTACATCAGAAACCACCTGTGCAGGTGAGGATAATAGAGAATAACATTTCCAGCAGATAATT
>WNGS01005451.1:10584621-10625331 GCA_020271785.1 Procambarus virginalis
ATCACCACAGCCCGTGTACTGGTTGTGCCAGCTGCTAGTGGCTGCCTCACTGTTCTAGGCCAACAGTTAATCTAGTTTGTAATGCCTTTACATTGTAAGGAGATGAACCTTGGCCAGACTCGTCTACACCTTTGTATTATTGTGCACGCCGTTGAACTCTTCCCCGCATGTAGAAGAGGTTCATATGCTTTATGGTAGAGTACACGAAGCTGGATGGTCTCGCTCAATCCCCGACCGTCCAAGTGGTTAGGCACCATTCCTTTCCCCAGTCCCATTCCAAATCCTTATCCTGACCCTACCCAGTGCTATATGGTCATAATGGCTTGGTGCTCTTAACTGATAGTTCCCTTCCCTTCTCCATATTGCCCCTTAACCTAAAATAATTTCATTAACTTAAACGTTTATTGGTTCCTCTTTAATCAGTCGGCCTAACCTAACACATACAAAAAATATAGAACATTGGGAGATGCCAAGTGTATACTAAAATTGTTGCTATACTATGTACTGTACTGTAATCATATATAAATGCACTACATCGTTATTCAAGGCAAATGGGGGACGTTCAACAAGCTGCCGGCTTCCTGTCCTCATTGAGGCCACTAGGGTTAGTGCTTTCATATAAATCAGGTTATTATTTATACTGTAATTGTTAGGGTAAGGAGGAGGAGGAGGAAGGCAAGGGAATTATCAAGAGAAAGCTACACCCAGTGAGCATAAGAAATATTGCCAGAACAACCATGGACATCTTAAAGAGAAAACTAGATCATTTTCTCCAAGGAGTGCCGGACCAACCTGGCTGTGGTGGATATGTGAGCCTGCAGGCCGCTGCAAGCAACAGCCTGGTGGACCAAACTCTCACAAGTCAAACTTGGCCTCAGGCTGGGCTTGGGGAGTAGAAGAACTCCCAGAACCCCATCAAATAGGTATCAGGCTATTGCAACTATATAGCACTTGGAAGGAATCTGGATAAGGATTTGGAAAGGGACGGGCGAGGGAAGGAATGGTGCCCAACCACTTTGATGGTCAGGGATTATATGCCAACCTGTCTCTTTTATAACGCCAACCTGCATGAAGTCTTCATGCAGTGGTAAAGCACTTGCCTGGCGCTTCACAAGCGCTTTGGCCTGGGTTCGTATTTTGCCCCGGGGAGGATTCTGTGGGCACCAATCCTTAACTGTAGTGTCTGTTCACCCAGTAGTGACTGAGTATCTAATTGTTAAACAGTTTGGCGGGTCGTATTCCAGGGAAAATTAGGATTAAGGGCTTGTCGAAATGCTATGCATGCTAGTGGCTTTACAAGAATGTAAGAACTCTTGTACTGTATATATATATAAAAAAAATGAAGTGAGACCATTGCTCTGCTGTCCAGCCCAAGTGATTGTGGAACAAAATATATATTATATAAAAATTTGATGGAAATCCAGTGCTTCATGCCATCCCCTTCTGGAATTCATATTTTGTTTAGAAATCCAAATTTCAGAGGGGAAATCCATTGGTCAGATTTGGCCAATTGATTAGAGGGATTTGTTTAAGGATGGTTCGGATTAGGAGATGCCACTGTGCAGTAATGGAATAGACTTTTTAAAAAATCTAATAATTTTCATCCTATAGGTGATATGTTTTACAGTATAAACTTTGACTAGCTCCAAAATGTTTAAATGCTATTCAGTATTTAAATGTCTGAAGCCTCTTCAGATAAATTGTTCTCATGAATTAATACTGTGCATAACTAGTGTTTAATTTTCAGGTGGGTTACTAAAGAGCAAGTTCACTCAGTCATGTTCCGTTTGTTGCCAAGAACCTGTGAATGGTGCGCTAAGACCTCATCACTGATAACTTCAAGGTGTATGCAAACAAGATGTTATCTCCATTCTCAAACGCTAATTGGGGTACATCCTGTACAGCGTGATCTCAACGTTCAGTCGGCAGTAGTGTCTTCAAGCCGCAGTTTAAGTATTAATTGTGTGTTAAAGGATTGGGAAAAGGAAAAGAAAGAGAGTATTGACTTTTCACAAGACCCAGAGGTCAAAGAGTTGCTAAGGGAGATGCAGAATGATTTTTCCAAAAGAGTAGCTCAGACTGAATATAACGATAATGAAATTAAGAATGAAAATGATTCGTGTGGAGACGTGCAAAAGAATGCTGATAATGGAGGGATGGAGGAGAGTGAGTCATCTGTAAAGACTGTTTGTTCTTCGGAAATGACTGAAAAATCTAAATCGGCAGAAAACAGTAAGATTATTTCTGTATTTGTTAAAGCCTTAATCAGTATATATGACAATATTTATGCAATTTAGTTTTATTGTTTTAAAGATAATACTGTATGGTAACAATAAAATTACTTTTCTTAATAGGCAACATTAATGCATTCATATTGCAGCGTGGGCCCAGTATATTCATCAGAAGTATGAAAAGTTTGATGCACACTCATCCGAGATTATATACGATTATGATGAAGAACGACTTAGAAGAGAGGACGGAATTGTTAAAGAGGAAGTAAAAGAAATCGAAATAACTTTACAACGTAAGTTACAGTATCGTTATTGAACATAGCTCAACATGCACATCTGCATGACATCACCCCTTTAGATTTTGTTTTTCCAAGACTGCCTCTTTGAGGGTGGGGAGGCAAGATAGATTGAAAAGATCCTTATCCTTGGTTGGCATGAGATAACCTCCAGGAGCCTGGCACATGCACAATGTCTCGAGTTGATGACATAGACTATGAAAAGCTACCGAGGTGCTGCATTTAATTATATTCATTGTTGTATTCTGTTATTTTTTTGTGACTTAACAAATTTTGTAATACAGTATTCATATTTTCATGAACATTTGTCCTTTACAGTTGTCTAATTAAATAGTTAATTAAATTCAATGTTTTAGTTATTTAAAATGATTCACTGAAGTTAATTCAATAAATACTTTATCAAAATAATAGGCAATAAAAAAAAAAGGTAAATCAGCTACTGGAATGCCGTGCTGGAAATATATTAAATTTTAGGTTGCGATTAAAATAGCTTGGGAACCACTGATTTATTTTCACAAATGTACAGATAGAAACTATAACACCCAGCTTGTAAATCAACTCTAATACAGTATTCATAATTATAGACACTGTACATCATATTTTTATATGATAAGCCTTGATATACAAAACCATTATTATCTCGGCAAAATCATATAAATACTGTATGTACATACAGTATTAGGTGTGACTATGGGGGATTATTTAGCAAGATATTGTTTGCATTCCTTGAGCTACCATGTAAGGTGATGTTTTCTCTCCTCACCAACAGATGGCAGCTCTGAGAAGACTCAAACTTCTGTCCTTAAGGTCAAATGTCTGATCAGACTTATAGTATTTATAAAGTGTTTTCTTAGGTGCCAGGAATAAATCTGATTTTCACAGGGAATTATTTTCGTTAGTAGAAAAATTCTAACTTGCAGTGAATGGGTTAAGGCATTGTCCACGAGTTTCTAGTACTGTATATAACAATTACTGTGTGTATATACTGTACAGTACTAGAAACGGATAGATCTTATAGACCTGATCTATTCGTAAATATTCAAATTTAGTGTTTCAGAGTAGCATCTTAATTATTAATTTTGATGTCTGGTACATAATAGAAAGACATGGTGTCTACTTGCTTCCTTCCGTTCCCACCCACTATAATCTGGCTTATAAATACATTTATTAATTATACGAATGATAATAAACTTACAACATTCAGTGTCATGGTAATGGGGAAGATGTTTAGTAGTAGTAATAGAATAATTTGATTGAAAGAGGTTGAGAGCTGACACACACAAATTCAGATAATAAAAATATGCATTACAGAGAATTTTTATCAGCACATTCACAAACCGGACTACTCGGGTTTTAATTCTTTTGAATATTTTAGAATTAAATCCTTGAACTCCTGTGTAACTTTGTGATTTTCAGGTGGCGAGACAGGCGTGTTTGATATTCATGAACTAGTGGATCTCTTGAGGCAAGAAAATGCTCAAGATATTGTGGTGATGCAGGTAAAGTATTATTTCAATTAATTGACTGTATTTTGTGATACTAGTAATCAGATTGACTGGATGAGGGGGATGTTTTATCAGCAATATACAGATTATTCCCAAAGTGTCTAAAAAAAATTACTTATTTTTTTAGCCAAGTAAGACTATCTATACTATCTCACTCTTAGCTTTTTTTCTATTTTGTGTTGTTTATTATCTAGCACAGATGTGGCCATACATGTATACTGTACTAACTAGCATGCTGCATATACATTTTGTTCTGTCCTCCATGGACATGATTGCGGATCTGATTTACCTGAGCGCCTCTAAACCTAGTGACCTCGACAAGGACAGGAAACTGGCAGCTTGTCGAAGATTTCCCCCATTTGCCTTGGTGATCTTTGTATGATGATCGTTTAAACAATGTATAGTATAGTAAGCTATAGAACACTTGACCACAGAAGGTATTGTAGTGCTTTTACAATGCTGACCAGCATACATTTCATCTGTCTTACATAGACAGGGTTAGAGATCTCTTCTCCTATATACTGTATACTGCAGTAGGTTATGGAGTACTCAATCACAGGTTATTGAAGTGCTTTTTACAATGTTAACTAGCAGTCATACATCTCTGTCTGTTCTATGTACTCAGGTTAAAGATCTGCTACAGTACATTGTGAGTTGCACAAAGCAATCACACTAACATGATGTATCAACGAGAAACTCTGTTGGATTTTCTAGTTGATGGTTTGCTTTGGAGTACCCAGAACATAGGTTTGAATCCTCCTCACAGTTCCTATTGATTTTCTCACATAGTGGGTTATTGAGCATTTAACCACAGAGGGTGATTGGAGTGCTTGTACAATTTTGCAATGTTAACAAGCTTACATACAATACAGTACATACATTTCCGTTTGTCCTACATAGATAGGGTTCGAGATCTGTCGCGACACCACACACTCAAACTGGCACATTACATAGTAAATCTTTGGTACAGTTCCATAGTCTTGCATAGTCAAGTCTTGCACTTTTCAGCTACTATTTTAAAATACATGTACTACATTGTCTGATGAAAAAAAAAATAAATTCAAAAGGAAGAAATTGCATATAGCAATTTGCACAGAGGAGGCAATTACAAATAGTGATTGAAGCAGTGTAAGGGTTAAATAAAAGTGAAATATTTGAGAAATAGAATACCTAGTAACACAAAAATTGATATAGGAAACCCATGAAGAGTTAAAGATTAAGCAATGTTAGTATGAAGAGATGCCTGAAGCTTCCTTGCAGCCAGCCTGATCTTGTTCCAATGATATCACATGATAATTTTTTGCAGCAGTTCAGATTTTCAGGTATCCAGACACCATGAGGTAACAATTGGTCTAGATAATTGGGTCACACTATTTCCCTCATTTCTATTAGAATAGTCATGGGCCTCTGATATTCATTGTTTTCTGATTGTGCTTATGGCACCTCTATTCTTCACAGGGTCTATTCTCAGCCCATCCTCCGAATAGACAGTACGTTTTAATACTAAATGTAATGAGTACAATCCTGACTATCGGCATGGTACATAAATATACTTAATTGCCAGCATCGCACCAAAATATTGTGAATATTAGAGCTGTATAGAAAACCACAACCTAACCTAACCTAATCTTGGAGTGTAGGAGGACAAGCATGTAAATAGCATTTATTGCTTCTTAATTACAATTAGTACTTAACCTATAGCTGTATTGATATTACAATTTTATAAAACTAATAAAACTAAAGTCTTTCAATAGAGTAACTCAGGATATTTTCAAATTTTGTATAAAATCTCTATTGTTTAATAAAACTGAAAAAGAAATTCTTTATATTTAAAACTTGTGTATATAGAATTGAACATGAAAACGTCAACCTAAAAATTTTGAGTGAATTAACACAAAATTAGGAGAATATATGGGGAGGTAAATGTAACAGCACAATTAAGTGTATTTATGTACTATGCAGACAGTCAGGAATGTACTTATTACATTTAGTATTAAAATGTACTGTCTATTTGGAGGAAGGGTTGTCTATTCTGCACCTACTAATATATTTTTAAGTCCACCAAGTTATTTTATTGTGCAGGAGTAGTATGTGATGAGAACTTAAAAGGCTGAGTCCATCCAAAAAATGTGGAGAAGTCCTCAGAAAAGGGGAGAATGTACTACCACCATACCAAAGGTAATTGATAGCTTCAACAGGCAGAGATATGGCTTTGTACCACTTCAATTTTTTCCTATTTGTGCTGTCCTTGTCTAGGGATTTGGGTATGTGGCAGGTGCGTATTCAGTTGCCTTCACTTTCAGGGCCTTGGCTGGTGTGCCTGCCCATGGTGCTTGCTTCTCTTCTTCAAGAGGTAGTGGCAGGCTTCTATTCCGTTCATCTGTCTCACCGGCAGGCCATGCTGGTACATGCCTTAGATTCAGCTTGGTCCTCATCCCTTTTGTTTTCCTCCCCCTTTCGCCTCTTTTTGTCTTCCCAGGATTGTGTGTCTTCAGTCCTTTTGGCTTTGAGAAATGTTTGGCTACCTCACAGTGAACCTCTTTGTGTTGGTGTGGAACAAGTGGCTTCTGATTTACACAGTGTTGTTCCCTGATTGCAAGGCTCTCATGGTACTAGAGTTTTGGCTAGACTGGGGTTGTTGGGGGTTCCTTTATCTTTATCTCTTCACTCCAATTCAGCTCTTGTTCTAGGTACTTTCCAAACTGGAGATATTCCATGACTGGGTTCTCCAGCTGGCTCCCTTTTGGCTGGCCTAGCTATTGTTCCCCAGCTCTTTGGACCTATTGTCGGAACCCAAATTGTTATCCAAATCTTTCAGCAGATTGTCCCCAGCTATGTTTGTCGGTTCAAGGCTCGTCGCCGATCCACACGTTTTGAATTAATGACACTCGTAACATTCTTTGTACTGTCTGCTGGTGGTCAATCTTTTGATGTCTCACCTGCAGGTTTCGTCATGATGACAAGTATGAAGTTTCTGGGCACTCCATCTATCTTTTTTCTCTTTCTTGCTTGCCCTCGGGTTCCATACCTGTAATCTACTTATAATTGTTTTGGTTGTTTGTGGATATGCTTTTCGTGCCTCATACTGTTGCCTTGTATCATTCAACCTTGATAGAGCCACTGCTGGTAGCATTTGGTGTTATGATTTTGTGGGCCCTATTTCACAAGTTATCTTGTGCATTTTTTCACCTTTGGCATGCTTATGCTCCTCCTGAACATGGTTTTGGCCTCTGGTTCCTGATAAGCTTATATGACTTGTGTGGGATTGGTGTTGATTAAATTGGGTGGAGCTTGCCAGGTAGCAAACCCAAATTGCTACATCTACAGTATGTAGATTTAGTGAACATTTTCAAGTGTTAGTTACTTTATAGCACCTGACAGCTGGGTGGACAGCGCTTCGGATTCGTAGGCCTGAGGTTCCGGGTTCGATCCCCGGTGGAGGCGGAGACAAATGGGCAAAATGTTTCTTTCACCCTGATGCCCCCTGTTACCTAGCAGTAAATAGGTACCTGGGAGTTAGACAGCTGCTATGGGCTGCTTCCTGGGGGTGGAGGCCTGGTCGAGGACCGGGCTGCGGGAACACTAAGCCTCGAAATCATCTCAAGATAACCTCAAGATAGCAAGCATTAAGGAACCACCAAGGACCTACTACAAAGAGGCATTTCATTACATTCAACTCATTCAAGTTTTATCATAAATTAACTATGTAGTACATTTGCATTTTCTAACATTGAATTTTGTTTACAGATTCCCCCAAGATTAAATTATATTGCGTACATAGTGATTGTTTCAAGTAACTCGAATAGGCACATCAGTGCTCTAGCCGAGTTTGTTCGTCGGATTTACAAGCGAAAGAAGCATCAGAAGGATCCATCTGTGATCATTGAAGGCAAAAAGACAAATTGGATTGCAATGGATTTGGGTAAGGTTCAGTATTTACTTTATCTCTTATTTCCATTATTTGAGAGGCTTACAGTATGTAGATTTAGTGAACATTTTCAAGTATTAGTTACTTGACAGTTTTGTTATGTATGTTTGCTTCTCTGTGTTGTCCCCATCAGTAGCTCCCTGGGGTCAGATTCACGAAGCAGGTATGCAAGCACTTACAAACCTGTACATCTTTTCTCAATCTATGGCAGGTTTATTTACAGTTATCAAACAGTTAATGAGCTCCGAAGCAACAGGAGTCTGTTTATAACAATAACAACAGTTAATTGGGAAGTTTTCATGCTTGTAAACTGTTTAATAAATGTAACCAAAGCCGTCAAAGATTGAGGAAAGACGTACATGTTCGTAAGTACTTGTGTAACTGCTTCATGAATCTGGCCCCTGAATTTTAAAGCACATATCACAGAACCTCTTATTCATATCAGGTTTCAGAGACCTAGTGACTCATGTAGCCTATTGGGAACGAGGATAAAAATGATTCTAAGAGGCCAGGTAAAGAAAGCATCAAAGGTTGACCCAAAACCAAGGAAACTGCCCAATGTCATGGGTGAAACAAAGCAAACCACTGCTCTTAATAAAGACCATAAGGCAAATGATAACCGTTAGTGGCTAAAGAGTTTTTGGCCAGACTCGCCTGCCCTCACCAGGTGGCATCTCGTGTCACCCAAGAGTTTCAGTCTGTCACCGTTCTCATTTGCAAGCCTGCTACTGACTTATTTGTGCCTTCCCCGCAAGGACCATTGTCTCTGTCCCTCAAAGCTAAGTGGTGTTCAATGTTCCTTTGGACACTTTTCCCATACATGGATGTTTAAATTATTGTTTATTAATTATGCCTCATGACTGTGTTTATGTCATCCACATTGTGTGTCCATAGTTTATTATTTTGCTCAGATTTAGTTTCAGGATTGTCTTAACTATCATGTGCTTGCATTTCACTTTTCCTACCAAAGTTATCTTCTCTGAGGGGGTTTGAGTTCCTCTGTGAGTCAGCTTCTTTCGAGATGTCCCGCTCCCAGGTAATGCGAACTTCGTTGCCAAAGTGAGGCCAGTTCATAGGGAGTTGATTAGTTAGCTGTATGTTAGTGTGTTGTGCCTGGCCCTTTCTTAAATTCGTGTTGGTTCCTTCCACCTTTGCTAGGTGTGCACTTGTCATGTTGAGTGATTTTATCCATAGTTTCGTAGGTCTTTCCTTTTTGCCTAATTGTCATGATTCAGTGTTCAGTAGATGACAATGCTTCTGCACTTGTCACATCCACCTACTGTACAGTTTATTTGGCCCAGACAGCCAATTTCCATGGATTCAGATTTATCTCATGCCCCTATAGGTTGGGTCAGATAGTTTCCCCAACCAGTTTAGGACTGGAATTTGCTGCTTGCTGCTTAGCAAGGTGCACTTTGAAGTTTCTGGATGCCTGGTGGTTAGCTGATGGTTAGCCTATTAAGCTGGGGTTTCTTTTTGAGATCTTGCCTTGTGATGCAGGCTTTTATAGCCCTTGGTTGCTTCCATCACTGAAGCCAGGGATCATTTTCTTTTACAAGAAGGATTTTCTTCTTTAAATACTATAAATAAATATAGTATACTATAAATACTATAATATAAATATATCATTAAATACAAATGAGCCCATTGGAGGCTCATTTGGCCTCCCACTCCACACTTCTGGATAAGACACCAAAAGGATTTAGGCTAGATGCCCTGCAGGCCCCAGCAGATGTTGTGCTAGTGGCTCAGGTGCTGCTTCTATAGCAGAGTTGCAGCACCAGTGAAGCCCACTCATTCATCAGTTGTTTTCTCGTTGTTGGTATTGAATCCCTTCGGGTGTACTTCATGGTGTGTGGAGGGAGTGGGGGGACGATCAGAGGCCTCTGTCCCAGCTTCTTCTTGGCTCATAAACAGTTCTTTGCTACCTTGGAGAAGTGGCAATTTTTCCTGATCTCCATGCTCCTCTCACCACTCGGAGAGAACCAGGCTTTGGTCCTGGTTTCCAGTAGGTCCTGTAAGTCTCTCTAACTTAGAACAGTACATATGTGAGGCTGTGGTGCAAGTGCCTTTTAAGAGCTACTGAGTGGCCATACAAAGTGGAGTTTCATTATGCTCAGTGCTCCTCTTCTTCTTCTGCAAGATTTCTGTGCAAAACCTTGGAAGCGTCTCATTGTACTGACTAGTGGCACACCCAAGAGGTTGGCAGTTAGACATTTGGCCCTCCTTTCCTTTCCAAGATTACAAATATTTAGAATATAATGAATATATAATAAATTATAAAATGTCTTCTGCATTTATAGTACAGTACTTCCATAGATGTGTTTATGGTTATTATTTTTATGTAGACTATCAAACAAAAGGAGTGGCATAGTACTTTCAATTTACTGTCCAAAAGTGACAGAATGAATCTATTTGCTTCTCGTCAAAGTAAGTAAATTTGTGGGTGCACCACTGGTATTGACTTGAAAAAAGCAAATATATATAATCATAAATGTAAACTTTCCATTGGGGTTGAGAAAAATACAGTAGTCCCATAACTTATTTAAATATTTCATATCATTAGTATCTTGAGAAGTCATTTCGTGTTGTAGATTTGTAGATAATGCTAACAAAGCTTCCACCACACGCACGAACACATGAACTTTTGAGATGCTAAATTGAGCATCAATTATGAAAACATGTTTTAAAGTCTGCAGTCATTAAACACTACAACGTCGTTGAACAGAAGCTATGAAAATTTTACGTTGCTACTCTGTTTGCTAAATAAATACTCCGTGCATATTGTGACTGAATCGTGTTCCCTTACCTCACCACGTTGCCACCACCCTGGCCTCACCCCTCCCACTGTACCCCTTTGTAATCACTAGGTATGCACCTGTTTGATTTGATGAACTTGCAGAAGAAATGTTATCTCCAAATAAAGTCTAAACATAGTATTTATCTGCAACATTGTATTGACTTGATTTATGAACACTTGTGTATAATAATAAAGGTAGGCTTTGTGTTAATATTAGGCAGAGTTGCACAAATTTTAGTGCAGTACTGTGTAATAAATACCCAAAATTCACATTTTTAAAACTTTATTCATAAATGCTCAAATTGGTCACCACTGTGTTTTTATGAATACAGTGGAACCTCAAAAATCTAGACCTCAGTATAAATGAACACTTAAAAAGCTATAAATATTTTGCTTCCAGAACTATATTTCAAAGTTTGGAGCTTCCAGAACTGTATGGGAACAAACTTTCAAATGGGTGGGCAGAATCCAGACCAATGTGATCTTTTTTCTTAAGTCTTAGTGACAATATTTGTTAAATATATTTACTGCACTTGTACCATAAGGTATAGTGGGTTTAAACTGTCCTGATTAATTGGAACCAGATCCAATATCGATAAAAGTTGTTTGCTTTTCAACATATTCAGTACAAAATTACAGTACAGTATGTGCTTTTTAACACCATACAGAAAATTTAAGTACGTGTTTACAATTGCAGGTAACATCGCTTTGCACATGATGCGGCAGGAGCTGAGGGAAAGTTACGACCTGGAGACACTATGGACAGTAGGCCCAGAGTATGATGATAAGTGTAGAGAGAAAGACGAGAGTATGATGGACATGTATAATTTTTCTGATCCCTTAGCTGGGTTCACAGCACCATCCATTTCTCCTCAAAGTGCATAATTATCATTAACTGTTTCTGCACTAACTGGCATGTGAAACTAAAACCATTGGTTAATTATAGTAATTAAACTGTAGTAGATCCTTAATGCAAATTTAATTCACATTAAAGTTATAATTAGTCCCCGTGGAGTAGTGGTTAAGACGCTTGCCTGGCATTTCACAATTGCTTTGTCTTAGGTTCGTATCCTGGCCGGGGGAGGATTTACTGAGCACAAATCCTTAACTGTAGCCTCTGTTTAACTCAACAGTAAATTGTGTACCTGGTTGTTAAACGATTTTTCGCGGGGTTGTATTCCGGGGAATATAGGCTTAAGGATTTGCCCGAAACACTACTCATACTAGTGGCTGTACAAGAATGTAACAACTTTTGTATATATATAAATCAATAAATAAAAATAAATACAAAATTACTTGTTTATTACTAAGTACCTCGTATAGTCTTGGATGACCCTCTTACTTTCTAAAAATGGAACTTGTGTAATGTGTGTACCAGCTGTTTTATTTTTTTCGTATAGTTCAGGAATTAGTTTGTATTTCATATGGTTAAAATTAAAAAAGACCTGTATAAGAAATAGTTAGGTTTTTATCTCCTGATAGCTGATCACCACAATAAAACTATCTGGTGAAGAGATGATGCACTAAGATGCTGCTATAATTAGTGTTATGGACATTGTGAGAACTTCATGAACTAAATTTACTGATAGTGTATATTGTTACCAACTACAGTACTGTATTTAACATAATTTTACAGTATAAGATTACTCAACATGAAGTGCTTTTGTTTTACTGAAGGATACAATTTTATGTAATATGGTAGTTTTTGTTTAATCTTCCTCATATGAATCAAGTTATGTATTATTTTGGTTGAGGAAACCTTTCTTACAGAGGGGTTATTTTTTATATACATCTGGATTGATATACTGTAAATATTTAAATGTTCAGAATAAATATTTTTTCTACAAACAGTATTTAGGACTAGGTATGCACACACTTTAATTGGGAACAGTTTATATCTAATTTACGTGTACTCTCCTCCAGCTGAAGAATATAAAGTATATATGCTATTTTGATTCTAAAGTTTTCATTTATCAATTAAAATCTCCTCTTTGGCAATTTCAGCTGCCATGGAGATTACAGTTAGACTTACTGGATACACTTCTGCAAAGAATTCCTTGCATCAAAAAAGAGAATTGCCTTTATTATATAAAAAGTGAAATACAGTAGTGTAAGAATTACAAAGGAGTTATTCAGGATGATTGTAGGTCTTGTTATCCCAATGTGTGTGTGAGTCATTTGTCCCTCAATGAGATCCTTGGTGAATCCAACACCTTTGATGATGCTCATCACTTTTTTGTGCTCTGGTATTGAGATTCTCTAATATTAAGGACCTTTGGAATATCCCACAACACAGGCAGTGCTAAAATGTCTTTCTGGCTTGGTGCCACCTTTTGATAATTATTGTACAGTACTTAAGGAGGCTCTATTTTACCTAAGAGTACAGAAAATAACACACAAATTTAGTGGTGAAGGTGTTTCATAGTTGTAGATGTGGATCAGATCCTGTATCAGCACTGAGATGTCTAATAAAATGATGTGAGGAAGATCATAAGGTGTATATATATTTATGGTTTTTCGGTATTAATATATATAGAGTTGAGGAAATTTTATTAAATTCCTGTTAACTAAATTCCTATTCCTAAATTATTTTAGCTGCAAAGGACTTTATTCAGGAAGTAAAAAGAGTTAATTGTGTAAGGCACGATAATGTTTATGACATTGAAGGAGTATGTCATTTGTGTAATATCCCCATGGTGGTTCACTTCCATATTTTGAAGGGGCCCCTAATATATTTGTATAAATGGGCCACATAAATACTTCAGATGTGGGAAGAGGCCTGAAACTTTAAATTCAAGATTAAAGACCCAATTTATTAGCCATATCATTAAATTATTAACATAAATCAAATTTCATTTCAGAAATAAGTATCAGTAGGGAAAGGCATACCTACCTTTCCCTACTGGTAGGGAAAGGGGAAAAAAGGTAAGGTAGGTATGTCTTCCTCCATGATTCAACGCTACAATAGTCAAGTCCCTCCCAGGTACCTTTTTAATGCTAGGTGAACAGAAGCATTAGGAAAAAAAGGAAACGTGCGCTCTGGGACACAAGTGATCAGTTGAAGCCAACTAACCAGCCAAAAGCTGGTCAGTAAGCTATTGTGGTGGCCTTAATAACTAACCCTCCCGCACAGTTACAGCCCCGCTCCTGTACCAGGTAAGTCCACTATGGGCTCACCATAGCCCGTGCTACTTGGAACGTTTTGTTCAGAGTAGCTGAATCTAAAACAATAATAACCCTCCCGTGTGCGCCTTAGGCTCAACGGCAAATTAAGACACTAAACTTGAGTAACTCGACTGACGGGGAGTAAACTGCCATCAAACTTATGGACACAGAGTATAATGACGCGTATTTGAGCGTCCATCATTCCTCAAGAACTGGGAGTCTCGCATTACCTGTCTTGAACTCAAGGGGGCAGGCAGATGGAGAGGCTACATTAAATAAAATACACATCTGAGTACATTTCGTTTTGTTTTATTTGAAAAACACCAAAAAATGTCTTCCACGGAATAATTACATTATTGAAGAGAGATAAATGTGTTAGTCATCTTTAAACACAGACGAGTACATCCTCAGAGTGGAGCCCACTCTTTGGGACCAGTTAAACGAGGGTTAGTATAGCCGGTATATTAATAAGAAAGGCTGGAGGACATCATAAGTATGCATATAGAGAGACCAAGCAACTAAGAGTTGAGACTGGCATGGATATTTGTGACGATACGAGCGATAATTCCGTCACTGAACTTGACCATAAAGATAATGGTAGTGGTAGTCGTAAGCGGAATCCGCGACGTCGAGTGCCTAACTTGTCGAACTGGACTCCTCCTAAGTAAGGTTTTGATTTTTCTTTATAAAAGTTCATATATATACTGAACTTGATTTGAGTAGAGTTTAGAGTAACATATTAACCATTAGTTTTTAATAAACGAAGTTGTATATAGCCTAGTAAAGTAATAATATGTAGAAAAAGGAAATATGTCAACTCTTACGTTAACTTGCTCACGGCCGTTCACAGAGACTCCGTCAGTTTCCCTCAAGGTGGCGCGGGAGGTGTGTCGATCCCCTCCGTCAGACATTTGTGACTAAAAGCTCTATAAACAAAGGAAATATTTAACCCCCCTCTCCAAAAGAAGACCTTACCACCGAGAAGGCAAGTTTGACATGTAGTGGAGTTGCCATCGAGCGAGTGTTGTGCATGTAAGAGAGAGAGAGAGAGTAGCATGTATCGTAAATTGTTGGGTGGTAAGAGCTCACTACTTGATGGCGTGCGAGACATTGACATCACCACACCACGGGCAAGGAAGCCACCACTAGTAATTTCCTGTCACACCTTAAATAGCCTCGACCAGACGCCCTTCGCAGACCACGGGATGTCTGGTGACTTGATGAGGTGGTGTGTGTGTGTGTGTGGGGTGGTGGTGGTGAGTTGATGAAGTGGTGTGTGGTTGGTGGTGGTGAGTTGATGAGGTGGTGTGTGGTTGGTGGTGGTGAGTTGATGAAGTGGTGAGTTGATGAGGTGGTGTGTGTGTGTGTGTGGTTGGTGGTGGTGACTTGATGAAGTGGTGAGTTGATGAGGTGGTGTGTGTGTTGTGGTTGGTGGTGATGACTTGATGAAGTGGTGTGTGGTTGGTGGTGGTGATGAGTTGATGAGGTGGTGTGTGTGTGGGTGGTGTGGTGGTGATGACTTGACGATGTGGTGTGTGTGGGGTTGGTGGTGGTGGTGATGACTTGACGTTAAGCCGGCGACGTGACTGGTGAAGGGAGCTCAGCGACTGGTTCACTCCCGAAGGCGACAAGGTTCTTCCGTTACTAATGGTATCTTCCTTATCGGTTGGTTTCATACATTTCATTGAAACGTTGATGGAGATCGTATATTTACAGTCCTTGTAAGCACTTCCTCCTGTTAGCAGAGTTTGGCCGGCAAGCTGCGGAGGTCGCACTGAGGGTTGCTGCTCTGTAATAAGTTTTGACAATACATGTGAGCTGCCTTGCCTGCAGGAAAATGCCGGGAGTTGACGCATTACTGTAGTCTTCAGGCTCTTCATTTGTATCACACTCTTCCATGCCATGTAGGTCCGTGATATCCGACATATGCGACCTCCAAAACATGGAGGAAGGTCACCACTAAGGATATATTACAAGCAGATATAACCCATCACACATGAACAGGAAGTGACGTTTCGGTCTGTCCCGGACCCTTATCAAATTTAAGATTGAAACGTCGCTTTCAATTTATGCCTGGGCTGGGTTATTGTTTCAAACGTGCTATCTGAAGACATTCTTTGCATTACAAGCAGAGCTTGAGGCAGAGGGATCGGAGACTCGAGGCAACTACAGAAGCCCCATACTGACTCCTGATCTCAAAGCTGCAGTGATTCTCGCCAGTATGTTATCCTCGAAAATAATTGATAACAAAAATTGAACCTGATGAAACTGAGTTCCAAAAGATCGTGAGTGATATCATTGCCGAACTGAAGCCAAAGTTAAACAGATTTATATATTTTGGTAATGCCAAAAGGTCTGGACCTCACTTGCCAAAAGTTAAGAGATTTCAAGCCTTATAATACACGAGACTCAAGATAATGTAATGGTAAGGGGCGAGAAGTCGGACTGGTGAACAGTAACGAGTGAAGTACCTCAAGGATCGGTGTTGGGACCAATCCTCTTTCTAACTTACGTAAATGATATGTTTACAAGAGTGGAATCATACATTTCAATGTTTGCGGATGACACAAAATTAATGAGAAGAGTTGTGACAGATTAGGATTGTAGGATCCTCCAAGAGGGCTTAAACAGGTTGCAGAGATGGTCAGGGGAATGGCTACTGGAGTTCAACACGAGTAAATGTAAAGTTATGGAAATGGGATCAGGTGATAGGCGACCAAAGGAACAGTACACAATGAAGGGGAACTGCCTACCTGTAACGATTCGAGAAAGAGACCTGGGAGTGGACGTAACACCTAATCTAACTCCTGAGGCACATATAAATAGGATAACAACAGCAGCGTACTCTACACTGGCGAAAATTAGAACTTTATTCAGAAACCTAAGTGAGGAGGCTTTTAGGGCGCTTTACACTGCCTACGTGAGACCAGTCTTAGAGTATGCCGCGCCATCATGGAGTCCCCACCTGAAGAAACACATAAGGAAACTGGAGAAGGTTCAGAAGTTTGCGACGAGGCTTGTCCCAGAGTTACGAGGGATGGGATATGAAGAGCGTCTGAAGGAACGGAACCTTACGACACTAGAGAAAAGAAGGGAGAGAGGAGATATGTTAGGGACATATAAAATACTCAGGGGAATTGACAAAGTGGAAATAGATGAAATGTTCACACGTAATAATAACAGAACGAGGGGACATGGGTGGAAACTGGAAACTCAGATGAGTCACAGAGATGTTAGGAAGTTTTCTTTTAGCGTGAGAGTAGTGGAAAAATGGAATGCACTTGGGGAACAGGTTGTGGAAGCAAACTCTATTCATACTTTTAAAATTAGGTATGACAAGGAAATGGGACAGGAGTCATTGCTGTAAACAACCGATGGCTGGAAAGGCGGGATCCAAGAGTCGATGCTCGATCCTGCAAGCACAAATAGGTGAGTATACACACACACACACACACACTTCCTAACTCCAGCAAAACTGAATTATTATATAATTTAGAGATGGAATACTACTGGCTGCTTCAGCCTGGTGGCTACCTCTAGGAGGTTAAAAGCAGTCTAGCAGCCATTACTCCCACTTTAGTTCTCATCCCCTCATCACCTGTACACCTCTCTCATCCACCTTTACCCCCCCCCCCTTCCTCCCATCCCAATAATCCCTATCCCCGCCTAAAAAAAAAAAGCCTGGGAGCGCCATAATGTGGCTTTTAACTTAATGTTTTCCTGACATGCTATAACCACCACCACTTTAGGAAGTCGCTGGCCAAGTAGCTTGGGGTAGATGGGGACCCGAGACACTGAAGGGGAAGAGAGGCTGCGGCGAACGGAAAACTTTCAGACGAATTCAATGTAAATCAATGTAAATAATTCCTGTTGTAGTTGATAGGAGGTCTGTGTTTAAGCTTGCCGAGGTCCCCCTAGGCCAACCACGGATCTTCTCCAGGTTGCAACCCACAACAGTTGCCTAATTCACGGGTACCTGTTTTACTGCTAGTTAAACAGAGGCAGCATGCGAAAGGAAAGGTGGCTAACGTCTGTTCCGTCCGGGGATTGAACTCGGGTGCCTTAGTTGTGAGCCAAGGACGTGGACCGGTCGTTTGAAGCTTGAGGAGCAGAACGCAACACGTACTATTGGAGAACTGTCTCGGAGCGATGAACAGTTGAGACCTAAGTTGAAGACTGTGCCCGTCATAATGTGTACATGAGGCTTCGCTTTACATTTAGTCATATATATTCAAATCAAAATCAAATATTTATTCAGGTAAAGTACGTACATACAAGGTGAGATACAAAACGTTGATAGATTTATAAATAGAGCTAGTACATACAATGCCTAAAGCCATTATTACGCAAAGCGTTTCGGCCAGTGAAACGTATTGTAATGAGGACTTCCCGTCCTCGAAGGTAGTACATTCATAAGCTGTATTACCTTTGTTTTTGTAACTTTGTAATGTGCTGTACATTTGTGCAATGTATTAATAATGCAAAAACGAACTGAGTGATGATGCAATCATGCCTAAGGACGGACTGCAACATGACTATTGGTGTTTGTTATCCAGCAACTGTACCTAGCGGTTGTGACACCTCACTATGCTGTACAGTTTTGGTCACCGTGTTACACAATGGGCCTAATAGGTGAATGGTTTTTGTAAAGATACAATGTAGAATGACACCTGTAGCATTACAGATATTCTTCTCGTTAAGGATTATAAACAAAATGTTGACGTTATGAAATCAACATAAAATTTAAAGTCATTAAATTAGACAAATCTTTCGAATATAAAAATTTAGGATAAAAAGTATATAAGAAGTGTATATATATAGGGGAGCATTGTTAATGTAGTTATAAGGTAATTAAACGAAGAGAACGGGCACCCCATTCTCTTGATTTGCCACAAAATCTACCGTCCATTCCTAACCGGACACCCACGAACCCACCTAGCCTAACCAACCGATGCATACAAAGAGGCTTTCTGTAAACCGCAACTTTTCGTGGCACGTTGCATTTGGTACTTTGGTTACCATGGCGCCATATATGATGAGAGGACGGGGTAGTCAAGGCCCGTCCTTCATGTAAATACTTTGGTATATTTTAGTAATAGGAAAGATGCGCGTGTAAACAGTGTTTCAGTTGTACCTGCCTCGCTTGAGTCAGGATATGAACTGCAGTGTTCCTGCCTCAAATAGGCCAGTCGGCTTACTGGTATTGTATTAGCGTCTTAAATCTTGGTCTCTATTCCGGTGAGCGTAGGACGTTTTAAGGACTTGTCTACTACTGTATTAGGGGACAGTTGTGGAATACCAGCCATTCCTGAATTTTAGTTCTATAAAAGAGTCAGTCCGAGGTTGGAGGCCAGACGCTTAGCCTCACCAAACTTTCTAAGAGGACACATGAGGGGTATGGTAGTGACATGGGCTAGCTGGGGTCGGCCCTAGTTCCACACTTAAGTAATATCGTCATCTATAGCGAAATCACCTGTGATTTTCATGAAGTCTGAAATAGGTGATGTGCTTTCCGTAGATATATTTTTTAGTGCTTTGTAATATATATGAATTTTCATAAAGGGAAAGGCAGGGAAGAAGGTGGATGTTGTAAGAGAGGAGTGAATGGTAGAGCGGGGGGAGAAATGACAGAGGGAAGGAGGAAAGAGAGACCTGGGCACTGCCGGATACACCCCCCCCCCCTCAAGTGAACTATAATTATATTTCTCTGGCTGTCTAAATACAGCCCGTCTCTGTCGCTTATGGTTTTAACATGACTGAGGTTGATTAGCTGGTGACTGCACAATGACGTCGTGGGAAATCATCTCGAAGTCACATGTGCACACAACACGGAAGACAGGACATAAAGACGCGGCTGGGCATAAAGATTCTGTAGTCTTGAAGATATTTGACACCATTATCTTCGTACAGGCGCCTCTGAGATACGTGATGTTGCAAGCATATGTGTTGGATTGTCTGTAACATCGTTCACCCAATCATGTGGAGATCTTGACTGCTTGTGTATGTGTTTGTGTATGTATGTATGTGTATGTGCTGACTCGTATATTATGTACCATAACTACACTTAACAGAGTGACTCAATGTGCGCTTCACTAGCTGCGTTGACTAGACTGGCTCTCATGATATACAGAGTATTAATTAATAAGCTACACAGATGTGAGAAGTTCCTCATCTTGAGCTGGGTACCTGTGAATGATAAGATACACGACAATGACCAGGCCAGTTTCTTCACAACACTAGCCTGGGAGCTCGGGCGCCTCATCTGTGTGCGCTGATACCTGGAGTATACCTGGAGAGGGTTTTGAGAGTTGTAATACTCCCCGGGCCCGGTCTGAGGCTAGGCTCGACTGGCCCCAGATTACGCTCTTTGCAGAAGTCGCGTTATCTTTAGACTGAACCAGTCTGAAGCTGCCAAACATGGCTGCACGCACTCCTATAGAGCAGCAAGACATCTACCAGGCTAGTTTGTGCGGCTCCACATCACCTTAAGTGCAACCTCCGTCATCCGCGTCCAGTCAGACAACTGAAGCAATTCCCATCCAATTACATCTGTGGCAGTAAACTACTCTCCTTGGCCATTATGGTCTCTATTCTCCCATCCGCAGTTATATCACTATTGTTAGTTTGGACCTTTTTGTGAACCAGAATGCAATTCCTAAACAAATTCATTTTCTTTATCCAAGCGAGCCAATTGAGGTGGATGGAGTAATCTCTCGTTATAGTTGATATCGTGTGTAGACAACAGTTTCCTGTCATGCCCTCATTATTTGTGTTCCCATCTGGTTACCATATCCCATATGTATAATATATAGAGCCCATTCTACACGAGTGAAGCAGGGTGATACAGCCCGTCCTCACCAGCGTTCACAATGTCACTAAAATGAGATACTAAATTGCCCGAACATAACCATGGATCCAGAAATAGAAAACGGGACAGCGGCAGTTTTGGGAGCCGCTGTGATACTGTATCACAACGGGACCAGGCGGGACCAAAGAGCCAAAGCTCAACCCCCGCAAGCACAATTAGGTGAGTACAACCCGTCCTCCTAACAGAATGCCGCATTTTGACGTATACTCCTACCTAAGGGCAAAAATCGTCGAACTAGAAAAATGGTAGCGGCTCGCGAAATTGACAAACTGTCCAGTTTTCTGTTTTGGGGTCTCCGGAAGGTTAGGATAAGGGCACTTTAGTACGAGAGTTTCTTAAAGTTGGAAAACCTTAGGAGGACGGGCTGGATTTTTAGTACATCTCTGACGATCAGATTTTTTACGACAAAATTCTGATAATTTCTGAAGGGTAGAGAGAGACCTGGGCACATTTACACACATTTAGGGGCCTGTCAGCCTGGTGGATAGCGCGCAGGACTCGTGATTCTGTGGCGCGGGTTCGATTCCCGCACAAGGCAGAAACAAATGGGCAAAGTTTCTTTCACCCTGAATGCCCCTGTTACCTAGCAGTAAATAGGTACCTGGGAGTTAGTCAGCTGTCACGGGCTGCTTCCTGCTGTGTGTGTGTGTGTGTGGTGTGGAGAAAAAAAAAGTAGTTAGTAAACTGTTGATTGACAGTTGAGAGGCGGGCCGAAAGAGCAAAGCTCAACCCCCGCAAAACACAACTAGGTGAATACACAACTTCCACGTTATGTGCAAATGTGACTTCGAGTTGTGTTGTGGGAGAGGACAGGTTAACAGATGAACGCATGTAGGTTTCGCAATCTTTCGACAATTACAACGCTATCGTTGGTCGAGTGACTGGCAGGGCTGCTACCCAGGCAGCCTAGGTTCGAATCCTGGAGGGATCATTTGAATTACTGTTGTTAATGTTATTGTCTCCTGACACCTCTTATGTCTGTCGAGTCATGTTCCTATCCGTAAATATTTAAGACCGCCCCGGGGTTATGTTAATATTTGTAAGGAGCCTAAAAATTGAATTTATTTCGTTTAACTTAAATTTGAATCTAAGTTTATGCGGGGGGGCCGAAACCAGCCTATGCTTTGATTCAAAATGGCGGGAGACAGGCCCTGTTGTATGAAAGTTGGCGCCAAAATTTTAGGAGGCGACGGTACTGGATTCCCCTGATGTGGAGGAATACGATGATGGATGCATGGTAGGGAAAGTAGCTAATGGAATAGTGACCTGACATCATGTGTCATGAAATTAAAGCCCATTACCACAAAGCTTGTAATGGATTTTGATTTAAAGTAACAAAAAGGTCTTTATCATTTTTCAGTAGCCTATGCTTCGATTTAGTTTTGAGGCAAAGCCACTAGTAAAGTTATGAAGAGGGTGAGGCTACTAGTGTGATCCTCTTGGCAGCCACTCGCTAGGGAGAAGTTTTAACAAGCAAATCGCCACCAGGCCGGGGAACTGAAATTCTTCCCCGTGTACAGTGATTACTGTTTTATTGAATGTTACATTTTATACGCCAGTGTATTACTGTTCTTCATGCTCCCTGATTACTTGCCTGACACTCGAGTTGAATGACTACACATTTAAGCCTAAGGTCGATCTATCCAGACGACCCCACCCCATCCAAACCATTCGATGCCTATTCAGTTGTTTTCTGAGGAAGCTGGAAGGCAAAACATACTAAGAGAAAAACACTGTTAACCCATCAATGCCCCTAAAAATAATGGGAAGTAAAAATAAAACGAAAGTGAGAGTAAGGATAGAGAAAAAGAGTGCGAGTTGGTTGATGGTAAGGACGCCAGCCGGGGCTGGTGCTGACTGCTGCCAGAGACGAGCCTAGTCTATACAAAACCTTCATCACTTCGTCTCCCTCTCTCCCTTAATTTGTAATTTAACAACAATTGCCATTTCCTCTGCGCGTATCTTCCATCATGCGCCCCAATGCAACATTCTCTTCTTGTCTTTAACCATTCTTTTGTTTTTAACTGATTATGCAATGACACGAGTAATTATCGCAAATTTACTATCACCGTGATAACAGGCATTTTTTTTATACCACAGACAGGTAGAAACGTTTACAACACTAACCAGCATATAAATACATTTTATTCTGTCTTCCATGGACATGGTTAGAGATCTGTTAGATATATAGTGTGGGCGACATACAGTGGATGAGAGGTGCTTTGGATTTAGAGACTAAACGACCAAACACAGACAGGAGCTCCTAATTTTTATAGTCATCCCGTTGTCGTTCTCATCTATAAAGCCTGAAGACAGCTTCCTTGGTGTAAATAATATTGTTTAAAATCGTAACAAGGCTTGGTTGATGCTATTAGCTAGCTAGCTTAAAATATTATATCTTAGGCTACGTATGTCTTTCTTGGACATCTCTTCATGTACTCTCATATCTTTTGCTGTGTGCGTGTACGATAAGTGTCTGTCTATTAAGAGTAGACATTGAAAGCATCGTTTCGCCGAGTAGATGGAGGAGAGAGAAACCATGCATTTTGACAACTATCGAGGCCAACCAGAAAGATAACTTAGCATTAGAAGTGGACCTAGATTATCCCATTGAAGGGAATAAACTTAAGAGCAGTTAAGGGAGCAATTTAAACCATACAAATTGTATCAGAGCTGTTGTTGTTTTAGATTCAGCTACTGGGAACAAACACGTTCCAAGTAGCACTTGAAACTTACGGCCTCACCACTATTTATGGTTAGCCTGTAGTGGACATACCTGGCACAGACCGGGGCTGTGGTATCAGAGCATGAATGGTTGAGTATAAAGATGGTGTGTAAGTAGTAATGGGGAAATGAGTGAATAGTCAACCCGTCCTCTTAAAAATAACGTCACTTTTGGCTCGTATGTGCGATATGGCCAAATTTGGACGTAATTTGAAATGAAATCGACTCACAAAAGTGACGTTCTGTTCCGTTTTCTATTTGAGTCGTCCGCCCTACGCGGAGAGGTTATAAGAGGACACTTTAAATTAACGTTTTTCATAACGTTTTGAAACTTTATGAGAATTTCCTGCCCACCTAACCTATCAGAGGACCCTTAACTTACTGTTGTTGGAAAAAAAAATCCCAAATTTATTTTCATATTTTTTTCATTTTCAAATTACGTCCAAATTCGGCTAGACGGGCAAACGGCCAAATGCGACGTTCTTTTTAAGAGGACAGGTTGGAATAGTAGTAGTAGTGGAGATTAAGATTTTAGTTAGATACCGAGGAGAAGTTACAGGATGTTTAACCGAGAGATTAGAAGATAAGCGGCGGATGTTGCAGATCTGCCCTGTAAATAGTTGTGCCATCCACTGACTACATAAGGTCAAGGCTCGAGTCATTACTACTGTCATTAATGTTCATTCTCAGTGACAGCGTAACTTCCTAGCACCCCCATCTGCTGGAGGCTGTGCTAGGGACGTTATTCACAAGTACTACATGTCACTGAAGTTTCGACACCAGGGTAAATAGGTTCTCCTCGATCTGTACTTCAAAAGTGTAACACAAAGGTGTAAATTATTTAGTTTGCACATTAAATGTTGTAACGAAATCTTCACAATAGTTCCGGAACATTGTAAATGTAACTCTCTTAAAAGGTAAAATAAAATTACATGTAATTATTGACCAGTTGGTTTCGTCCGTAGTTGGTGAACACGAGGAAGCTGCCACTCGAGGCCGAGAAAGAGACGGTTTAGAGGGCCAGGGTCATCACTCAGCATCAATTGTGGATTTCCACTTTTCTAATCTGGACTCCTGAATGTTTGCAGCTAAACTGTTCCAAGAACCCATGAATAATTATATATAATTATATATATAAAGGAGTACCACTCTGGTGCAAATGTAGGGACCCATTGCCTCGGAGAAGAAAATAAAGAGTACTCAGAGAACACCTTGTGGATCCTCACTGAACACCGATATTTTCTTCTCCTACCACCCCTATTCTTTTTCTGTATATATATATATATATATATATATATATATATATATATATATATATATATATATAATATTGGTGTGTGTATATGTAAAATAGGAAACCTCAAACCTCGACAAACAAGGAACCTTGGCCCATCCCTACAAACATCGATTGCAAGCTGTCTTCCGCATCATGTTACCAATTACATTAATTTTGGCAGTAAAGTGAAAGTGGGTAAGTTGGGACGGTATTGATGGGAGTCAGGCGGGAGATGCGGGAGAGAGGTGGGTGAGCTGGCGGGGCGGCAACTGGGTATAAGCCTACCGAGAAGGCTGGATTTTGTTTGCGTTCTTTCATCAATGACACGTTCAGTAACTGTGAGTTTTGTATTGCGACAGTTATTGTCATCGGATTGTTTTCGACACCATTGCCATGATTTTCACGATTATGTATCTGTAACTGTTCACATATTACGGTCGTTATGTTGATGGTTAGGGAGGGGGACTCGATTATTAGTGCTTCTGCTACCACTGCATCAGCCAAACACCAATTTGCTACCAGTCACTACCATTAAACTGACTAGCATCAGCCAAACGCCAATTTCCGACCAGTCACTACCATTAAACGAACTAGCATCACTCAAACTCCAATTTCCGACAAGTCATCCTCGTGGCCGCCCTCCTACCACAGTAACCGGCGATGGGAAACGGCTCTGGCGAGGTTGCGTATTGGCCACACTCGCTTAACTCATGGTCACTTGATGGAGCGCCGCCCTGCTCCTTATTGTCCTAATTGCATTGTCCCTCTTACGGTCGTGCATATCCTTGTTGGATGTCCTGACTTCCGGGACGAGCGTGTGTCTTGTTTTCCGACCGTCCCTCGAGGTCACTTGTCTCTCGATAGTATACTTGGTGAATCTGATACTTTTGATATCGTTCGCCTTATGCGTTTCTGTTCTCGTATTGGCATCCTTGGTGATATTTAGCGCCCTCTGATTATCCCGCACATTTGAAGGTGCTGCATAGCCTTCCCGGTTTGGTGCCTTCTTTTGATAATTACTTACTTACTTCCGACCAGTCACTACCATTAAACGAACTAGCATCACCCAAATGCCAGTTTGCTACCAGTCGCTACCATTAAACGAACTAGCATCACCCAAACACCAATTTGCTACCAGTCACTACCATTAAACCACAGAGCATCAACCCCCCCCCCCCGCCCCATTCTCCTCTCCACACTCATTAAAAATTTGTCAATTATTTACCCCCTCGGCGTGATGCTTTTCAGCGTGGAGCAGGAGCCGCGGGCCAGAGCGCACTGGCAGCCGCTCCGGCCTATTGTCGGTGCGTCAAGCTCACAATGACGCCAATTTGTAGTCTAGAGAGAAAGCGTTCCCCTTTGTGTCGAGTCTTCCTCCTCCCGCCGGAATCTTCACAACACGCCAGGAACCTTGAGCCTGTACCGTGCGAAGCAAAATGTAGTGTTGTTGTTGATGAATCACAGTGTGGTGCAGGGGAAAGACGGACCTCTGTGATGTAGCACCATCAATACGCCTCTCGTATCATCTCTACGTTAGGATTGGAATAATTACTGTATGTATCTCATAACAGTAGTAATTCCCAGCCTCTTGTTCGGAGGAACCCTTGAACTATTTCGTAAATCTCGGGGAAACCATACCAGGCTGACACATTAGACTCGACAAGGGTAAATTACAAAATAATAATTAACTCATACTTAAAAAATATCGAGTATGTATAGACTTTTTCTATTATTACCTTTATTAAAAAATTTTCAACATTTTCTCTTTACATCTGGCTTACTGATTACAAACATTTGGTATTTATTTTGTATTGATTGTGTTATTTTTTAAGGCAAGTTAAAGGCAATTTTTTAATGAAAAAGCAAGTTACCTTTGTTATGACGCATGCACAATTGGAAAATAATAAGTTTCCAATACTATAACATTTGATTCTAATCGTTTCCAAATTAAATGTGAAACTTGGCCTTGCTTTTGTAACACAAGTTAATTTGTTGTCGCAGCATGGTTTTATTAATAGGTCACGTTATAACCTTAAGTTAAATTGTTTTTACTCTTATTACAAAAAAAGGTGGCAAGGTCAGTATTTTTTTTCGCAAGTTTTTGCAAATTCTTGTGGAACCCCCCGGACCCCTGATTGTGATTCTATTCTCTCGCTCTCAAGTACAACTTTAAAATACCAATTCCCAAATAGCGCTTATTTCTACATGCATAATCGACTTGGTTGAATATACACTCTCCACGTATTAATTAACTGTGTCTGACAGATTCCAGAATTTCGCGATTCACTTAATTTCACACACAATTTTCACTATCATTTAATTAATTTTAGATGCGAGTACACTCGCTTTTATATGTATTTTTTCCTGCGCGTCAACAAATTTGTAAGAGGGACTGTTCTCTGATGTCACCAAGTTTGATTTTCTTCATATATTGCTGTCATGTATAAGATTCACATCTTTCTGTAATGCCTTTGATACTGACTTCACTCGTAACTCGATCCATAGATTTATAATCAACAACAAATAAACATCATTACAGTCTATTGTCCCAATATTTGTATTAAGACTTGTCAGGAATGTGTTCTAGCTAGCTCTGATGCTTTCATTTATAATGTATTTTTTATTTAAATATCGTGCAAGCCGCAAAATTAATCATTTTGCTGTTTCTTGCAACTGGATTGTGTGCTAAACGACTTAGACAGATATATATCCATCGCATGGAGATCTGACGGCTGTCTCTGGTTAACAAATGATCGCCACATCCTATGTGAACACAAAACTGCGGTGGCTTTTGGCCTCAAAACTGACGCACAAAATCTCTATAGTGTTGAAGCGAAAGGGAAGCCTCGTGCCGCCCAGCGCCAGCCTTTGCTGAGGTTCCCAAGAATTTCCTTGAACAATGGCCGATATTCAACATCCGTTACTCGGCAGAATTTGTATTGTCAAAGTATTGTAAAACTGTCGGTCATTGTGTATTGCGAGTTGTGTTGAGAGGGGTGTACGCCTGGGTGTCGTTCTTACCGTTGTGTTGGTTTATACATTATAATATAAAGTTTATATTGGATTTATTCGTAATTTAGATTCCTGAGGCAAATGTAACCACTGAGGTGAGCGCACGCATCATGTCTTCCGTCTCTTGAGCTCTTAGTGTCTCCAGACTCCATTCTACCCCACAGGCAGCTATTCGCTGGTTATAATATAAATATTTGTCGACGGTCTATATAATGCTGGGATCATTCCGGGAATGATAAATAAACAACATGTTCCTGTATGTTGCCCAGACCACACACACTAGAAGGTGAAGGGACGACGACGTTTCGGTCCGTCCTGGACCATTCTCAAGTCGATTGTGACATGATTGTGAGTTTTCTGTATGAGGTTCCTGTATGAGGTTCCTGTATGAACTCTGCTACCTGTATTAGCTTAGCTGTGTGGGCAGGTGCTGAGCTTCAACTCCTGGGGCCCGCCTCCCATCCTTCAAATAGGTGTACAGATTTCTGATCTTTGTGTTATACCATATTTAAATCTCCTTGTGAAGATATCCACAAGGGCCGTGGTGAGGGGTTCGAACCTACGTCCGAGAGGATCCCAGACTCGCCTTAATCGACTGTGCCACGACATGGTAAAAAGAATTCCCGGTTGTAATTCTTTTTACCGTGTCGTGGCACAGTCGATTAAGGCAGCGTCTGGGATCCTCTCGGACGTAGGCTCGAATCCTCATCACGGCCCTTGTGGATTTGTTCATATGATGCATCACGCTGTTGTGATTTCTCTGTGTTATTAAATCTTCCTTTGTTTTTCTTTATTAAATAATGTACAATATAAAGATCATATTTACATCACTTTACAAGGGAAAATACTACATTTATATATAGTTTATATATTCTCGGTAAACCAATTTTTCATATTAGAGCATGAGCCGTAAACCCCAAATGGTATACCTGATCCTGCCTCGCAAGAACTTCAATATTTTGTCTACTGAGTAACCCCTCCTGCCTGCCTACCCACACACAAAAAAGTAATTAGAAAGTAGCATAATTATTATATTCTTAATTTTCTTGCATATTAAGTCAATATGAAACATTAAATCCACTCTAATGCTTGTTCCACATAAAGCTTTTAAGTGTCTGTAATCTAGTTTCCAAAACTTTCTGCTTACAGAAATAAAATACATCATTCTCAATTTCGGTACATTAGTTACACCTATTGTTGCCCTTAATTAATCTCCTTTCAGTCACCGGTATCATTTTTCAGTGGTTCGTGGACCTCTTATACAGGCTATCGGATAAATCATGCATGGCGCATCAGTGAACCATTCCATGATGGGTCTGCGTACTCTAGGGCTGGTCTCACATAGGTGTAGTAGTGTTGTGAATGTCTCCCTATTAAGGGTCTTGAAGGATGTTCTGATATTCATCAATTAATAAAAAAAAAGTACGGTTCTGGTGTGTTATCGCCAGTGGAGGCCTGGTCGACGACCGGGCCACGGAGACACTAAACCCCGAAATCATCTCAAGATAACCTCAAGGTTAGTAGTGTACGCCCTGCGGGTCCTGCTGAAATGTAAAGATTTGACAATTTAAAATTTGATATAAGGTAGTGTCTGGAGTATATCCATGTCCTCACGTGCTAGTGTTCAGAGTGCTGTATATCCATATCACCACCGGCATGATAAAGCCAAACTGGTTCCCAGATATCAAACCAATATAATGGCGATAAACCTTCCAGCCCGCTCAAGGTAAGATCCAGGCACTAGATTCACGAAGAAGTTTCGCAAGCACTTACGAACCTGCACATCTTTTCTTGATCTTTGGCAGGAGCAATGGTCTGGGGCACGGGGCGGATATTGGCTGGTCCGAGCAGGCCTAAATTATATGTTTTAAGAAATATAGCCTGCAACCCCCCCCCCCCCCTGTGCGATTTTCATGAAGTTGGAAATGTAAATCAGGTCTTTCTGTGGGCCATAGAAATCATAATGTCCAATGAAAATCAGTTTTGACTCCGGTGCTATGGTATATACGGAAATATTGAAACAGAAACCACATATAAAATGCAGTCAAATCACACTAAAAAAAGCAACATAAAAGAATTTGGAGTAATCTTGTCAGATGACTTTACTTTTAAAAGAGCACAGTAAAGTAGCTGTAGCTGTCGGCTGCAAGAAAAATGAGTCTGGATAACAATAACCTTAAAAAAGATATACTAAACCAATGATGATAAGTTTTAAGATACTAGTACTCTCTAGGGTAAAATATTGTTGCACACTAACAGTCCCATTCAAAACTGAAGAAACTGTACTGACCTGGAGAATGTGCAGCGATCTTTTACTGCTTGAATCCATTCAAGAGAACATGTAAGTTATTGGGAACGTTCAAAATTTCTCGAACTATATTAGTCTAGAGCACTGGTAAGAGATATAGAAAATAATAGGACCGGTTAGAAATCTGTATACTGAAATGACTCTTGACGAGACCAGCAGGCATTGCAGGAGCACCAACAAACTAGCACCGTTGAAAAGCAGAGATGTAATATGTACGCTGAGAGACGATTAATTACATCAACAATAATCAAGACTTCAACACATTCCCTCTAAACCTAAGGGGGATAACTAACCGATCCCCTACGGTGTTCAAAGGAGAACATTGATAAACACTTCTTCTTCTTGAGAATAGGTGCAGTTTGCATGAAGGGTTAACCCTCCCGATGACTGCACTTCTGATGGATACCTGTCAATCAGGCTGCAATTCATTCGTCAGACTGCCTGCGAGCAGCGTTGTCTAACAGCTTGGTTGACCAGACCACCCATGCAACCAAGAGGCCTAGTTTTGAACGGGTTGTGAGAACATTGATTTCCGGAACGAATAAAAGATAGGTAGGTAGGTACAGTGCTTGGCGTAACATGTAAAAATAGCAGGTACAGTGTACCCTGTAGCTTATTGTGGTTGTAATGAGTATTTATTGTGGTTGTAATGAGTATTTATTGTAGCTAATTGGTTGATTCATTCCCGCAAGACTTATCGATTATTTTATTTTATTGTGAATGAATGTGGTTTGTTAAAGTAGAGGGCTAATATTATATTAAAACATTATGCTTTTTTCATAAATATTTGCGATAAAACCAGAGCAATATTAATCGAATTTGCTGGATAAAGTGATGGCAAATTGACTGTTACCTCTGACATTTGCGATATAAATTGGCAAATGATAGCGAAACTTTAATTTTAAATTTTTTTAAAGATAGGCTTCCGTGAGGTTTAAAATCGAAAATTGTTTTATTTGAAACAGTTTGTGAGGGTAAAACAAATACCAGGCCACCCAGCATGGAGGCCGTACCTTGTCAAGCACAAGACGAAGTTGGACAAAGTTCAGAGGTATGCCACTAGGCTAGTCCCAGAACTAAGAGACATGAATAAATCCACAAGGGATTTATCCACAAGGGATGAGGGTTTGAACCTATGCACGGGATGTTCCCAGAAGCGAACATCCGTGCATAGGTTCGAATCCTCATCACGGCCCTTGTGGATTTGTTCATTTGATCTATCACGTTATTGTGATTTCTGTGTGTGTAAGAGGTATGAGTTACGAGGAAAGGCTGAGTGAACTGCACCTCACATCGCTGGAAGACACAAGAGCTCGGAGAGACATGATCACCACATACAAAATTCTCAGACGAATTGATAGGGTAGACAAGGATGGGTCATTTAACACGGGTGGTACACGAACAAGGAGACACAGGTGGAAGCTGAGTACACAAATGAGCCACAGAGACATTAGAAAGAACTTTTTTCAGTGTCAGAGTAGTTGACAGGTGGAATGCATTAGGCAGTGATGTGGTGGAGGCTGACTCCATACACAGTTTCAAATGTAGATATGATAGAGCTCGAGAAGCTCAGGAATCTCTACACCAATAGATTGACGGGTGAGAGGCGGGACCAAAGAGCCAAAGCTCAGCCCCTGCAAGCACAACTAGGTGAGTACAGTGTACAGGCGTGACACACCATATTCCGCAAGCCTTGACCCTGGTAACGAGGGTCATTAGAGTTTGCAAGAGGTTTTTTTTACCGTTAGCATTGTTTTCGTGGCAAGACATTATTTATTGTGAACGTTGAGGTCAAGACTGGACCCCCACCGAGGCCACCCCCAACTTTTGTCTTTATAGAGTGGGGTTTTTAGACGCACTCCCTGTCATGTTTTAACATTACAGGCCGAAGTTGATTTATATTTAACTTTACTTTTAAAGTGATGGTACTTAGGCCGCCCGGCCAGGTAATGGCTTACGTTAGGATGTTCATAGCTATGTTGACCCTAAATACGATCTCCCACAAGTTAGCATTGTCAACACTTACTGCTGGGTGCACAGGGGTAAACTGAACTGGACCGGCTTCAGCCAGTTCAGATGTGAATTACTTAGCTTGAACATCATTACTGCCTCAAACCTATAATGACTACCCTCGTTTCCTTGCGATTGATTACCTAACCTCGTTGCTCACAGGAAGGGCATGGTGTCCTTAAATTAAAATGAATTAAATCGTCCTACTATGCCCGTGGTTGGAACCATTTGTTTACGCTGAGACTAATTTTTCAATTGGCATCATTTGCCTCGCGGACAAATGTGTATCTGTTATCCCAAGGTAATTAATGAATGGTTGCCGAACGTTCATTCTTGATATCAGTGCTCAGCCCGGCCTCAGACCCAGTCTGTTACCATGAGAACACCACACACGCCCTCCTCACCGGTGTTTGTGTTCGGTGACCAGGCTTTCTATCGGCTTGGTAGTACCAAATACTGTTTGTGTGCAGAGGGAGAGGGTAATGGCAATGGAATAAGGGAGGGGAAGGGAGGTAGAGAGGTGAGGGAAAAGGAGAGAGAGATTTGGAAGGGAGAGGAAGTGATGAGGGGTAAGGGGGTGAGAGGAGGGGAAACGGAATGAGAACGGGGGGAAGAGTGCGGTGAGTACCGAAGAGCTGAAGCTCAACCCGTCCTAAGAAGAGCAGAATTAGGCAAGTACCGTTAGGTAAGCGGATGGTGACCCTCAAGGAGGTGGGGTGGGGTGGGGGGGGGTGTCACCGGCGGGACCAGCAGGAGGGTGAAGACGAGCTGATGGGAGGTCATGGACTGATGATTATTATGGCCTCCACCATCATGGCGGTGACGACGCCAGTAATGGCAGCCCTTCTGGCTTTTAAGGTGTGGTAATGATCCAGATATCACTTCTTTAGTGATGGCGCAGTGATTTTCAGAATCATTACGAACCTTTAGTGTGTCGTGGCTGAGAAGGAAGGCGGTGGGCTTTTATATAGAGTACAGTTATCCGATCTTCACTGTGTGGATGGGCGATCTTAGTACGAAAATACAATAACAAGCAGTGCTGCCACTTCCTCCTGTCTTCACGCACTACAGCCCAAGTCTCGCTTAGTTATTGATGGGGGATAGTGTACATACACACAACATTGATGTTTGAAGCGAAATATAAATGAGAAGAACTATGACGCCCAAATGTGTGAGCAGGAGGCTTTTAGAAGCCTGAGTAGGTGACAAGGTTGCCCCCGCCCCCAGTAAGGACTCTCCGCCACTGTTTACCTAAGCGCTTAAGTTACACACCACTACAACCTCGCCCTCCTCTGTATGAGGATACTATTTAAAGAATTCATTGATAAAATATGTGTGTGTAAATCACGAAAATTAACACGTGATGCAAAATGTGACAATGTCAGACCACGAAGGAAGAATTGAAACAGGAATTTCCTTAAGTACTTTCGTCTTCAGATCCTTCTGAAGACGTATTATTAATACGAAATTATATATATATATATATATATATATATATATATATATATATATATATATATATAATATACATTTTTTATTTACTCAAAATGTGTTTTGTTACTCTTAATGGCTGGGTATTACAGAAGTATGAGGCTTGTGGTGTTCAGCTCTCACGTTGAGTGACACTCTTCCAGCAGGGAGTTTGGAGGTCACTTGTTAGGCAGTATTTTAGATTAATTAGTTTATTTTACTAATTGTTGCAGTCAGCGGTGGCTAGTTAATTATGCACTCCATGCTCATACTGTGAGTGACAGCGCACAACTATCCCACACAATACAAATCCTACAGACTCAGACACATATTAACACATATTTCTCAGGGCAGCTATCCAAACTCTCTTCTCCTTTCACCAGTCAGCCCGACAGATGTTGTGTCCATCATACACTCACTAAAAACCAAAACTGGGAACATCAGTGAAATCCCATCCATTGTATTCAAGAGCGCCTCCCATACCCTTGCGCCATCCATAGGTCTGCTGTTCAACAAATCTCTATAGAGTATCATACCTTCCCTGATATCCTTAAAAAAGCAAGAGTAACGCCAGTTCATAAAAGGAGGCATCCGGCACACATAAACAATTAAGACCAATATCAAACCTACTGCACTGAACGCAGACCTGTATGAAGCAAGACGTCACTCTACCAGACATCAACTACGGGCTCCAACCTGTCCTCTTAAAAAGAACGTCGCATTTTGGCCGTTTGCTCGTATGGCCGAATTTGGACGTAATTGAAAATGAAAAAAAATGAAAAAAATTTGGGAATTTTTTTTCAACAACAGTAATGTTAAGGGTCCTCTGATAGGTTAGGTGGGCAGGAAATTCTCATAAAGTTTCAAAACGTTATGAAAAACGTTAATTAAAGTGTCCTCTCATAACCTCTGCGCGTACGCCGGACGACTCAAATAGAAAAACGGAACAGAACGTCACTTTTGTGAGTCGATTCATTTCAAATTACGTCCAAATTTGGCCATATCGCGCATACGAGCCAAAAGTGACGTTATTTTTAAGAGGACGGGTTGCACCATAGCCGTGCTACTTGGAACTTCTTGTTCCAGGTAGCGAATCTTAACAACAACATCCAGCCCACGTGGCTGATTAGTATGTACAAGCAGTTTATTTTATATTATTTTCTACCACAGACGTGGCCACTCATTTACAATGCTAATCAGCATAGATACATTTTCTTCTGTCTCCATGTGCAGGGTGAGAGAGTTGTCAAACATACAGTTCAGGGATTTATTGAACAATCAACTACAGAAGGTGATTGTAGTGTTTTTAAAATGCTAGGCTAAGCTACATACGTAAAATACATAGATACACAGATTTATGTATGCTACATAAAGAGTATGTGGCAGTGTACACACATAATGTGTACAGGCAGTGTGCTATATAGTACCCACAGTAGGCTACGTTAGGATGCTAGACTAGGATTTTTTATTTAGTAAATAACTACGGAGAAAATACACGGAATATACTTAAACATTGGTGATGGTCCACTGCCATCTCTAAAGTCTCTACATTTCTCTAGATCTCTAAATTCTTGAATTGTTCACATTAAATTATATAGTGAGGTAGGCCATGTTAGCAGTTTTATTGAGTTTACATTTGGTAAGATCTACGTCAGTTGTTGTTGTTAAAGATTCGCTACCTGGAACAAAGTACCAAGTAGCACGGGCTATGGCGAGCCCGTAGACACCATCCATATCTACGTCAGGTGCAACCTACCATTGCAGCCCGTCTTCTTAAACATTCACAGCGTCACTAAAATGATGTACTATATTGGCCGAACCTCACCTAACCGCAGACCCACGAATAGAACGGGACATAACGTCAATTTTGCGAGCCGCTGTGATTTTTTAGAGCATCTTACTTTGACGTTGGGGATTTTACGTCAAAATATCATGTGTTACACGAGACGGCAGGTTGATGGGATACTCGGAGGGCAGTATTTAATTACGGCCAGATTTTTTCCACTTTGTGATGCGGAACTTGATAAGAAATTTGTCCAAAGTGCGTAGCATAGACCTATCGCTGTCAGGTATTGAAGAAAACTTAAAAACTTACAGTCGTCAGCGATTAATTGTTGGGAACGAAATTTCGTGCTGTCGAACCGATAGACGGACAAGCCTCTTCCTTAGTAATTATGGGCGGGGAATGAAAAGTAATTATCGGTACATGTAACACAGACCTGAGCTGTCACCTGAGTAATTGTAGGGCACCACCTGCTGCTGCTGTTGCTGTGGTCTGGCAGCGGACCACAACGGGCTGCTGCTGCTGGGGTCTGGCAGCGGACCACAACGGGCTGCTGCTGCTGGGGTCTGGCAGCGGACCACCACGGGCTGCTGTTGCTGTGGTCTGGCAGCGGACCACAACGGGCTGCTGTGGTCTGGCAGCGGACCACCACGGGCTGCTGCTGCTGTGGTCTGGCAGCGGACCACCACGGGCTGCTGTTGCTGTGGTCTGGCAGCGGACCACAACGGGCTGCTGTGGTCTGGCAGCGGACCACCACGGGCTGCTGCTGCTGTGGTCTGGCAGCGGACCACCACGGGCTGCTGTTGCTGTGGTCTGGCAGCGGACCACAACGGGCTGCTGCTGCTGGGGTCTGGCAGCGGACCACAACGGGCTGCTGCTGCTGGGGTCTGGCAGCGGACCACCACGGGCTGCTGTTGCTGTGGTCTGGCAGCGGACCACAACGGGCTGCTGTGGTCTGGCAGCGGACCACCACGGGCTGCTGCTGCTGTGGTCTGGCAGCGGACCACCACGGGCTGCTGCTGCTGTGGTCTGGCAGCGGACCACCACGGGCTGCTGTGGTCTGGCAGCGGACCACCACGGGCTGCTGTGGTCTGGCAGCGGACCACCACGGGCTGCTGTGGTCTGGCAGCGGACCACCACGGGCTGCTGTGGTCTGGCAGCGGACCACCACGGGCTGCTGTGGTCTGGCAGCGGACCACCACGGGCTGCTGAGGTCTGGCAGCGGACCACCACGGGCTGCTGAGGTCTGGCAGCGGACCACCACGGGCTGCTGTGGTCTGGCAGCAGACCACCACCACAGGCTGCTGCTGAGGTCTGGCAGCGGACCACATCCCTGTCACAGCTTTCCCATTTAATAAAGTGTGTCGTTGTCTTAACTACAGGCAAGACATGCGTACAGATCTCTGCATTAGAGTAAACGAGTTTTTCATTAATTCTGAAACCATTAATACTGAAAGCCATTGTTGGTAGTAACAAATTATAAGGGGAACTCGTCCCCTTCACAACAAACTATAAGTTGCGGGAATGACAGACTCCAAACGTGAGCCAGACTGACCCACGCTAGAATTATTTTATGTTCAGTTCCGGAGATGTACAGATCGGAAGTTTTTCCCGAGTTGGAAGAGCAGGAAGTTGTCAACAAAGCTGGAAGTTTAACATGACTTACGTACGTGTGTGTGCGCGCGCGCGTGTGCGTGTGTGCGTGCGTGCGAGCTGGTCTAGAGTTCCGGGAGGAATACCCGAGCACGCAGGCCCCACTGATATAAATAACATACCGGCCACAAACCCTTGACAGCTGTCCGCCACTTGCGAGACAGCAGCAGCAGCAGGGGGGGTGGGGGGTGGGGAAGGAGAGTTCTGGTCTTCAGTACAGCTTATTAAGCTTGGCCTGACCCTACCCCCCCCCCCACACACACGGTGCTGACAACACGCTGTCAAGACACAAGGCTGACGCGGTAGACTACGGTGAAGACCACCTCACGACTGTGAAGACGTGATCGAAACCCTGATACTTGACCATTTTCAATACAAGTTAGTTCTTATCTGTACGATTCTCTACACGGCCCAGATGACCAGACGTGACCCCCAGCCTCCCAGCAAGTACACTTCTTGCAAGTACACTTGCAAGTACACTTCTTGCAAGTACACTTCTGTTAAGTATACACAGTCACCGCGGTAGCCTACTCAGCCACGTGGAAGCAAGAATATCATGAACCACTAATATCCTTCCTTCCATTGCTCGAATAACGGGAGCTGCAGCCCCCAAAAAACCCCAAACACATCGTCTGGGAGATTGTAGTACTTGCTAATTGCCCAGTCCCGTGATGGGATCGGAGGAAAAGTAGCCATTACAAAGGGTTTAATAACACGGCTGGCAGCGCTTGGGAAACGGCGCGACTTGTTAATTGCAGGTTCTCGTACCGCGGGGGGTTGATGGGGGTGGTGGAGAGCGGGCGCGTGATGCCTGTATCAAGTGGCCGGCTGCCCACAGGTGGCACCTCCGCCCTCCGCTGATGCTATCAGCGCACTGCTGGACCAGCAACTGGAGTCCCTTCTATATAACACGTGCTTCTGCAGGGGTTGCCAGGTGTCCTATTCCCCCCCTCCCCCCCCGGGAGGCTATAGTACTTGGTGAGGTTATTTTCACCGTGATAGAGAGTACACTAGGCCTCTAGCATGTGGCTACTAGGCCTCTAGTACCTGGCTGGTAGGTCGTGAATGTCCCCAGGTACAGTAAGTGCATGTCTTGCATCAACACCTCTGGCTGGAAGAAGGGGGACCCTTAGCCTCGGAGGAAAGCACACATAACGCATTAGAGGGAGTGTTAAGGTCCCCTCTATCTTGAGGTTATCTTGAGATGATTTCGGGGCTTTGTAGTGTCCTCGCGCCCCGTGACAGCTGACTAACACCCAGGTACCTATTTTACTGCTAGGTAACAGGGGCATAGGGTGAAAGAAACTCTGCCCATTGTTTCTCGCCGGCACCTGGGATCGAACCCAGGACCACAGGATCACAAGTCCAGCGTGCTGTCCGCTCGGCCGACCGGCTCCCCTTGAAACTGTATTGGCCCTCCAATACAGTTTCTGTGTGTTTTTCTCCTACCCCCCCCCCCCTTCCTTTTGTCTTTGTGCTTTATTAGATATTTGAAGGTTACAATATGTTCATTGGTTAGTACAATGAGTGCTTAAAGGTTATGGATCTCTTGAAGCTCCTCCGCTTCAGGGCAGGAACCGAGGACGCAGCAGGCATTCCCCCTCTGGATCGCCACACTGAGGCGCTGAAACAAGGAACTGGCAACTCTTGGGTCTCTGGTGATGTCACTGAGTCTGGAACCCAATTCCTTGAGAAAGCCCAAGGCACTCTTGCCCCAGGGGCCATGCGTCTCAGACGCTATGGGAACAAAGGTGTATTGACCTTCCAATCGCCTGTACTTGACTGATTTTATGTGCGTATGTGTGTATATTATATATGTCGTGCACCTCTCGGCCTACTATGCAAGGCCCGATTTGCCTAATAGGCCAAGTGACTTTGTTTATTTTCCATAAATTGTTTCCCATTGGTTTATTTGAGTTATTATTATTATTATTATAATATACTAGGAACATAAATTATTGACTTAGTTATATTAGTTTAGGCTAGGTTAAGATAGGTTAGGTTAGGTAGGGTAGGTTAGGTTAGGTAGGGTTAGGTTATCTTGAGATGATTTCGGGGCTTTAGTGTCCCCACGGCCCGGTCCTCGACCAGGCCTCTTTTCTTGTTCCCCCCCCCCCCCCAGGAAGCAGCCCGTAGCAGCGGTCTGACTCCCAGGTACCTATTTACTGCTAGGTAGCAGGGGCATCAGGGTGAAAGAAATATTTTTCCCCATTTGCCTCCGCTTCTACCGGGGATCGAACCCGGAATCTCGGGACTACGAATCCGAAGCGCTGTCCACCCAGCTATCAGGCGCCCTCGTAGGGTAGGTTAGGTTCGGTCATACATCTACGTTAGTTTTTACTCAAATTAAATAAAAAGAACTCATACATATGAAATAGATTGGTCTATCATTTCATAAGAAAAAATTTGGAAAAATATATAAACTCAGGAAAACTTGGCTTATTAGGCAAATTGGGCCTTGCATAGTAGGTCGAGTACGACGTTCTGGCTACTAAGTACAACATATATATATATATATATATATATATATATATATATATATATATATATATATATATATATATATATATATATGTGAGAAAGCTGCATGAACGCGCAAGCCATATATCACTAAGAACTCTTTGACCGGCCAGGATTCGACCCATGCCGTCCAGGATCACCCCTAAACGTACACAGTACCGTGACCACCGCACCAATGATCGTCCATTGGGCGGTGGTCACGGTACTGTGTACGTTTAGGGGTGATCCTGGACGGCATGGGTTCGAATCCTGGCCGGGTCAAAGAGTTCTTAGTGATATATATATAGATATATATTATATATATATGTATATATATATATAATATATATATACATATATATATATATACACATATATACACACACACACACACACATACACATGTGTGTGTGTAGGGGGCCTGGTGGATAGCACGCAGGACTCGTAATTCTGTGGGCCGGGTTCTATTCCCGGACCAGGCAGAAACAAATGGGCAAAGTTTCTTTCACCCTGAATGCCCCTGTTACCTAGCAGTAAATAGGTACCTGGGAGTTAGTCAGCTGTCACGGGCTGCTTCTGGAGGGGGGTGGGGTGGAGAAAAAAAAGTAGTTAGTAAACAGGTGATTGACAGTTGAGAGGCGGGCCGAAAGAGCAAAGCTCAACACCCGCAAACACAACTAGATGAATCACCACACACACAAACACACACAAACACACACACACACACACACATGTTTATATTTGATCTTTCACTATTTTTGTACTGTTCAAACTATCGATTGTTTACGAGTCGTTAAACTCATCGCCTGCATTTTTGTTTGTTTGTTTCTGTTGTTTTTCTCCAAGTTTTGGTTGTAATTGATGTCCCTATTGCCCTCAGCGCTGATGTGACGTCACCAGGAAACACCCCCCCCCCAACATGGCGGCGTGGACCAGGTAAGTCACGTGTAGTAGTAGCAGTAGTAGTAGTAGTAGTAAATTAGTAGTAGCAGTAGTAGGAACCGCAGCAGTAGTAGCTACTACCTGGGGGCCGGTGGCTGAGCGGACAGAACACTGGACGCGTGATCCTGTGGTCCCTGGTTCAATCCAGGGCGCCGGCGAGAAACAATGGGCAGAGTTTCTTTCATCCTGATGCTTCTGTTACCTAGCAGTAAAATGGGTACCTGGGAGTTAGTCAGCTGT
>WNGS01005451.1:10669215-10687258 GCA_020271785.1 Procambarus virginalis
ACGTCTGCTTGATAATTCTATATGCCACACTCCCAAAACGTTTTCCTTCACCTACATCGCTCCTTCATCTACGTCAGAAGACGCTACAAATTAGACTTGTGTAGATGATTTCATACGGTATTTCAAAGGTGCTGTCAAGTGATCAAAAACTTAGAGGAAGCAACAGCAGGAATACTGGAGTTCCCCTGACTTATTTGTGATGCCATCAGCATTTGTGTATACTGTTCTTAGTCTGCTGATTACTAATGTGGGCTGTGGGCGAGGGGAGAAGACTTTCCTGCAGTATCTCACGGGGTTCGAACCTTGTACCACCTACTGTTCCAGATATATGTAGGCGACCTGTCTGAGGCGGCACCATCTTACATGTCAATGTTTGCCGATGAAGACATAGTGAGAAGGGTAAGGCCATGTGAATATTGTACAATACAGGAGAACCTAAACAAGATAAAGCTTGGTTAGATAAATAACTTCTGGAATTCAATACCAGTAATTATAAAGCAATACAGTATATGAGCAGTACTAGAATGCCAAAAACATGGATCAGGATCAATGAAAGACAACTGCAAAAGTGAGGAAGAGGAGGACCCAGCACAAGGAGCACAGGGCCACTACTACCACCAAAGGTAAATATAACTACATCAATAACATATGCAAACACAAGAATAGCATTTAGAAACCTTAGCAAGGAAATATTGAGAACATTATACACACCCTCGTCAGACCAGTCCTACAAGATGTAGCGCCAGCATGGAATCCCTAAATTGTGAAGCTCAGGAAAAAAGTGAGAAAATCCAGAGAGTTGCTCCGAGAGTTAAGTTAGCTTAAGAGAACGTTAAGAGAGTTAACTCCGAGAGTTGCTCTTAACCACAGTTAAGAGATAGCTTGGTTCTGGGAACAGACTAAGCTAAGAAAACTCAAACTTTCCACAGTAAAAGCTTGAAAAAAAAGGTGATATGATCACAACATATAAGATCCTGAGAGAAATAGATGAAAGAGCGTGAAGCATAAACCTTGGAAACAACGTCAGTTCTTTATTTCAAGTTAAACATGACGTCGTGAGAACGGTTTAAATATAAAAGTACCAAGTGCAGTAAGCGTTGGGTCCTAGATTGGATTTCGCCAACCCTTGAGAGGTAAGCATGACAAAAACACTCACACGCCTACACAAGCACAAATGCAAACTAACCTAAGGTCCCAAGATATGCAACAAGGCTTGGTCTGGAGCTGAGGGGACTGATCTATGAAGAAAAACTGTGGGGAACTGGACCTCACCACATTGAACGAAAGATGGAATAGGGCGGAGATGATGATAACGTACGACATTCTAAGTGGAATTGACTGTTCGATGTGAGGAGTAGAACGAGGGGACTTAAATACAAACTGAAGAGAGAAATGGTTCAGAGAGGGACTGCCTGGTCCCCTGCCACCATAAGAGAGAAATGGTTCAGAGAGGGACTGCCTGGTCCCCTGCCACCATAAGAGAGAAATGGTTCAGAGAGGGACTGCCTGGTCCCCTGCCACCATAAGAGAGAAATGGTTCAGAGAGGGACTGCCTGGTCCCCTGCCACCATAAGACAGGATCCAGAACTGAGAGGAAAGACTGAAGGAACTGGATCTTTGTATATTTCAAGAAAGATGAAAAAGAGGGAACGTAATCGTGAGCAAAGATCCTTAGGGACATTGTCATCATTTCTCCCGCTGTGCAACAGCATGAGAAGTGATGAAGAAATTCCATAGAATTATGGGTCCGGGAACTACTAGAAGAGGCGGGCTCAAGAGCTAAATCTAGGTTCTATATGCCAAATTGAGTGAACAGAGAGAGATACAGAGATAAACATATGTAGGTTATTGAGACTTTAAGATTTTCAAGACAAATCGTGCATGTTTGTATTCTCAGGGGTTGCTTCTGGTGAGCTGCTGTGAATGTTACAGCTCGGGTACAGGAAAGATATCTAGATTTGATGGACTGAAATAGTTTGCCAATAATTGAGACTCCGATGTTGCTCGATGGTTCACTGGATTCCTATTGAAGTGGCCTTCTGCGTGAGAGCGCGCGCATAACAGCAAAGCAATGCGGACATAATCGATCCGTGAAGCGCACTCTGGGTCCTTTGTAGCTGTCCTCTGCACTCGGGCGCAGCTCATAGCCTCATGTTGGTACTGCAGTGCCATCCGACTACTAACCGCCGCCACCACCTGCCACCACCACCACCACCTGCCACCACCACCGGCCACCATGACAACCTCCGCCACCACCACAGCGTGGCGTGGAAGGTAGCCTGGAGGCGGTGTGGAGGACGACATTGTCTTGTACCCATCTCGCCACTGCTCTCATTATTACCACTAACGAAAAAATCATCACCATACACAAAAAGTAACTTAAACTGCGCTGTGGCCGGCCACAGCCTGGCGAGGTGACCGGCCAGGACCCCGGTTCCAGTAGGGGCCGGCCAGGACCCTGGGTCCAGGATCCCCGGGTCCAGGATCCCCGGGTCCAGGAGGGGCCGGCCAGGACCCCCGGGTCCAGGAGGGGCCGGCCAGGACCCCGGGTCCAGGAGGGGCTGGCCAGGACCCTGGGTCCAGTTACCGTCACGTGGAGGCAGGTGTTCACTGTGGCAGCCATGCCATGTGGCTGAACACATGTATGTTAAGTACACATGGCAGATGGTGTTACAGCTGCGTTACGGGCTCACTATAGCCCGCGCTACATGGACATTTCGTTCCAAGTATCCAAGTCTAAAACAACGCCATACAGCTGCGTGTGTGGGGAGGACTGGGTGAGGGAGGCGGGGTGGCATACGAGCGAATGGGTCACCGTATGCTTTCCTGTAGTCTGGGACAGGCTTTTCCAACCCCCTTCCTAGGCCAATTACTGGCCTTTCCCAGCATGCAACCCACAACAGCTGCCAAACCCTGGGTACCTATTTATTGCCAGGCAAAAAGACATTCGGGTGAAAGGATATGTTGCCCAAAGTGGATTCAAGTGGATGAATGGACATAACAGTGGGGATATTAATAGGGTATTAAAAGTATCAACACAAGACAACACGAAACAATGTGCATAAATTGGATAAGTTTTAATTTACGAAAGACCTTGGTAAATACTGGTTCGGTAACAGGGTTGTTGATTTGTGGAACCAATTGCCGCGTAACGTGGTGGTGGGGTCCCTCGATTGTTTAAAACGTGGGTTAGACATATACAGTATATGAGTGGGATTGGGTGGTTATAAATAACAGCTGCCTCGTATGGGCCAATAGGTCTTTAGCAATTACCTTTATTCTTATGTTCTTTTGATCTTAAAGGTTTCGGTCCCAACATGGGAATCGAACCCTGGCCACTGCCAGGTAAACCTCTCGAGTGCTGCCCACAGCCCGGCTCCATAAACATTGACCAAATTCTCGTTAATCCAACAGCCAAACCAGCTTTTTTTTTTTAAGAAAAACACTTTACACACGACTCTCAACTGATGACGTTTGAACTTTCCTCGAACAATGCTTTGCTCTCGTACTGTGTTCGAATAGCACCTCTCTAAATATCAACCCGCCCTCCAAACAAAAATCCATAAGAGCATTCCATACACCCGCCAAACTCCCCGTTTATGAATGAAAAACGGTTTACACACGACTTACAACTGATGACGTTCGAACACTTCCGGAACAAATGCTTCACTGACGACTTCTGTTCGAACCACAACGCTATAAATGCTTCACCAACAGAACCTAACCTAACCCTTGCCTAAATAGGCACAATATGCTAATGTATATAACTCTATTAACTTATATTTGAGAAAATTTCTATTTTGAATGAACAGCATGTTAAAATTGTTGAATTGGGTCTTTGTGGTCGACCGCTGGATGGAATGGACCTGGTCTGAGGACGGGCTGCTCTAAATTCTTCACCTACGTACTTGAAAAAGTTGCCAACAGAACCTAAACACCTAACCTACGCCTATGTACAATCCTAATATATAATAATATAAACTTATATTAAAGAAAATACCAATTTTGAATACACATTACGTTAAAATAGATGAATACGTGTTATGAGGTCGGACGCTGGCTGGACAAACGTGCCCGGCGGACGGGGCGCCGGCTCACTGTTGCGGGAAGACCAGTAGCAGCAGCCACATTAATCCCTCTCGGTAAGAACACAACCACAACATATTATCCGGCCAAATATGAAGACACTGGCCAGTCGCCTTCGGAGCAGCGTGGTGTTTAAGATGCTGTACTTCCCCAGCATGGTGACGCTCCCACATGGTAGCTCCAGGCTCCAGTGACCAACACAGTGACCAGGTTCACTGTGTCTCTGACCATGACAGTGACCAGGTCCACTGTGTGTCTGACCAACACAGTGACCAGGTCCACTGTGTCTCTGACTATGACAGTGACCAGGTCCACTGTGTGTCTGACCAACACAGTGACCAGGTCCACTGTGTGCAAGACCAAGACGAGAGGTCTGGGGCTGCCCCCCAGACACTCTTCCATGCTTTCTTTCGACCCATAACTCCAATATTCCCAAGTACTCGGCCATCTCAGATATTTGCAGCGGTCTTCGGTATTGCAGATGTTCTACCGAAATATTTGTTCAACTGTAGTTCGATACTGTTCACAATAAACATCATCGATATTAACCATGATTTACTACAAGTATTAAAGAACAGTTGAGGTGTACGAGGCTGTGGGCTGGTCTGGGCATATTGTATCTCGCATGACCTAAACTCCTAAATTCTACTAACGGTTTCTTGCTTATATATCTTATTATTGAGAATATTTGTGATTACTGAGTATATATAATTCAAAGGTATTTGTAGAGTATTAACGCGTGATCTTCTCCACAGCCACCACATCCTGCCTATCGTGATGGGCGCCCACCCCGAGGACTACGCCCGCCAGGCTCCGCACAAGTCATACATACACGTTGACGACTTCGAGTCGCCTAAAGAACTTGCAAACTTTCTTCATCTTCTTGATCAAAATGATGATCTTTATAATGAGTATTTTAGGTAAGCGGCAAAATAGTAATGAGCATTTGTACATTTAACACCTTTTTTTTGTTTTGTTTTGTTTTTTGCAGAGTTGTATTTTTGGTTTAGAAGAAAAACAGTGTTTAGCCTCCCCCCCATTATGAGCAATACCTTCACGTGGTGGTGGAAGTGGACTTCAGTTCTAACAAAAGCCAGGGCGGTGTTGTGAAGTGTAGTTCATTAGCTCACTTCAGGCTCAAGCAGTGCAATTAGCTTCATTGTAAGCTAAGGTTCTCCACCTTAGCTTAGAATGTTTCTGGTTAGGGAAAACATTAGTTATTAGCGTCCAGTGGTGAGAACAGGCAGGTACACCTTAGGTTATATACCTCTAGTGTGTCCGGGATTGGCATGGTGACATTTGTCCTGGTATCTTTTTATGTGTGGCCTCTGGTAGACAACATACTGCTTTGGTGGGGGACTATGAGGTTCTCCCCCATAATGGGTCCTGGGGGGACTTTATTTGACCATCCAGCGCACAACTGTGAATACTTCAGTAACCTTACATTTGATGCCCTTATACAGTACTACTTTGTGGTCGGCCATGGTCGGTGGGGTGCTGGGGCGTGAAGTCTAAGCTTTATTTACATTATTTGGTCGTCCCGAGGCTTGTGTGGTGTGCGACAAGGCCCACGAATCTTGTCCCCCTGCAAAGTTTTTATTGGGATAAGCACAGTGATCCAGCTCTAACCACACAACCCAGTCTCCACTTAGATTTTCAATAATGAACGTGGGAAAATTAATTCTTTGACAAGTTGTGTCAGTGCTGTATAAACCCTCTTGAGTGTAAAAGTTGACAGATGCATGAAGGACATGGGTGGGGTGACCTTTCCTGATGTCCATTCTTTTCATGAAGGTTATGGATGGGGAGGTAGCCTGATGTTCAGTTTTCATGAAGGTTATGGATGGGGAGGTAGCCTGATGCTCAGTTTTCATGAAGGGTTTACTGATGTCGGTTGCAGAATGCAGTTTGCAGATGTCCTTGGACAAGTAGGTGTGTAGAGATGTGTAACTTTGTTATTCACCCAAAAACGTATGGCCATGATCATCCTCATATCTGTGAAGTTCACCTGGATATAAAAACAATTGTGTGAGTGGAGAATATTGTTTGTCGGTGACTTCCTTGTGTTGATCTTTGAAGACTCACGTGGGTCCCCCAACTCTGGCCAGTCAAGGATTTTTACGTGTTCCACATATTGTCTGAGAGCGTCGGCCAACACTGCAAGCCAGACATGGCATGGCTCGTCCCATCCAAACTTTTAAAATACTGAAGTTTGGAGTATGTTGATCCAGACCACTTATTTAAACGGTCACATGTAACACATTTAAGGAGCAACGGCTTTCAAGTTTAGCAAGCCACAATGTAGAACGGAAAACAGGAGATACTTTTTCACCCTTAGGGATGTAAACCCATGAAACTGCCTACCTCCCGGACCATAAATGCCAAGACAATACTGCAGTTCAAAATCCAACTGGAAAAAAATATTCAAGAAACATTGGGGAGGGGGAAGACCTTTGACAAACCTTAGGTATCCTGTTCTTGCTGAGGCCACTAGAAACATGGTGCTCCTCGGATAAATTCAGGTAATACACAAGCTACTAACCAAAATGTGAAGTTTACTTTTCAGCAACACCAGCTCAGTTGAAAACCATAGATTATAGTTATTATCGTAGAGGCAGTAGAGTTGCATCTGGTTTTGTGATACCAATTGCCCGAAACGCTTTGCGTAATAGTGGCTTTAGGCATTGTATGTACTAGCTCTATCTATAAATCCACCAATCTTTGTAAAATCTCTTGTATGTATGTACCTTACCTAAATAAAAATTTATTTATTTATTTATAACTGCTGGTGGTTCGTTGTTGGTCCGCTTTCCATTGGATCCCAGGTTGTTGTGTACTGCGCCATATGTTATGGTTTCTTAATGATCTTCAGCCAGGTTTACCATTACAGTACAGCAAAATATGATTTGTTATGATACATTATAGTCTTCCGTAGCCCAGTGCTATTTGTTTCCTTGACCAGACCACACACTAGAAGGTAAAGGGACGACGACGTTTCGGTCCGTCCTGGACCATTCTCAAGTCGATTGTGACTTGATCGACTTGAGAATGGTCCAGGATGGACCGAAACGTCGTCGTCTCTTCACCTTCTAGTGTGTAGTCTGGTCAACTTACTTTAGCCACGTTATTGTGACTCATCTCCTGCATTTGTTTCCTATTATTTTAGCTTTTATTTATACTTTTTAGTGTGTTATTTTATTGTATTTATATGGCACTAATGATATTATTATAGCACCTCAGAAACTTGTTTTATTAGTCAATTGAATTATTAAAATAGTAGTAGTATTATTATGACATTAGGATATAGAAGTACAGTAACTTATGTACATAGTAGTGTAGGCTGATTAATGGAGGTACCTATATTTTATTAGTACAGTACAGTACAGTATTTGTTTGAGTTTGAACAGTGATCTGTTTGATGCAGAGATACAGTAGTGATTTTAATCAGTGATCTAACAAAGCAGTTGTGTACACTTTTGTGTACCGTGCATACATAAGCTTTATTTACAGTACAGTACTTGGAGAATTCAACTTTTTCACCAAATTTGACTGATGTTCAACAGGTGGAAAGGTACGGGAGAGTTCATCAATACATACTTTATGTGTCGGCTGTGTGCGATGCTTCATGATGATACTCACCAGCAACACTATGAAGACATCAACGTCTGGTGGCGAGGGACAGGGACATGTATCAGTGGCTCCTGGAGGAAGTACGATAAGTTTAAGATGGAGCCAGAGAAGAAAAAAGCTCCAGAGGGTTAATATTTCTCCAGTGTTGAAAACCGAGACTTGATCGAAACAGGTTATCGCAGAGAAAAATTAGACAATAAAAGTTTCAAGTAATTTATTAAGAAGTTCATAGTCCTAATGACAGTGGTGTGTGTCATGAAAAGATTTCATGACTGGAAGCATTAAGAATTTCTTTACAAGAATACAGTGGAACCTCAATATGTCATTAATCTGTTCTTAAGGGCCAAACGAATATGGAAATAATTTTCCCAAAAGAAATAACCGAATTTCAATTAATCCGTTCCCAACCCCCCAAAATAATACATAAATTATACATAAAATAATACATAAAATAAACTCCAGTTGTGGTGAGCGTTGTCGTTTTATCCCCTTTGCCGACAGTTCACTAGCACTTAATTTAGAAAAAGAATGTTGGACAAATTCTTTGCTGTCATTCCATTTATATATATATATATATATATATATATATATATATATATATATATATATATATATATATATATATATATATTATGTATATGTATAATACACACACTATATATATATATTTGATGAAGTAGCCAATCACATTATGATTGAATGCGTTTGTTTTGATGAATGTTTTGATGAATTATGACAATGTTTCGTGCCACTTTTCGACCATATTCTGCATTTTGGCCCAATTGTAGCATTACCTTAATGTTAGCAGTAGGGATGGTGACGAGTATAGGGGCCGACGAATATAAAGGTTCCACTGTATAATAATATTGCAGGAATTTGGTAATGTTTCCAAAGGAACTACCAATACATCCCCTTCATTGCAAATGCACATTGTATACATAACTGACTGGGGTACTTAATTTAAACTTAAAGTAAATATACCATGTACAGTATATCGCAGGTCCTGATTTTGATTGCAAGAATATTGCAATAAAATTGAGGTTAGTGTGGAGTCTTGTTCAGGATGCTCAAGCTTCAGATAAATTATATATAAATTGTCTTAAAACAAACTACTTTGTGCACTATATAGTGGTGGATGAAGAGAGTTGAACGTAAGGGAAGGTGTGTTATCACACCGAGTTGAGCTGGTATCTGACGTGCATGTGAAGAGGTTATACTTTTATTATGATAAAAAAAAGGAACTGATGGTATTTATAGATGCATGTAATAGATGACACAATTTTAATTATGAGAAACTAGTATACAAAAATAATGTTGTAGAGTACAAAAGTTTGATTACTTGTACATGACTAAATTATCTGGTTGTTGTAAAGTCATAGTCAGATTTGACATGTGATTATGCACAATGTTTACACAGACTTGTCTTTTTATAGTAAAACTCTCAAGATTTAGGTACTAAGAACATATTTGCTAACTACTAATATATAGTGTACATCATTACTGGTACTATCTTTGCTAAATTAATATGAAGTACAGTAATTTGTTATGATTACAAGATGCTCCATTTAGAAAATGAAAACGAAATACCATTTTTAAGTCGCATGTTGATATAAATTTATAAAAATCCATGAAAACTTGATCCTTAGTTAGCATGAAAGAATGGCAGTTGAGAAAGCAGATAAAATGTTGAAATAGATATGATAAAAGATGTGGTGTTGTGGCATGTAGGTGCATGACTGCTTTGATCTGGATGTGTTAACTGCAAAAATTGGCAGTAAAACAATTCAGATTTCATACTAACAAAATAGCACAGTATTGTATCGCCATCTAGTACATTTTTCAAACTGCATAGAGCTCTACCACATTAGATTTTAGTGTATTTACTTATCTAATCTCCATTAGCTTGTTTAGATAACAAAGTACAGTACAACTACCTTTTTTTTTTGTTTTAGATCATTTCTAGTAAATGCTGTCAAATCTGAAACTTCGTTAAAGCAAATCCTTAAGAAACTTAGGAAAAAATCAAGAATAATTATTGTTAAAAATTGTGTTTTTATATAATAGAGCAGTTATAAAGCTGGTTTTTGGAATACCATCTTGGCTGACACTCCAGCATATCTGAATTATGAGAGTCTTACTGTATGTTTAGATACAGTCTATCTCTTGTTGCACAAGTACATCAGAGGATAAAGGTAGATAAGTCATAACTACCAAAGGATTTTTTCTTCCCCCCCCCCCTCCCTGCAAGAAATAGAAAAAGATGAATTTCCTCTGATTTTAGCCCTTAAATATGTATCATGAGGGTAAGCTTTCATTGCACAACTGTGATGACTTTGTAAACATAAGCTACTTTAAAATTTAGATTTTAAAATGCCATTGAGTAAATGTATTTAAATACCTGATGTATTCCATCATAATAAGCAGTCACTTTACACAACCTTGAGCTTTACATGCTGCTTCATATACAGTAATAGATCAACCTCCAACCCTTTAAATTAAATATTTTGTCTTTTCTCATATTCAGCCAAGTGTGAATATAGCAATAATGCCCATGTTTGGGTAAGTCAGATCAGGTGAGGTCTGGCCACCACACATAGGTAACAGTGCAGTAGGGGATTTCAGCAGTCTCTGGCTAATTTGATACAAAGTTGAGATAATTGAAGATTTAGCTGTAGGCTGTTTAAGAATTATAAAACTACTACTCCATGGCACCACTTGATATAGCATTAATGATCAGCAAAACATTGGAGAAGTTGCACAAGATAGTTTTGACAATAACTTGGGCACTTGTTATGGCAGTATATTGGGTTACCATAAACCTTGTAGGCAGACATAGTGGCCATGCTCTTGGAAGCAGTAATATACTAATGTTGATCATGTCATATTAAATAGTATTCTTTGTCTAATGTAACAAGGTTCTAATGAAGCAAACCAAAGACCCACTTGTACTACTTTAGCATTGCTGCAGTTTTTAAGTTTACCATGTCAGGTTCATTCATATTTATTGCCTTTTACCACTTTTAAAATTGTTGCCTTTCACTGAACTATGTCCAGGTTGTCTAAGTGGAACACGCACCTCAGAGGAGGAGCAGAGGAGGCAGTGCACTAAGCATGTACATAATAAAGATTGTGGTCCTTTCGCAATAGAAAATTGCATAATTACTGTCAGGCATGTGAATGCAAAAGTTTATTTGATTAATTTATAATGTCCTAAGAGTTTTGTTGTAGATATTACTATGATGAGCAGCATAATTTTTAGGCACTGGACCAATATTCAATATTATTGTTATTCCACACAGAAATCACAATAATGTGATATATCAAATGAACAAATCCACAAGGGTTTTGATGAGGGTTCGAACCTATGCACGGGATGTTCTCAGATGCGCTCTAGTCAACTGACTAGAGTGCGTCTGGGAACGCCCAGAGCATAGGTTCGAACCCTCGTCAAGGCCCTTGTGGATTTGTTTATTATTATTATGATTTATTATTATTATTATTATTTATTGATATTATGGGTTCTGTTTCTGGGTTGCAAATGAAAGCCATGGGATTAGGATGGAATGTAACAGTTTATTAATTTAAGAATAATTCAAGCTAACTATTTATTAAAGTAAATATTAAATTTTACTCAAACAATTGGTAAGTCTTGAAATAATTAACAAGTTAATATGATAATACTTAACAAAAATAAGTGGCACAAATATTCAAAGGATTGAATACCAAACATATGAAACCTGCCAAACTTGCAGACGTCACAATAATGTGGATGAAAATGACACTCGACCCACAAATCTGAATATAATAATAAATGATATAATGTTAATTTACAAGAAGGTACAATGGGTTTGTGAGATTACATAAGATTGGTATTTTTACATTCTTGCAAAGCCACTAAAGCTGTCCTCATTTCCTTTATGTGACAACAACATTTTGGTCCATCCTGGACCAGTATCAAGTCAGTCCCTTTATTTTCAGATTTGTGGGTTGGGTGTTTAATGCCTAACTTAATTATAAAAATTGATCTCTGAAGCAACTGCCGAACAAGATAACAAGAATTAAACTTACACCCAGAAGGAATAAAATAAGGCAAGTTGAAGGAACTGAGTCAGGAGTAAAAAGTGAGCAATCTTGAAGCAAGAACAAATTTAACCTACTAGAAAGAAGCATGGTAAAAAAAAAAAATCAAAAATTTGTCTCCAAGATAGTCTTGGCCAAAGAAACATATATATATATATATATATATATATATATATATATATATATATATATATATATATATATATATATATATATATATATATAATCACACACACACAGTATGTATACTGTATATATAACTGAACCAGAAGGAAGAAGGTTGGAAAGTGTCCTAGAAGATTGCAGGAACACGCAAGGACCGAAACAGGAAACATTGGGGTGGAAGGAGTAGGTGAACTTTTAAAGGGCTACCAGCGTGTATAACAATATAAAGGTGAGAGCCAGGGGGTTCTCATGAGGCAGAAGGCACAGCAGCTGGACAAACAAGTGGAAGAAATGGCTTTCCTTTACAACCCTGAAAAGTGTGTATGATACCAACCTTGTTATAAGAAGATAATTCCAGATTGTATCCATTACATATACCACCTATCTGTTGGGGATAATGTTAGCTTGCCAGTTTCATATAACTACCAAAATGGGTAAGTTTTTTAAACATTAAATTCAATATTGACAATGAAAGTGTTGACAATGAATCATATTAGCTGATTATTAAGCAATACAGCATCCTAGAAAACACGAGGTTTTAATTTTGAAAGGGACTTGTTCGAAATAAAATAAGCTATTATATCTTTTAAATCTGCTACTTATTTATAGTTTGAGTACTGTGATATGAGTCCTAGCTAGCAGATACAGTTAGAAGATTCTGGTGTTGTTCACGATATCCTTCAAATAGTTCATTTATTACTGGCAGTTTCTGTGCTGTCATAAGCATTCAGTATATATTGTATACAATTTATTGTTGTAAACTGTAAGTTGTAAATTTACACATGTTGTGAATTGCCTTCAATTTGTCTTATTTTTGGTGTGATTTTCATGATTTAATTCTGGCAAGTGTATTTGTGTTTAAAGTTATTTATTTCTGTATGTGTTCGAGAGTGATGTGTTCATGAATTTTGCACTTTTATTTGGGATTAGGTTAAGAGAACTCTTCCTTGCAGTCAGTATGGTGTAAAGAATATCACCCATTGGATAAAGGGGTGGATGCTTTAAATATAATTGTTGAATAGTTTCCTGTAAAATCTAAAATTGTCATGTAATGAATTTGCACTTAGGGTGTGAATTGTGATATGGAGGAAGGTTATATATGACCACCATAAGGCTGCAACTGAATTCAGTGCTGCTAAAGAGAAAAAAAAGCTTCGCAGTAAGTGTAAACATTTTTTACGTAGCAACATGTATTTAACTGCACATCTATAATAAGAGTACTGTAACTATTTTTAACTAGTTGAATAATTTTGTTAGATAATGTTTTCATCAATGTGTTCTTTCTATGCAGTTAACCATTGGGAATATTGATTGCACCTGAATTTAAGTTGCATTATAGATATATTTTGAGTGTTGTGGTGAGTACAGGACAGCATGATAAAACAAAACAGTATTGACTCCTTCCATGCTACCACAGCAATTTGCACACATCTCGTTTTCATTATGAAATTTTTTAACACAAATTGATTTGGCTTCCGGTGTCAAAAACTTTGTTTATAATTGGCAATAGTATATTTAAGTTAAAGTATTAAATACAAAATTTTGCTGTGTGACAGTGAAAGTCAAGGAATTCGGACATGCTTACAGTTTTAGTAAGTCAGAAGGCTCAAGAGAACTACATTTATTAATAGATAAAGACTTATATGATGCAGCTTTAATAAAATTAATATTGTGGGTAGAATTTTAGTGCCCACAAGTAACTGTACAAGTTTAAATTTAAACATGATTTTTTGTGAGCTTGTTATAAAAGGTATTTTATTAAAACTACATTTTCTTACAAATAAAATGCAGTGGAGTTGATGCTAGTTAAGCTGGTTTTAGCAGTGAAGAGTGGGGGTACAGCTGTACAGTCTATGGTACTGTACTGTGATAAATGTTAATTTTACCATTCCATAGATTAAGAGATTAAGCTAGAAATACAGAAATTTACACTTTTATTAATAACACGGTAAACTTCTATAGTTCCAAAGAAATGGTTGTAAATTATGTAGGCCTATATTTTCATTATCAAGGCTTAAATTGAAATGGGGTAAACCTTCCAAGTTAATAGTAATATTAACTACTTGCTGTTTGTGATTTTTCGTGTGCACACGTTTAAAAAACTGGAATAACTTTTTTTCTTGGTACAGTACTAAAATTGTCAGGTACATATACAGTACAGTACCTGTTTCTTTAAAAACGAATCACAAAGAGAGAATCAATCTTGCTCTACTACCGGGAAAAATAAAAGTTTTGAAGACATTTGAAAGAGTGCAGTGGCTCATGTTGACGGCAGATTCTCCTTATGTTGACTCAGGCTCCTTGGTACCATATTTAAGTTTAGTTCACATTGTCTTGAATATTTTGTAGAAGAATTTTAATTAAACCATTGTCATAACTGGAATGATAACCAAAGATATTGCATACGATTTCAGTGATAAATGATTTAAATGTTTGGATTCTTGTGTAATTTTTTTAGGAGAATGTGAGCTTGGTTCCATCAGTATTCATTTCCTACATTTTAACTTGTATGTGTGTGTGTATATATGTGTATATATATATATATATATATATATATATATATATATATATATATATATATATATATATATATATATATATATATATATATATATATATATATATATATATATATATAATGACAAAGGCTGCATAAACACGCAAGCCATAGATCACTAAGATCTATGACTTGCGTGTTTAGGGGTGATCCTAAGAATTAGGATCACCCTTAAACGTACACAGTACCATGTCTGTTTAGGGGTGATCCTAAGTAGCATGGGTTCGAATCCTGGTCAGGTCATTTAGAGTTCTTAGTGACACATATATAATATATATTATATAATATAATATATATTATTATATAAAAATATATATATACTATATAAAATATATAATAATTTATGTATGTATATTTTTAATGTACAGTCTGTTATGATTTAGTTGTTTAACATTTTTATACATAATATAAAAAATGCACAATTTGAAAGGTAAAAAGCATACTGTATTGCATTTATTTTGCATTTATTCACATAGTGTGATGCACAAGTCATTATTTGCCAGAAAATGGGTTTCACTTGCAATTGTTTGTACTGGTTATATATAAGTTTGTACTGGTTGTGGATAAGTTTTGCAGTTTTGTGAATGTTAAATCTTACATTATTAGCTTTTAGGGTCCATCGGTAATAGATGCCAAGTATACATTCGTCAGTCACATAAATGGTGTGGGCAAGATGTTGAAGCTTAACGTGTAGACAGTGTGGTTTGCTAGTCTGATTTAGTCTGTTGCCGAGTTGAAAGCCTGTATCATGTAGAATACGTAGTACATTCCAAGTTTAATTTGACAATGCATTGAAAATTTTAGTGAGAAACAATTAGTCTTTTCAAAATAATATAAAATGTGTCATTTAAGGTGTCATACATCAGAGCATTAATATAGATTCTTCTAAGTTAGTTAATGTACTAACAGGGGTTATAATTATCTTATGCTAATGCTGTAGAACATTTTGTACACAAACGCACGCATGCAAGTAAACAAATATGAGAGTCAATGTCCTGAAAGGCTATTCACAATGACATATCTGTAGGCAAATTTGTCTTCATTATTCTGAAGAGCTTTCATACATTTTAGGAATACACAAAATTAAGCTTTTCAGTAGAATCATTAGATATGTATAGCAGTGTACTCATATATTAGAATTTGTATTTATCAATTTGATAAATAAATTAGAATTAAATTTTATTTTGAATAGTCTCATAATATTTTATTCTTAAAGAAAATGATAAACATTTACCCAACTGAACAATAGCTTGTGCTTTTCCACCCAAGTCAGAGGAAAGTGGAAGACATTTGACGTTTGTGCTCCATCTGACCTGTCATTCCAAGCTGGGACACACAGTCCACGTTATAATGATCTCAATCATGACTCTTTTGTCTGAACATATTTTTATATGATAATGCATAATGATGGTAACAATAGACGTTGGTTTTTATTTAAAGGAAAATTGACACCTCAAAATGATAATGAAATATTAATAGACACAAATCTCAAGAGCCAAGGCTACAATTTACCTGAATTTAGTGGCCTGGACAGGGACAGGAAGCCAGTGACTTTTAGGGTTACTGGGGACACTTCATGAAATTACAGATGCATAATGTCTTGTTTTCTTTCCAGTGATTTTTCTTAAGGGAAATGATTTAATTTTGGATAATGGTTGTAATAGGAGTGTTTTAAAAGTTTGTGTTTTTGTATTGATATTAGTAAAATGCAAGTATCCCCCCCAAAAATATATGTATACAGTATATATATATTATTGTCCTTGTGATAACACTAAATATCAAGTTCATATATGGTTTCTTTGCAGTGGCATTATTTTTTTCTAGTAAATTTAAGTTCTATAATTACTGTATGAGAGTATTTTTATGTGGCATTCTGTTTATCTTAATTGTATATGTTGAAAATTGTATGATTTGTAAATAATAAATTGTAGTGCAAAAGAAAGTATAGAAGCAGTTATTTCATTGCCTTGAACACTAAATTTACCAAAGGATCTAGAAAGTAAGTAATTATCAATAGAAGGCACCAAACCGGGAAGGCTATGTAACACCATCAAATGTGTGGGATAATCAGAGGGTGCTAAATATCACCAAGGATGCCAATACGAGAACAAAAACACATAAGGCGAATGATATCAAAATTATCAGTCGCCAAGAATTCTATCGAGGGACAAGCGACCGCGAGGAACAGTCGGAAAACAAGACACGTGCTCGTCCTGGAAGTCAGGACATTCAACAAGGATATGCACGACTGTAAGAGGGACAATGCAATTTGGACGACAAGGAGCAGGGCGGCGCTCCATTAAGTGACCGTGAGTTAAACGGGTATGGCCAATATATAACCTAGCCAGAGCCGTTTGCCACCGCCGGTTACGGTGGCAGGAGGAAGGCCACTGGGACACACGACTCTTAAGAGTACGCAGTTTGTTACCAATAACAGAAGACCAACAACTCTGCCAGCGGGCAAGGATGGAGGCATGAATAACTGGGTAAAAGTCGGAATAAGGAATACCTTTACAGGAGATGGGACAAGTGGGGATAGCGTCCTTAGTGGCAGCATCTGCACGCTCATTTAAAGAGACCAACAGCCAATGTTGAATCTCGATGACCACCGGGTGGACCGGATTAAAGGACCCTAAAGCCATGAGGGCACTAAAAGAGTCAACTACCACCACGAAGGAGGATTGACACCGGAAAAGCAGGAGACAGAGCATAGAGAATAGCATAAAGTTCTGCTGTGAAGATGTTAGCCTCCGGAGGAAGGCGACACATATAAGTGTGGTCAGGAAAAACAACAGAGTAGCCCACACCGTCAGCAGATTTAGACCCTGTGAAGAAGAACAGGAACTACAGGAGTGGTAAAAGTCAAAGCACGATAGAGGCGAGAGTGAGGATGCTGTAAGGATCGTGCAGGATAGAGAAGACTGTAGCGATCACGGCGATCGTGGAGAGATAGAAAGCCAGTGTCAGCGTACAAGCTGAAGGTAGGAGTTGAACGAAAAGCACCAGAGCCGAGGCGCAATCCAGTATGGTGCAAAGGATCAAGACGGCGAAGAGTATGAGAAGCAGAAGAGTATGCAGGGCAACCATAAACGAGTTTAGACAGGACAAGAGGAATGCAAATAGAGGAGCGTGCGTCTATCCGCTCCCCAAGAAGTATGGGATAAAACCTTAAGTAGGTTAAGGGCCTTAGAGCATTCAACACGGAGGTAAGAGACATGGGGCGACCAAGACAACGAGTGTCAAAGAATAACCCCAAAAGCTTCGTGGAATCTTTGTACTCAAGGGGATGACCATAAAGTGACAAAGAGGGATGGAGAACGACCCACTCTGAGTAAAAGTCGTGGTACAAACACATTAACGGCTAATCGTTTACGCTAAGAGAAACCAATTTGCATTGGTGGAATCACTGTTTTCAGTAACAAATATGTGTAATTGTAGTAGTAATGACAATGAGTAGTGGTAATAACTGTACTAATGGTAGTAGGCCTAGTAATGACAATAGTTAGGAGTAATAATTATACTAAC
>WNGS01005451.1:10689586-10714586 GCA_020271785.1 Procambarus virginalis
ACTAGCATTAACACAACAGTAGTCACAGTATTACAGTTGTAGTAATAGTAAGTGACATTAGTACCCATTCATTAATATGTAGGTGTTAATGTCCTATAGTGTGTCCCCGGCTGTGTCCGGGTCTCTCTCTCACTATCCCCCTCCTCCCTCTCTATCTCTTTTTCTTCTTTCTCTCGCTCTCTCGCTCTCTGTCTCTCTGTCTCTCTCTGTCTCTCTGTCTCTCTCTGTCTCTCTGTCTCTCTGTCTCTCTGTCTCTGTCTCTCTCTGTCTCTGTCTCTCTCTGTCTGTCTGTCTCTCTCTCTCTCTCTCTCTCTCTCTCTCTCTCTCTCTCTCTCTCTCTCTCTCTCTCTCTCTCCTCTCTCTCTCTCTCCCTCCCCCCATCTTTCTCCTCTTTCATCTCTCCCTTATTCCTCTCTACACAGTTCTCCCCCCTTCTTCCCCCTTCCCCTCCCTAACACCCCTCTATCACCCTTCTCCCTCATTATTTGTTAGCTAGTGTTCAAGAGGACTGTTGGTGGAAGCTGCAAGCATGAGTCGTTACTCTGCATCAGCTCACCTGGAGCCACTTATTTATGAGCTTATCAAAATAATTTATTCGAAATAAACTAACTTCAGTATGGAGTAACGATCATGTTAAGGACAGGATCAGCTTTCATACGGTCTTACGGGGCTCACCATAGCCCGTGCTACATGGACACTTCGTTCTGAGTAGCTAAATCTGAAACAACAAACATTTCATACGGTCAGTTGGCATCGTGCGTGTCAATGTATTCTGAGCGAGCAAGTTCCAGATGGGAGTCAGCCTCCGGAATGAATGAACACAGGTGTCGGGATGTTTTTGAGAAAGGCATTACCAGCGTGAGAATATTGGTGGATGAGCGCCTTGTGTTACGGGTGCCAGCTTCTGGCTGTCCACGAAGTTGGGACAGGTGGGGAACTTTGAGACTATTGGCCCTATGTATTACAGTGAGTCCACCAACATCTCGCCGGTGTTGAAGGCTCTGATGTTTTGACCAGTCCAACCGGAATGGGCCCACACTAAAGATGAGCCGCCTTGCACGGGTCTTCATGTCCAAAATTCTGATGAATGATAGGGTGGAGAGGGGGGGGGGCTTGCAATCCAGGAGAGCAGTGCATACTCAAGATGGGAGCAAACTTGTGCTTCATATAAGGGTTTGCAACCCCTTGCTGTCAAGAAGGCATGAGATGCATTGTAAGCTGTACATTTCCTGGATACCTTACTGGGCCGGCCACGTGGCGTTTCATGGTCATTAAACAGTCAAACTTCATTCCTATTGTGTCGACTTCATCACTAAGCACTAGATTTTGGCCCCTCCTTCGTATGCCTGTCTGACTTGCAATACCATTCAGGTTTGTTATCAACATTGCGTGTGAATGATTCATGACCTTTGTAGCAGTTGATATTTCCTCTTTTCCCAAATGTAAAGGTTTAGAGTACAGTCATCAGCATAACCCTAAGGTTCAGGAATGAGGTGTTAACAGATCATGGACATGGATACATGGTTGATACCTGGTTGATACCTGGTTGATGGGGTTCTGGGAGTTCTTCTACTCCCCAAGCCCGGCCCGAGGCCAGGCTCGACTTGTGAGAGCTTGATCCACCAGGCTGTTGCTTGGAGCGGCCCGCAGGCCCACATACCCACCACAGCCCGGCCACAGCCCCATGGACGTGTACATGGACACATTCCACAACAAAAAGCCATGTACATTTTCCTCTGGCATACTGGCACCAATTGAGTGACTCTCAGATTCAACCCAATTGATGACTATTGGATTTCAAGAAGCTATTGTTTTATTAGCTGTAAAATGGAGCCGGAGATACATAGTGGTGGTTGTAGCTTTGTTAGTAATCCAGAGTGTATGAGGACCGACCAGAGACGCCGGCAGTGCCTCCAGTGCAGCAGATCTTGGGACTGGCCCAGTGCAGCAGATCTTGGGACTGGCCCAGTGCAGCAGATCTTGGGACTGGCCCAGTGCAGCAGATCTTGGGACTGGCCCAGTAACTGATGCCACTCACTGGAGAGATTTACCACATCAGCAGCAAAACGATCTTCTCTACAATGTTGTTAGCGCCAGCAAAAGTAGCCGATGATGGTCAAAAATAATGTCATTTGTCGAGAGATTTTATTTCTGCAGACTTGTTCCCGTAATTGAGAGAGCGACCACTACACGACTCGTGTACAGGGACTACATCTACCTCTCACCATAATGAAGGGCAAATTCCTTGAGATGGGCAGGTTGGGCAAGAGGAAGGGAACCCACAGGTCCGCACGGCTACTTGGGCTCACCTTATCCGGCCCGACTTATTATTATTATTAACATCTTTATTGACAATTACAATTTTGCCTAATCTGAGGATTTCGATTAAGTCTTCTTAAAGTGAGGATAATGCTGGTATTGACTGTCACGCAGGCCCTTATCCGGCCCGACTGCCTCGCCTGTGTCGGGGGGTGTCAAGGAGGGGGAGAACTTGAACGTCTTCAATAACCGCCTGAGACAAGTTGGAGCCAGTTACTGGATAAAGATGTGGAAGTTGTCGTTCGGCAGCAGCTGGGGCTTGCATCCTGGCAGCAAAATTGTTTGCCAGTAGTTCAGCTTTACTGCTGATTGCTCGTTGCAACAATGCCATCTTCACCGGTTTAATGGTAGGACTGTGTCTACACATGGTTCAACATTTCCGCTCCCCCTCCCCCTCTTTCTCTTCTCTTCTCTCCCTAGCCTCCCCCCCCCTCCCCCTTCTCTCCCTCAGTAAAATTGTATAACGAACAAATCACTGAAACTACTAAGTCTACAACACAATATTTCAAATTTCATGATAGTCGCACCGAGGGAGGTGGTGGGGGGGGGGGGGGATTTAATGCTGATATTTCTAAAAGTGTGTCATCAGCGCCAACCCCGACTGGCCTACGAGATCCCCACACCCCACCGTGACCACACCACACATCTAACATGGATCTGATTAAATCTTTTTTTTTCATACAAATCATCAATGAGGGATAATCCTCATGGCTACTTTGAGAATGATGTGAGCCCTGGATAAAGTAATCGGCAAACAGTAGGAAATAATCTCTTGCTGACCCTGGCGGCCGCAGACGATACTCTTTACAGCGTATAATTGTCGCAGGTCGCTGCCTTCTGGTGCCTTCTGCTTCCTAGTGTGGCCAAGCAGCGGCGCGGGCGGCAGGCCTTCACACCTTGCACAGCCGGTGACCTGGGAGGGGGGAGTGCTGGGAGGGGGTGTGTAGGGAGGGGGGAGTGCTGGGAGGGGGTGTGTAGGGAAGGTGTGTGTGTGTGGGGGGGGGTTGGGATTACGGTCATTCAATACGTGTGTTGGGGTGGCCTCACCTCCCCTCCTGCCCGTCTCGGGTGTCTCCCGCCCCCCTCACTCCCTCTCTCCCTCTTGAAATTAAAATAAGTTCATTGAGGTATAAATATACACAAAGGGACGAGGCAGCACAAGCTGCTCTCGCCCCGTTCAGTACAACGTGGTCTCATTAAACATATTACCGAACATTCTGGATGATACATATATACACTTCTTCCTTTACACATGCAGTATGATGCCTGACGTACACACACATACCTTTATGACTGGGTACATAGCCATAAGTTACAATAGACTTTCAGACAGTTCAACGGAAGGTTACAGTCTTGGTGCAAAATTCTTATATCTCTTCAGAATATCATCAACCTTTCCGTTGTGACACATCCAGGCTATTTGTTCAGCAACAGTCCTTATCTCAGTGTTTCTGTGTACATTAATCGACGAGCTGTCAGGAACATAATGGCTGAAGGTGTGAGACCTTAACATACCACATAGTTTACACTTGGTGTCATTAACATCTATTCCATATTCCCAGTAATATGTGTACCCAAGCCTGAGCCACATGTGTTCAGAGTCACTCCAAGCATTTCTCCTTTTACCGTAAGTGTAATGTTGGTGTTTTGAGTCACCTGTAGTGTTGGAAGGTTTGGCTTCCCTCATACATTATACCTCTCCTCGCCACTTCTGCCTCTGGCTGAATATGTCTTGTTTGGCTTCTTATTTGTCTCACTGTTAAAACACATCCAGTGTCAACTTGTGTTTTTGATGTGGCACGTTTGGCCAGGTCATCCGCCACCTCGTTGACCACTAGTCCAACATGAGATGGAATCCACATGAATTTCACTTTGTGATCTTTCAGCTGTAACTCCGTTATCCATTTCTTGCAATCCTCAACTATGGATTTGAAGATTACATTTCGACAGTTTAATGAATCAAGTGCTCCTCGGCTGTCGACAGATATGAAAACAACTTTTCCATCTTGAGGTAAAAGTGTGAACTGCTCCTAAAAGCTCTTGCCTGGTCTGTAAAATTCTCCAGTCGAGTGTGAGAGATGTAAAACGCCAGCTGGCTTAAATGTGTGGTGGAAGGTGCACACCGCCATTTTGTAGCTCCTCACTTGAGTGCACAGGTCGAGTGCACAGAGGTTAACTTCCTTATCATGAAAGGTAGGAACACCTCGGGTATCTGTAGACGGCGTATATCATCAGCTGTCATGTAAGACTACGATGGCCTTCATGGCCTTATTCATAAGGAAGGTACAGCATGTAAAATGTATATTACATTAACTCCAAGAAGTGAACTATCTAGAAATAGTCAGAGGGAATTCTGGGTGTCTGGTGGCCGGCCGGCCTCACACCCGGGAACATCCATACTTGGCCGCGTGGTCACAGCCCAGCTGGCGTTGTCAACATCTCCACATTTGCAATAAAGAGGGACTAATTTTCTCACCCAGTTAAAGTTTGCTTCTACAGAAAGGCGGGTAGAAATAGCCTAAGCTACTCTATCCCTTTGAGATGTATTTCTTTCTCGTCTCAATAAACATACTTGAACTTGCTTCTACAGACATTTAGAGAGGTGACGTTTCCCGCAGAAACGACATCGTGGATCATGGTGACAGCTCAAAGATTTGTGCCCCCATCTGCACAAAGCCTGAAATGCACCTTACGACACTGAAAGACAGAAGAGTGAGGGGAGACATGATCACGACCTGCAAAATCCTCAGGGGAATTGACAGGGTAGATAAGGATAAACTATTCAACACTGGTGGCACATGTGAACAAGTAAGGTCTGTTCACACCTTCCATTAGCAGTGGCTCGAACTTGTGGTGTTCTCCTCCTAGGTTGGCTCCCCACAGCAGCAGGTGGTGGTGGCAGGTCAGTGTGGATGAGGCAGAGAAGAGCCACCTCCGCTGACCGTCACGGTCCTGGCCCTCGTGTGTAGACTGAGCTCAACAAACTGCCCCATAGGCGAGGGAGCAGGTAGGTCTGGACCCCGCCGGGGTTGGGATACAACTGAGTACCTTTTGTGTGTGTGTCGTTAATACCTGCAGGATTAAGTCGTTTGGAGAGTCGACTGTTATTATGCATAATTCAAATACTTGAAAAAGTTGTTCTTGTATTGATCGTTTCCGTAGTTGGGTCGGATTAAGGAAGTGTTCAGTCGTAAGTTCTCGGTAATTACATGGATTGAATAATAAGGAAAGGGGAGGGGGGGGGGTTAAGAGGAAGCAGGTGTGTGATGTTTTGCGTAATGTGTACGCGCCTGACAGCTGAGTGGACAGCGCTTCGGTTTCGTAGTCCTGAGGTTCCGGGTTCGATCCCCGGTGGAGGCGGAGACAAATGGACAAAATGTTTCTTTCACCCTGATGCCCCTGTTACCTAGCAGTAAATAGGTACCTGGGAGTTTAGACAGCTGCTACGGGCTGCTTCCTGGGGGTGGAGGCCTGGTCGAGGACCGGGCCGGAGGGACACTAACCCCCGAAATCATCTCAAGATAACCTACACTGAACTTTTCTCTCCACTGACCTCGTGTGAGGCTGACCCTTGCTCAGTTGCCAAATTAATCTTTGAAGAAGATGACTAACCTAACACTTACATTTCTCTAATTGACATGAATTAACAAGCAAGGCTGGCAGGTACTTATTTCCCACGTACGAAATATTTCTTGCATATATTCATATTCTTACTGACGTCAAATGCTTCTTTGATAACATACTAGACTTGTTCTTTATTCTCAATTGACGTTAATTTTAACATAAGTACTTAACCACGATTGATTATTCCTACTAATTCTTTAATCCCTGAATTATTCTCCAAGTTTGATCACTCGACACAGGGTGTCTGTGGCGCTGCTGTCTACAATGGGCTCTAATCCCTCGGGAAGGATGACCCAAGCCTGTAGGTCAGGTTACTACCAACTACATATTTTTTTTTTAACAAGGGCGTATGCTCCCTATTAATGAAATGACAACGTTTTATGTCAGCTCTATGGTCTGTCTATATTAAGTCCTGCTCTTAAACCCGGACCCTATAGGACTACGAATTATGAGCGCTGTCCACTCAGCCGTCACGGCCCCCTAACTTTGTATTCACCTAGGTGTGCTTGCGGGGGTTGAGCTCTGCTCTTTCGGCCCGCCTCTCAACTGTCAATCAACTCTTTCTACTACCCCCCCCCCCCCACCACACACACACCAGGAAGTAGCCCGTGACAGCTGACTAACTCCCACGTACCTATTTACTGCTAGGTAACAGGGGCATAGGGTGAAAGAAACTCTGCCATCGTTTCTCGCCGGCGCCCGGAATCGAACCCGGGACCACAGGATCACGTGGCCAGCGGCCCCAGCATGGAGCCCGTATCTTGTCAAGCACAAGACGAAGCTGGAAAAGTTCAGAGGTATGCTACTAGAATAGTCCCAGAACTAAGAGGCATGAGTTACGAGGAAAGGCTGTGGGAAATGCACCTTACGACACTGGAAGACAGAAGACTGAGGGGAGACATGATCACGACCTGCAAAATCCTCAGGGGAATTGACAGGGTAGATAAGGATAAACTATTCAACACGGGTGGCACGCGAACAAGGGGACACAGGTGGAAACTGAGTACCCTCATGAGCCACAGGGACGTTAGAAAGAACTTTTTCAGTGTCAGAGTAGTTAACGGATGGAATGCATTAGGCAGTGATGTGGTGGAGGCTGACTCCATACACAGTTTCAAGTGTAGATATGATAGAGCCCAATAGGCTCAGGAATCTGTACACCAGTTGATTGACAGTTGAGAGACGGGACCAAAGAGCCAGAGCTCAACCCCTGCAAGCACAAATAGGTGAATACAAATAGGTGAGTACACACACACACCCTAGGAAGCAGCCTGTAACAGCTGTCTAACTCCCAGGTACCTATTTACTGCTAGGTAACAGAGGCATTCAGGGTGAAAGAAACCTTGCCCATTTGTTTCTGCTTGGTCCGGGAATAGAACCCGGCTCACAGAATTAAGAGTCCTGCGCGCTCTGCACTCAGCTACCAGACGCCCTACCAGATTGTGAGCGCGCGTGCGTGTGTGTGTGTGTTCGTGTGTGTGCACGTGTGTGTTGGGAAGGCCGAGTGTGGCTCACCTCAGGATGTCCGCTCATTCACGCGGTTATCCCCCCCCCCCCCAGCAGCCGTCTCCTCCCCCCCCCCCCCTCCCTCCTTCACCCCGAACACTAGGCTTCAACACCAAGCAACATCAGCCTTAGCCATACTGAGAAGCTTCCACAACCTTGGCCCGAACACACAGCTACACTTACACAAGGCTCTAGTCCGGCCCCCATCTCTGGTACACTCCAGTACCTACAGCAGCAGCAACAACAGCCTGTTGGACCAAGTTATCACAAGCACAGTCTGGCCTCAGGCCGGGCTCTGGGAGCAGAACAACTCGCGAGACCCTCTCCAGGTATGTTCCAGGTAAACCTCTACACACCTTGAAGACAACTAACATGCAACAATTACAAGCAGGACAAGCAGGACAAGCAGGGCGCTAAGAAGAGCTGTCAACCACCGTCCACCATATGACCAGACAAGTCAGGAGCTCCAGGAAGTCTTCAACACAACCACTAAACACCAGACTACACCACCAGGCCACCAGGGTGTGGAACACCCTCCCAATGTTAGTGGTGTTCATGTTTCAACACACAACCACTGAACACCGGACTACACCAGACCACGGAACACCCTCCCAATGTTAGAAAACTCAATGCTAGAAAGTTTACCTCAAGATGAGACGTCCCACAGCTGGTGGTGTGGCAACAGCTGTATGTGGTGTGGCAACAGCTGTATGTGGTGTGGCAACAGCTGTATGTGGTGTGGCAGCAGCTGTATGTGGTGTGGCAGCAGCTGTATGTGGTGTGGCAACAAGAGGCTGGTATCACCGGCGCTGTTATCTTATCAGTTATCATGGTGGGAGCGCACCGTCTACCCCTCACACTCACCTACGCCTGTACTGTAATTATTAAAGTACCTGGCTGAGGAGTACTGTGTAAATTAGGTCAATATTATTCATGTATTCACCTAGTTGTGCTTGCGGGGGTTGAGCTTTGCTCTTTCGGCCCGCCTCTCGACTGTCAATCAACTGTTACTAACTACTGTTTTTTCCCCCACACACACTCAGGAAGCAGCTCCGTAACAGCTGTCTAACTTCCAAGTACCTATTTACTGCTAGGTAACAGGGGCATTCAGGGTGAAAGAAACTTTGCCTATTTGTTTCTGCTTGGTCCGGGAATCGAACCCAGGCCACAGAATTACCAGTCTGCGCGCTGTCCACTCAGCTACCAAACCCCATATCATGGCCGCATATATCCTGTGGTTGTATATCATCGTTACTAAGAAAAAAATACTAAATTATACTGAGATAAGAATGGTATAAATGGGAGCTGCCTCGTACGTGCCAATAGGCTTCCTGTACTCTCATTCATTAATATCTTCTTAATCATCATTTTATTCATCTTACAATTTAACTATATACCAAAAATATATTATGAAAATAAATGCCATTACTATGATAATTATACTCGCTTAAATCTGTAAACTTTCTTAAATTATCCGAAATTATTACAATTTTAGGTGTAATAAAAAGTTTACTTATTTTTTTTTACATATCGTGTTTTTTTTCTATTAAAATGTATCCTGTCATTGGACGTAATTAATTCCTATACAATGTGGCATGTGTAATGTGCACATCCGGGCTTGTGATCTGCGCTCATTATTCTCATTATTCTCATTACCAGTGTTGTTACGTCAGCCCACAACTCTCACTTGGGTAAGTTGACTATATAATAATAATATTAATAATAATAATAATATTTTATTTAGGAAACGTACATACATAAGTGTAGCGTTACAAACATTGTGATTGATGTATAGATAAGAGCTAGTACATACAATACCTACAGCCACTAGTGCGTGTGTGATAATAGCCTAAGTCTAGGTTTAGAATTATATTGGTAGCCTGGTGTGTGTATGTGTGTTATGTATAATGATATATACAAATGTTATATAGTGTGTGTATATCACGAAAATAAACACGTCATTAAAAATGTGACAGTGTCAAACCACGGACCAAAACTGAAACAGGAATTTCCTGTCTTATGTTATATAGTGCTAGTAAATGGTTAGATTTATAGTTCTTTTAAAGTGGCCAGATTCAGGAAGCAGTTACGCAAGCACTTACGAACCTGTACATCTTTCCTCAATCTTTGGCGGCTTTGTTTGCAATTATTAAGCAGTTAATGAGCTCCGAAGCACCAGGAGGCTGTTTATAACAATAACAACAGTTGATTTGGAAGTTTTCATGCTTGTAAACTGTTTAATAAATGTAACCAAAGCCGTCAAAGTTTGAGGAAAGATGTACACGTTCGTAAGTACTTGCGTAACTGCTTCCTGAATCTGGCCCCTGGTGGATATCCGCTAAATGACGCGTTTCGCTAAGGCGCACTTTACTATCTTCGGAGGCAGAGGTAATATGAACATAAACGGGAAGAGACAAGCATACACATTCCATGTATGCAAGAAGAGATGAGGTTAATGCCTTGTCGAGGGTCTCAATAACCTGCTGGTGCACTAAATGACAGTTGACAGCTGTCTTGGTTCTGAAGACGGCAGGAGGTACCAAAGTGTAGACTGGTCGTTGATTGATATGAAGGGCTCGTCCATGTCTAATCTCTTGTCACTATATCTGTGGGACATTTTGGTGGCGGTGTTGAAGATGTATCCAGTGTTGCTCTGACCGTGTGAAGACATTTTGTAATGTTTTGGTGGTGTCTTCTTGCTTGTGTGACGCCTAGAAAGAGATGTTGTTGTGTTGTGTATATATTGAAATCGTTGGGACTGACGGTCCCCAAGTGGGCATAGACCTCATTCGTCACTTTGTGTTTTCGTTCGATATTAGAAGATTTCTTCACGAGCAAGTTAGGGGTCGTCTTATTCTTGTAGAAAATGGGAAGCATTTCTAGTTAGCGTCGGTAAAGGTCAGTTTTGTTTTTTTGTGTGTGATGTCTTTGAGAGGAGGACTCCCCCCCCCCACCCCTCCATCTTGTGAGCCTTCGACAAGGAGCAGCTGTGATAGTTCGCTAGGTGGGACGGGTCATGCGGTGTTGACCTCTTCATCAATGGCAGCATGGCGGTTCACCTGCCATTTTGCGAGCTCTTTCATAACCTTCTAGAGTAGCCATTGTTATTGAGTACCTGCCACACTGCCGAGTTCGTACACCTGCTTCTACCAGGAGCTGCGTGAAGCACCACAGTTGAAGGGGTCATCATCAACACGACTGAGATTGAACAAATCCACAAAGGGCCGTGACGAGGGTTCGAACCTGCGTCCGAGAGGATCCCAGACGCTGCCTTAATCGACTGAGCTACGACATGGTCAAAAGACTTGCAACCGGGGAAATTATCATGATTTACCAACGGATTTACCATTGTACCGGCCAGGGCACTTACTCCTAACACTAAGACACCAGCCTATGTCAGTTTCCTTAGTGTACACTCAAATGTAAACTCCTGACTCTTATATCAGGGAAAGACGGCTTCTCTTCTCACCAGTAAGTAACATCAAACGTTGTGTGTCGGGTAGGAGCAGCCACAGGGTGGTGCCCCACACACCCCCTGTGGTGTGTGGGGCACCACCACTGGGGGTGTAGCAGAGGTACAGAATCGTTAAGGTATGTCCACACGTGTACTGGTGGCGTGTTTGGTGATCACCAAGACGACGTACTGTTGAGTCCTGACCCCTCCCCCGCTGTGACCCCCGCTGTGACCCCTGTACTACCCACAGTGGGCTGCCCACCAGCACGGTGACCAGTACTCGCAGGAAGGAGAGAGGGTATATACCCACACGGAGACACTTATCAAGGGGAAGGTGCCTTTTCAACGACAGGGACTCGAACCTGGTACTTGCAGTGCTAGGGGAGTAGCGTGAGTGCCAGCCACCACACACGGTTCAAGTGGAGATATGATAGAGCCCCAGTAGACTCGACAATCTGTACATACAATCTGTACACTGCCCTTCAAGAAGACCTGGACAAAATGAGTATATGGAGCACCACTTGGCAAATGGAATTTAATGTGAATAAATGCCATGTTATGGAATGCGGAATAGGTGAACATAGACCTCACACAACCTATAAATTATGTGAGAAATCCTTAAAGAATTCTGATAGAGAGATCTAGGGGTGGTTCTAGATAGAAAACTATCACCTGAGGACCACATAAAGAATATTGTGCGAGGAGCCTATGCCACGCTTTCCATCTTCAGAATTGCTTTACATGGATGGCGATATACTAAAGAAATTGTTCACGACTTTTGTTAGGCCAAAGCTAGAATATGCAGCGGTTGTATGGTGCCCATATCTTAAGAAGCACATCAACAAACTGGAAAAGGTGCAAAGACATGCTACTAAGTGACCCCAGAACTGAAGGGCAAGAGCTACGAGGAGAGGATAGAGGCATTAAATATGCCAAAACTAGAAGACAAGAAAAAGAGGTGATATGATCACTACATACAAAATAGTAACAGAAATTTATAAAATCGACAGGGAAGATTTCTTGAGACCTGGAACTTCAAGAACAAGAGGTCATAGGTTTAAACTAATTAAACAAAGATGCCGAAGAAATATAAGAAAATTCCCTTTCGCAAACAGAGTGGTAGACGGTTGGAACAAGTTAGGGGAGAAGGTGGTGGAGGCCAAGACCGTCAGTAGTTTCAAAGCGTTATATGACAAAGAGTGCTGGGAAGACGGGACACCACGAGCGTAGCTCTCATCCTGTAACTACACTTAGGTAATTACCAGTTGACTGACAGTTGAGAGGCGGGGCCGAATAGCCAGAGCTCAACCCCTGCCAGCATGCAGAACAATACAGTCACGTATGGGCAACTTGTCAACATGTCCTCTTGCTAAAATTTTGTAATATGTCTGGGAGTTCTTGTGTGTGGATTATTATTATTATTATTATTATTATTATTATTATTATTATTATTATTATTATTATTAACGGGGGGAAGTAACTTGGGTGTCGACCTGGGGTGCCAGGACACCTCTGTGCTTGGGTGGTGGTGGGACTACTGGCATTCTGCCTAGTCGACCTGTCCAGCAACCAGGAGGCCGCCCGGTCGACCAGTCCAGCAACCAGGAGGCCGCCCGGTCGACCAGTCCAGCAACCAGGAGGCCGCCCGGTCGACCAGTCCAGCAACCAGGAGGCCGCCCGGTCGACCAGTCCAGCAACCAGGAGGCCGCCCGGTCGACCAGTCCAGCAACCAGGAGGCCGCCCGGTCGACCAGTCCAGCAACCAGGAGGCCGCCCGGTCGACCAGTCCAGCAACCAGGAGGCCGCCCGGTCGACCAGTCCAGCAACCAGGAGGCCGCCCGGTCGACCAGTCCAGCAACCAGGAGGCCTGGTCGAGGACCGGGTCGCGGGGACGCTGAAGCCCGAAACCATGACCAGGTTGTAAAGTATTGTGTGGTGGTGGCGGCCATTGTGCTACACCACGAGGTCAGATTATATGAGAAAATCCCTCTTGCTATACATTACCTGTAAGATGGGGGGCGATCCGAGTGTATTGTTCAATTATAACTATATGTACACTGTACAACACCCACCAATTACCTAGTTGAAGATGTACTGGAGTGATGAATGGTGCTACTTAAGACGCCTGACGGAACTCCTCCTGAGGGCTGCTATAACTTTTACCTGTGATAAATATTGTAGCTGCCCCCTCTGCTTTGTGTCTGCGGGCCGGCGTGTGTCGTGGTGGCAGCCTGCAAACCATGCTCTTCACCTGGTAGTTAGGGTATAACGATCCCCCGCTCGTAACTTGCTGCTCAACCTTCAATTGGCCAGTTATCTGGAGCTGTCTGTCATTGGCTGGGACGGTCTTCATCGTGGTTTATGTAAGATGATCAAGTGTTTATAAAAGGCTGGGTCGAGCATGCCACCTTGGGGGAGCTCCCTCACTCGTCCCACTCTTGCTTAGTGGGTTCACTTGCCGTCTGGACCCCGCTCCTATCCTGTGAGGAGTGGTGGACCCCGCTCCTATCCTGTGAGGAGTGGTGGACCCCGCTCCTATCCTGTGAGTAGTGGACCCCGCTCCTATCCTGTGAGGAGTGGTGGACCCCGCTCCTATCCTGTGAGGAGTGGTGGACCGCGCTCCTATCCTGTGAGGCGTGGTGGACCCCGCACCTATCCTGTGAGGAGTAGTGGACCCCGCTCCTATCCTGTGAGGCGTGGTGGACCCCGCACCTATCCTGTGAGGAGTAGTGGACCCCGCTCCTATCCTGTGAGGCGTGGTGGACCCCACACCTATCCTGTGAATGGTAGTTGTAAAAGGTTAGAGCGCACATTAATGGGTTTAAAAAACATCCGTTGAAAAAGTGTTTCAACGTCCCCAATTCGTTGAACTAAGCAAGATGGAATTTACTGTCTGTGTTTAGGCCTTAGAGGAGAGTTTACTTAGGCCTCCCTCAGGTATATAATACTCTTGGTACATGCATACGGACTACAGCTACTTTATTAAAACAATGTGATGTTGATAGTCTATTAGCAGATGGGGTATCTATGGATAGGGGTAACTGCCCTCCTGCCTCACCGCAGCCGGTCATGTGATACAAGTACCTGGTTGATCAGGAACCCTCTGAAGGTCTCCCTTGAACACAGTTAAGAGGTCTGTTGGTAATTGTTGCATTTATTGGCAGGTGTACTGAAATGTGTTGGGGTCCCTGTTAGATCATTTTCTCTACCTATTGCTGCCTTTTTATTGGGGGTACAGTACCGTAGCCATAGTACACTGTGGCACAGTGTACTATGGCTACGGTGATCTCCTGAGGAAAAAGTGGTGTGTGTGACACAGCCAGGTGCTCTAGACGCACGACTCTCCTGCTCCAAGACGTAACTGGCTATACCTCGACGCTCAAGTTAATTTTATTTCCTGGTACTTCTTGCGAACAATGATGACGATGTGTTTACTATCGGTCAATAATTTTTGTGCCCCTGCTTGGTTGCCTCCCTCTGTGGACCAGAATAGTTGCAGGGGGGTTTCTTTTGGTGTCAAGGACGCTTGCTGCTGGCGTCCAGCTGCGCCTCCACACCATGTTCACAGCCTGTGTGAGTTTTTTGCTTCAATTTAGTTTTGTAATGTCTTTATCAATAGAGCTTTCCCGGAGTGTGGGTGGAGATCCAGGCTGGGGGGGTTGATGCTGGGGGGTTGAGGCTGTGGGGGTTGATGCTGGCGGGGGGGGGGGGGTCCCCAGTCATGGAGTATTAAGCTGGGTTGTTGCTTTCTTCAGTGCGTGTGCGTGTGCGCGCGCGCGCGTGTGTGTGTGTGTGTGTGTGTGTGTGTGTGTGTGTGTGTGTGTGTGTGTGTGTGTGTGTGTGTGTGTGTGTGTGTGTGTGTGTGCGCGTGCGTGCGTGCGTGCGTGCGTGCGTGCGTGCGTGTGTGTGTGTGTGTGTGTGTGTGTGTGTGTGTGTGTGTGTGTGTGTGTGTGTGCGCGTGCGTGTGTGTGTGTGTGTGTGTGTGTGTTGGGTACACTGAAAATAGTCGTCACGAGTCCTTAGTATTTCACTGATTCTTTTGTGTCGTTACTTAAAGGTGAATATTGCATCTTTAAGCAAGTTATCAACACTTAGATGTGAGCTTATAATAGGGTGTTACATTGGGGAAGTATTTTGGTTGTATTTCATGTCATTGAAAGTATTTTGTTTTCTCTCGTCTCGATGGATTTGTGATGCTTTAAGTTTTAGCTAAAAAATTTCAATTTTTCTAGTCTGCCTTTCTGTTATAGGAACAAAACTAGGAATATGAATAGCCTGGATTTGCTGTCTTTTGTAGAGGGAGCGCTTTTCTTAGCCAAGCAACCTTCCCATCGCTGTCCTCGTATATAATGATGGCTACATTTTGGTTGATGAATGTTGAGTCGCAACACTTGCAACATGATAACGTGGCGATAGCAGCTCGGTACATGTTATCTATCTTGAACAGACAGGCTCGCCCTCTTACCTGTTCTTCCCTCTAGCTTGAAAAAGACTTTAGTTACCCATATTCCCTTGACATTTTAGGATTTAATTTGTATTTCCTTGAAAGTTGTAAACACAGTACTTGTAATGAGGAAGCCAGGTTTAAAGTGGACGTTGTTAGTTATGTTTGTAGGCTTAGACCTGCTAGGTTCCCTGGAACACGACCGGCTGATAGGTTTACAACCAGGTCCCCAGCTACTGCTTGGTGTTAAGACATGATGAGGTAATTAAGGCTGTCTTCATCCACCTTGTCTATTCAATTTTGTATGTTATTATCATCTCTACTGTTTCTTGTGTACTCCAAGATTGTGAGATCTAGTTCCTTCATGTTGTTGTTACTTAGATTCAGCTACTGGGAACAAATAGTTCCAAGTAGCACGGCCTATGGTGAGCCCGTAGTGGACTTACCTGGCAGAGGAGCGGGGCTGTAACTGAGTAGTCTCGCTTCATAACTTAACCCTCCGGGCTTTTGGCACTAATTTAGTAGCAAACCGTTATTCTTTTTCCATTTCAATTTAAAGTTTCACAAGGTGTGGATTCGAAGGAGGTGCTGCATACTCCAGGACAGGTCTAGCAAAAGCTGTGTGATATGAACAAATCCACAAGGGCCGTGAGGAGGATTCGAACCTGCGTCCGAGAGCATCTGCGAGAATGCTGTGTGATATGTGTGGGGGTGTGGAGGGGTCGTCACTGTCCCCCCTCAGTGGCAGGTCCTAACATGTCTCTCCATTTCCCCTGATTGGTTGAGCCACCCAAGAGGTGGCACGGGCACGAATAGCCCGTAACATTTCCCCCTCTTCTCTTGCTGCAAAAAAAACTCTTGGACGGTAAGTTACATCCCCGCTCCTGTGCCAGATAAGTCCACTACGGGCTCACCATAGCTCGTGCTGCTTGTAACTTTTTGTTCCCAGTAGCGAACCTTAAACAGCAGCAGCGTGTGGTTGGTGGTGGTGTTGACGTGGTTGTATTGACCAGGGTGTCGTGACATGGACGACTCGGCCGTCCGTCGTGCCACACTATAGTGATCCATCACGGCGTGGGGGAGGTGGAAATGTTTGCTGCAGCAGATCAATATTCCTGATGTTCCACAGGGGAGACATATTGATAGCAGGTGTTATCGTCACCTCCCTCGACCATTCGTCACTTTCCTCGACCATTCGTCACTTTCCTCGACCATTCGTCACTTTCCTCGACCATTCGTCACTTTCCTCGACCATTCGTCACTTTCCTCGACCATTCGTCACTTTCCTCGACCATTCGTCACTTTCCTCGACCATTCGTCACCTCACAGTTCGTCTTACCGCCAGTACACAATGTAGCTTCCAGCTCGTCCAGCCCACCTTCCAGCTCGTCCAGCCCACCTTCCAGCTCGTCCAGCCCACCTTCCAGCTCGTCCAGCCCACCTTCCAGCTCGTCCAGCCCACCTTCCAGCTCGTCCAGCCCACCTTCCAGCTCGTCCAGCCCACCTTCCAGCTCGTCCAGCCCACCTTCCAGCGCGTCCAGCCCACCTTCCAGCTCGTCCATCCCACCTTCCAGCTCGTCCAGCCCACCTTCCAGCGCGTCCAGCCCACCTTCCAGCGCGTCCAGCCCACCTTCCAGCGCGTCCAGCCCACCTTCCAGCGCGTCCAGCCCACCTTCCAGCTCGTCCAGCCCACCTTCCAGCTCGTCCAGCCCACCTTCCAGCGCGTCCAGCCCACCTTCCAGCGCGTCCAGCCCACCTTCCAGCGCGTCCAGCCCACCTTCCAGCGCGTCCAGCCCACCTTCCAGCGCGTCCAGCACTCATTGCCCTTCCCAGCCAATCTACAAGTCACTCGCCCTTCTACCCAAGTTGGAACTGTAGTCCCCGGGCGAGGCCCGCGGCGACCACTGGCCCTCGCAGCCAATGTTCCAGCGACAACGCGTACCCTCCAGTAGATAAATGATTGTAATAGAGGAGCGAAGTTAATATTAGGAAGCACTCCACTAGACAAAGCGGGGTTCGCCTGGCCTCAGCGTGGGTTGACAGGCGTGTGTGTGTGGGGGGGGGGGGGGACCCATTTTGTCCACATCCTCGCCTTGACCTTCAGAGGATCCGTGCGGCGGCGGCGGCGACGATGACGTTTCCTCTGGGTTTGTGTCGGGGGGAATTAAGTCCAGCCATTAATGGATATCTGATCTTTCAGGATACTGCAGGTATGACTCCAGCTTTCCAAACTCAGAATGTGTTGACTCTTCTCATCTGCCCCCCCCCCTTCCCCCACCTCCCATTCCCTCCCCCCTCCCATTCCATTCCCCCCCTTCCATTCCCCCCTTTCATTCCCCCCCTTCCATTCCCCCCCCCCCTCCCTCTCAAACACAGCCTGCAACAGGATCGGAATGTTAGAAGAGCCTATGGTAGGAACACTACTCCAAGATGAGACGCTCCGCCCTCACAGCTGGTGGGCCAAGCACCACAATACATAATCCCAACACGACATACGGACCAGCATCCCCCCCCCCCCCCACCCCCGTCTTCCCAACAATAACGCAACAAGCACAAAAGCATCCAAGTGTGTATATGCGAATGCTACTTATTCATCTACAGGCACTCGTATATGTTGAAATGTCCTCCCTCACAACACACCTAACGCTGATAAAGGACAGTATGCTTATCTTAGCTAGCAAACATCTTGTCAATAAGACGTACACGTCTGCTTTGATAATTCTATATGCCACACTCCCAAAACGTTTTCCTTCACCTACATCGCTCCTTCATCTACGTCAGAAGACGCTACAAATTAGACTTGTGTAGATGATTTCATACGGTATTTCAAAGGTGCTGTCAAGTGATCAAAAACTTAGAGGAAGCAACAGCAGGAATACTGGAGTTCCCCTGACTTATTTGTGATGCCATCAGCATTTGTGTATACTGTTCTTAGTCTGCTGATTACTAATGTGGGCTGTGGGCGAGGGGAGAAGACTTTCCTGCAGTATCTCACGGGGTTCGAACCTTGTACCACCTACTGTTCCAGATATATGTAGGCGACCTGTCTGAGGCGGCACCATCTTACATGTCAATGTTTGCCGATGAAGACATAGTGAGAAGGGTAAGGCCATGTGAATATTGTACAATACAGGAGAACCTAAACAAGATAAAGCTTGGTTAGATAAATAACTTCTGGAATTCAATACCAGTAATTATAAAGCAATACAGTATATGAGCAGTACTAGAATGCCAAAAACATGGATCAGGATCAATGAAAGACAACTGCAAAAGTGAGGAAGAGGAGGACCCAGCACAAGGAGCACAGCGCCACCACTACCACCAAAGGTAAATATAACTACATCAATAACATATGCAAACACAAGAATCGCATTTAGAAACCTTAGCAAGGAAATATTGAGAACATTATACACACCCTCGTCAGACCAGTCCTACAAGATGTAGCGCCAGCATGGAATCCCTAAATTGTGAAGCTCACGAAAAAAGTGAGAAAATCCAGAGAGTTGCTCCGAGAGTTAAGTTAGCTTAAGAGAACGTTAAGAGAGTTAACTCCGAGAGTTGCTCTTAACCACAGTTAAGAGATAGCTTGGTTCTGGGAACAGACTAAGCTAAGAAAACTCAAACTTTCCACAGTAAAAGCTTGAAAAAAAAGGTGATATGATCACAACATATAAGATCCTGAGAGAAATAGATGAAAGAGCGTGAAGCATAAACCTTGGAAACAACGTCAGTTCTTTATTTCAAGTTAAACATGACGTCGTGAGAACGGTTTAAATATAAAAGTACCAAGTGCAGTAAGCGTTGGGTCCTAGATTGGATTTCGCCAACCCTTGAGAGGTAAGCATGACAAAAACACTCACACGCCTACACAAGCACAAATGCAAACTAACCTAAGGTCCCAAGATATGCAACAAGGCTTGGTCTGGAGCTGAGGGGACTGATCTATGAAGAAAAACTGTGGGGAACTGGACCTCACCACATTGAACGAAAGATGGAATAGGGCGGAGATGATGATAACGTACGACATTCTAAGTGGAATTGACTATTCGATGTGAAGAGTAGAACGAGGGGACTTAAATACAAACTGGAGAGAGAAATGGTTCAGAGAGGGACTGCCTGGTCCCCTGCCACCATAAGAGAGAAATGGTTCAGAGAGGGACTGCCTGGTCCCCTGCCACCATAAGACAGGATCCAGAACTGAGAGGAAAGACTGAAGGAACTGGATCTTTGTATATTTCAAGAAAGATGAAAAAGAGGAAACGTAATCGTGAGCAAAGATCCTTAGGGACATTGTCATCATTTCTCCCGCTGTGCAACAGTAAGAGAAGTGATGAAGAAATTCCATAGAATTATGGGTCCGGGAACTACTAGAAGAGGCGGGCTCAAGAGCTAAATCTAGGTTCTATATGCCAAATTGAGTGAACAGAGAGAGATTCAGAGATAAACATATGTAGGTTATTGAGACTTTAAGATTTTCAAGACAAATCGTGCATGTTTGTATTCTCAGGGGTTGCTTCTGGTGAGCTGCTGTGAATGTTACAGCTCGGGTACAGGAAAGATATCTAGATTTGATGGACTGAAATAGTTTGCCAATAATTGAGACTCCGATGTTGCTCGATGGTTCACTGGATTCCTATTGAAGTGGCCTTCTGCGTGAGAGCGCGCGCATAACAGCAAAGCAATGCGGACATAATCGATCCGTGAAGCGCACTCTGGGTCCTTTGTAGCTGTCCTCTGCACTCGGGCGCAGCTCATAGCCTCATGTTGGTACTGCAGTGCCATCCGACTACTAACCGCCGCCACCACCACCTGCCACCACCACCACACCACCTGCCACCACCACCGGCCACCATGACAACCTCCGCCACCACCACAGCGTGGCGTGGAAGGTAGCCTGGAGGCGGTGTGGAGGACGACATTGTCTTGTACCCATCTCGCCACTGCTCTCATTATTACCACTAACGAAAAAATCATCACCATACACAAAAAGTAACTTAAACTGCGCTGTGGCCGGCCACAGCCTGGCGAGGTGACCGGCCAGGACCCCGGTTCCAGTAGGGGCCGGCCAGGACCCTGGGTCCAGGATCCCCGGGTCCAGGATCCCCGGGTCCAGGAGGGGCCGACCAGGACCCCGGGTCCAGTTACCGTCACGTGGAGGCAGGTGTTCACTGTGGCAGCCATGCCATGTGGCTGAACACATGTATGTTAAGTACACATGGCAGATGGTGTTACAGCTGCGTTACGGGCTCACTATAGCCCGCGCTACATGGACATTTCGTTCCAAGTATCCAAGTCTAAAACAACGCCATACAGCTGCGTGTGTGGGGAGGACTGGGTGAGGGAGGCGGGGTGGCATACGAGCGAATGGGTCACCGTATGCTTTCCTGTAGTCTGGGACAGGCTTTTCCAACCCCCTTCCTAGGCCAATTACTGGCCTTTCCCAGCATGCAACCCACAACAGCTGCCAAACCCTGGGTACCTATTTATTGCCAGGCAAAAAGACATTCGGGTGAAAGGATATGTTGCCCAAAGTGGATTCAAGTGGATGAATGGACATAACAGTGGGGATATTAATAGGGTATTAAAAGTATCAACACAAGACAACACGAAACAATGTGCATAAATTGGATAAGTTTTAATTTACGAAAGACCTTGGTAAATACTGGTTCGGTAACAGGGTTGTTGATTTGTGGAACCAATTGCCGCGTAACGTGGTGGTGGGGTCCCTCGATTGTTTAAAACGTGGGTTAGACATATACAGTATATGAGTGGGATTGGGTGGTTATAAATAAGAGCTGCCTCGTATGGGCCAATAGGTCTTTAGCAATTACCTTTATTCTTATGTTCTTTTGATCTTAAAGGTTTCGGTCCCAACATGGGAATCGAACCCTGGCCACTGCCAGGTAAACCTCTCGAGTGCTGCCCACAGCCCGGCTCCATAAACATTGACCAAATTCTCGTTAATCCAACAGCCAAACCAGCTTTTTTTTTTTAAGAAAAACACTTTACACACGACTCTCAACTGATGACGTTTGAACTTTCCTCGAACAATGCTTTGCTCTCGTACTGTGTTCGAATAGCACCTCTCTAAATATCAACCCGCCCTCCAAACAAAAATCCATAAGAGCATTCCATACACCCGCCAAACTCCCCGTTTATGAATGAAAAACGGTTTACACACGACTTACAACTGATGACGTTCGAACACTTCCGGAACAAATGCTTCACTGACGACTTCTGTTCGAACCACAACGCTATAAACAGCCCGTCCTCCAAACAAAGATCCAAAAGTGATTCCATGCACCCGCCAAACCCCCTGTTTATGAATGAAAAACGGTTTACACACGACTCACAACTGCTGACGTTCGAACATATCCGGAACAAGTGCTTCACTGACGAATTTTGTTCGAACCACAACGCTATAAATGCTTCACCCACGTACTACAAATACAAATAATCGCCAGCAGAACCTAAACACCTAACTAACCTATCCTATGCCTATATATACACAATATGCTAATATATTATAATATTAATTTATACTTGAGAATATTCCCGTTTTGAATGAACAGCATGTTAAATTTTATGAATGCGTCTGTGGGGTTGACCGTGAATGTAATGACTTGAGTCGAGGACGGTTGCTATAAATGCTTCACCAACAGAACCNTTTCATTACCTTGCATTTACTCGGGTTGAACTTTAGTAGCCATTTGTTGGACCATTCATTCAGTCTCTCTAGGTCATCTTGTAACCTCCTCCTATCTTCCTCTGTCTTCCTTCCTCCTCAGTTTCAATCCTCCTCATAATTTTTGCATCATCAGCAAACAATGAGAGGAACGAAACTATGCTCTCTGGGAGATCCTTTTCTTATATCAGAAACAGTATAGGTTCAAGGACTGAACCCTGCGGTACTCCACTAGTGACGTCACGCCAATCTGCGACTTCACCTCTCACAGTGACTCCCTGTCTTCTGTTCCTTAGGTACTCCCTTATCCAATGGAGTACCTTCCATTCACTCTAGCCTGCATCTCCAGCTTTTTCACTAGCCTCTTGTGTGGCACTGTGTCAAAGGCTTTCTGACAATCCAAAAATATGCAGTCTGCCCACCCTTCTCTTTCTTGCCTGATTTTTGTTGCCTGGTCGTAGAATTCAAGTAACCCTGTGAGGTAGGACTTGCCATCCCTGAACCCATGTTGATGTTGTGTTACAAAGTTCTTTCGCTCCAGATGTTCCTCGTGCGTGCGTGCGTGCGTGCGTGCGTGCGTGTGTGTGTGTGTGTGTGTGTGTGTGTGTGTGTGTGTGTGTGTGTGTGTGTGTGTGTGTGTGTGTGTGTGTTTGACACCAACGCCCGTAACCAATTAAGGTCTTCCTCCCCATTGTAGGGTGTGGTAGAAACATTTTAATTGGAACCACAGTTACATAGCTTCCTGTCGTCGGCCTGGGGGGAAGGGGGGTGTTCAGTGGCAGATAGAAACCTCTGATCGGCCACACCTGTTGCCGCCGCCCCCCTCGTCCACACACCTGTTGCCGCCCCCCTCGTCCACACACCTGTTGCCGCCCCCCTCGTCCACACACCTGTTGCCGCCCCCCTCGTCCACACACCTGTTACCACCGCCCTCCCCCCTTCCCCACACCTGTTGCCCGACTCCAAGTGGTACTTAGGAAAGCCTGTTCGTATTTACAGTAAGGGTCCCGACCATACCCCCCCCCCCCCACACACACACACACACACACACACACACACACACACACACACACACACACACACACACACACACACACACACACTCACTCACTCACTCACTCACTCACTCACTCACTCACTCACTCATCAGATGAAGCGCTCTGTTGTACTTAGGAAGAATGACAGCTTGAAGATTGTAACTCATTTTATTTTTGTTTCAATTTGCAGATTATTTTGGGTTAGTGAGAGGGAGGAGGAGGAGGAGGAATAAAAGGGGGAGACACTGAGGGTGGAGACAGTGTTCCCAGAACGTAACCATACGCTCTGGAGTAGAATGTGACTATGGAGTACCTTTGGTTCGGTGTTGACTTTATTTGCTATATCATGTTCATTATTTTTCTCTGCTTCTCTTCTCACACTGACATACTCGTTCATGGTTCTCTGGTATCTCTCTCTCTCTCTCTCTCTCTCTCTCTCTCTCTCTCTCTCTCTACTGTCTGGTGTTCTGTTATTTCGGAAGTGCCTCCACGCCCTTTTGTTCAATTCCTTTGCTTTCATACATGCCCTATAAACCACGGGTTCTTCTTTTGCTTCTCGGTTCTTTCCTGTCAGGCCGGGATAAACCTGTTTACAGCCTCCTGACATTTTGGGTGACATAGTCCATCATGTCTTGTACGGACTTAGCTCAGAGTTCTATGCCCCATGGTATATCTCTTAGGAAACCTCTCATCTTCTCATTATTCCCCTTTCGTACGCCAGCCCATTGTTTCTTGGTTCTTTTTTTTTTGGGGGGGGAGATAATTCCTAGCTCTACCAGGTACTCAAAGATCAATACACTGTGATCACTCATTCCCAAGGGGGCTTCTAACTTAACTTCCCTTATATCCGACTCATTTAGGGTAAATATCAGATCAAGCAAGGCTGGTTCATCCTCTCCTCTCATTCTTGTCGGTCACTTGACGTGTTGACTTAGAAAGTTTCTTGTTGCCACGTCCAGCAGCTTAGCTCATCATGTGTCTGAGCCTCCATGTGGGTCTCTGTTCTCCCAATCTATCTTCCCATGGTTGAAGTCTCTCATGATTAATAGTCTGGATCCGTTCCTGCTAGCGACAGAAGCTGTTCTCTCTATTATGTTAATGATGGCCATGTTGTTTCTATCATATTCCTGTCTGAGTCTTCTGCCGTTTGGTGGTGGATTATATACGACTACTACTGTAAGTTTTTGTCCTCCCAAATGCAAAGGTACCTGTTATGTAGTCACTGAAATCTTCACAACCCTGGATAACCATCTCCTCGAAACTCTAGTCTCTTCTTATCAGCAGAGCTGCTCCACCTCTTCCTTCCCTCTCTTATGATATAAATAGGAGCTGCCTCGTATGGGCCAATAGGCTTTCTTCAGTTACCTTTCTTCTTATATTCTCTTTCGTAACTACATAGTATTCCTCCGGAAACACTGTATTTGTTATGTTTTCGTTAGCTTTGTTTGTGAGTGCTATTATGTCTGGGTTTTCATCTTGTGCCCATTCTCCAAGTTCACTGGATTTATTGTAATCCCATCTGTGTTTGTGTACATTGCCTTGAAGCTCACTTTCTCCTGTCCACTCTTGTTTCCTCGTTTTGGTGGCCTTTTGTGCTGATGGAGGAAGCCGTTCCATAGGTGTGGAGATTTGTGAGTTGGTTAATATGGTCTCCGAGGATTCTAGGGTGAGGAGTTGGGGGGGTCAAGGGAAGGGGGTACAGGGAGGGAATGGGGTGAGGGGGGGAAGGGGGGGACATGGAGGGTATAGGGGGGAGGGAGGGTTGAATGATCATTTGAATGGGGGACAGGGAGGGTTCAGGGTAAGGAGGCTTTTTATGAGGAGGAAGGTGAGAGTGTTGTCCTCTCTTGTGGGGTTACTGGGGTGCTGGTTGGGGGTTCCCCACTCCCCCTCCAGGACTGTTGTGTTGGGGTTGTGGTTCTCTGGTTCTCT
>WNGS01005451.1:10719586-10728214 GCA_020271785.1 Procambarus virginalis
GGGGGAGAGGGGGTACATGGGGCAGATCATCTGTTCATCGCTGCCTTGATGAGTCCTCAGACACCATCGCCCATTTTTTTTAACCCATTCCAGTCGAGGTGCCAATGGTTGGATCATAATGGTCGCCTTTGTTACTCATCTTTGACTTCATCGTATTGATGATCCATCTTGATTTAATGTATTTAAAAATATCGAAAATGACCCTATCTCGTGTATTCTGTATGTTTTATAAGCATACAGTAAGTGTATTAAACGCAGTAATTGCGGATTCATGTACCTCCCTTCCCCCCCCCCTCCCCACCCCAACGCCTCTCACCAGTTCAAAATTTGAGTTTATTTAAATTCGCACGACAGCCATTTTGTATTTTTTTTTTGTTATTTCGATACAACTTAATCGGTTTCAGCATTTCCAACTTCGGCAAACTAGTTTGCTTTTGTTTCTTCAGTCACACCTTCAACACCCGCCTTTCTTAACGGGTGTTTAGTGTGTAGATAGGACTTCTGAGCATGTGTGTTGTCAGGTGTGTCAACTCGATGTGTTGAGCAGGTGTGTATATCAAGGCGGTTTATTATGGTATATTGAGACACACGGGGTACTGTGCAGGGGGGGGGGTGCACCTCGTGCACCATTACATTTGATAACGTAATACCGTGCACCTTGTACCGTGTNCCCCCCGTGCACCTTGTTAGTCCCCCCCGTGCACCTTGTTAGTCCCCCCCGTGCACCTTGTTAGTCCCCCGTGCACCTTGTTAGTCCCCCGTGCACCTTGTTAGTCCCCCGTGCACCTTGTTAGTCCCCGTGCACCTTGTTAGTTAACCGTGCACCTTGTTAGTTCCCCGTGCACCTTGTTAGTCCCCCGTGCACCTTGTTAGTCCCCCGTGCACCTTGTTAGTCCCCCGTGCTCCTTGTTAGTCCCCCGTGAACCTTGTTAGTCCCCCGTGCACCTTGTTAGTTCCCCGTGCACTTGTTAGTCCCCCGTGCACCTTGTTAGTCCCCCGTGCACCTTGTTAGTCCCCCGTGCACCTTGTTAGTCCCCCGTGCACCTTGTTAGTTCCCCGTGCACCTTGTTAGTCCCCCGTGCTCCTTGTTAGTTCCCCGTGCACCTTGTTAGTCCCCCGTGCACCTTGTTTGTCCCCCGTGCACCTTGTTAGTCCCCCGTGCACCTTGTTAGCCCCCGTGCACTTGTTAGTCCCCCGTGCACTTTGTTAGTCCCCCCGTGCACCTTGTTAGTCCCCCGTGCACCTTGTTAGTCCCCCGTGCACCTTGTTAGTCCCCGTGCACCTTGTTAGTCCCCCGTGCACCTTGTTAGTCCCCCGTGCACCTTGTTAGTCCCCCGTGCACCTTGTTAGTCCCCCCCGTGCACCTTGTTAGTCCCCCCGTGCACCTTGTTAGTCCCCCCGTGCACCTTGTTAGTCCCCCGTGCACCTTGTTAGTCCCCCGTGCACCTTGTAAGTTCCCCGTGCACCTTGTTAGTCTCCCCGTGCACCTTGTTAGTCCCCCGTGCACCTTGTTAGTCCCCCGTGCACCTTGTAAGTTCCCCGTGCACCTTGTTAGTCCCCCGTGCACCTTGTTAGTCCCCCCGTGCACCTTGTTAGTCCCCCGTGCACCTTGTTAGTCCCCCCGTGCACCTTGTTAGTCCCCCCTTGCACCTTGTTAGTCCAACGTGTACCTTGTTAGTCCCCCGTGCACCTTGTTAGTCCCCCGTGCACCTTGTTAGTCCCCCGTGCACCTTGTTAGTCCCCCGTGCACCTTGTTAGTCCCCCTGTGCACCTTGTTAGTCCCCCGTGCACCTTGTTAGTCCGCGCGTGCACCTTGTTAGTCCCCCCGTGCACCTTGTTAGTCCGCGCGTGCACCTTGTTAGTCCCCCTGTGCACCATGTTTGTTCCCCGAGCACCTTGTTAGTTCCCCCGTGCACCTTGTTAGTCCCCCCGTGCACCTTGTTAGTCCCCCCGTGCAACTCGTTAGTCGGCCGTGCACCTTGTTGTCCCCCCGTGCACCTTGTTAGTTCGCCCGTGCACCTTGTTAGTTCGCCCGTGCACCTTGTTAGTTCGCCCGTGCACCTTGTTAGTCCGGCCTTGCACCTTGTTAGTCCCCCCGTGCAACTCGTTACTCCGGCCGTGCACCTTGTTAGTCCCCCGTGCACCTTGTTAGTCCCTGTGAACATTGTTAGTCCCCGCGTGCACCTTGTTAGTCCCCTGTGAACATTGTTAGTCCCCCGTGCACCTTGTTAGTCCCCCGTGCACCTTGTTAGTCCCCTGTGAACATTGTTAGTCCCGCGTGCACGTTGTTAGTCTCCCCGTGCACATTGTTAGCCCCCAGTGGACCCTGTTAGTACCCAGTGGACCCTGTTAGTACCCAGTGCACCTTGTTAGTACCCAGTGCACCTTGTTAGTCCCCCGTGCACCTTGTTAGTCCCCCCGTGCACCTTGTTAGTCCCCCCGTGCACCTTGTTAGTCCCCCGTGCACGTTGTTAGTCTCCCAATGCACGTTGTTAGTCCCCGCGCACGTTGTTAGTCCCCGTGCACGTAGTTAGTCTCCCCGTGCACGTAGTTAGTCTCCCCGTGCACGTTAGTCTCCCCGTGCACGCTGTTAGTCTCCCCGTGCACGCTGTTAGTCTCCCCGTGCACGTTGTTAGTCCCCCGTGCACGTTGTTAGTCCCCCGTGCACGTTGTTAGTCCCCCGTGCACGTTGTTAGTCCCCGTGCACGTTGTTAGTCCCCCGTGCACGTTGTTAGTCCCCTGTGCACGTTGTTAGTCCCCCGTGCACGTTGTTAGTCCCCCGTGCACGTTGTTAGTCCCCCGTGCACGTTGTTAGTACTCCCGTGCACGTTGTTAGTCCCCGCGCACGTTGTTAGTCCCCGTGCACGTTGTTAGTCTCCCCGTGCACGTTGTTAGTCTCCCCGTGCACGTTGTTAGTCTCCCCGTGCACGTTGTTAGTCTCCCCGTGCACGTTCTTAGTACCCCCGTGCACATTGTTAGTACCCCCGTGCACGTTGTTAGTACCCCGTGCACGTTGTTAGTACCCCCGTGCACGTTGTTAGTACCCCCGTGCACGTTGTTAGTACCCCCGTGCACGTTTAGTCTCACCGTGCACGTTGTTAGTCTCCCCGTGCACGTTGTTAGTACCCCCGTGCACGTTGTTAGTCTCACCGTGCACGTTGGTAGTCTCACCGTGCACGTTGGTAGTCTCCCCGTGCACGTTGTTAGTACTCCCGTGCACGTTGTTAGTACCCCCGTGCACGTTGTTAGTACCCCCGTGCACGTTGTTAGTACCCCCGTGCACGTTGTTAGTACCCCCGTGCACGTTGTTAGTCTCCCCGTGCACGTTGTTAGTACCCCCGTGCACGTTGTTAGTACCCCCGTGCACGTTGTTAGTACCCCCGTGCACGTTGTTAGTACCCCCGTGCACCTTGTTAGTACCCCCGTGCACGTTGTTAGTACCCCCGTGCACGTTGTTAGTACCCCCGTGCACGTTTAGTACCCCCGTGCACATTGTTAGTATCCCCGTGCACCTTGTTAGTCCCCCGTGCACATTGTTAGTACCCAGTGGACCTTGTTAGTACCTAGTGGACCTTGTTAGCACCCAGTGGACCTTGTTAGTACCCAGTGGACCTTCTTAGTACCCAGTGGACCCTGTTAGTACCCAGTGGACCCTGTTAGTACCCAGTGGACCTTGTTAGTACCCAGTGGACCTTGTTAGTACCCAGTGGACCTTGTTAGTACCCAGTGGACCTTGTTAGTACCCAGTGGACCTTGTTAGCACCCAGTGGACCTTGTTAGCACCCAGTGGACCTTGTTAGTACCCAGTGGACCTTGTTAGAACGAACCCAATGGACCTTGTTAGAACCCAGTGGACCCTGTTAGTACCCAGTGGACCTTGTTAGTACCCAGTGGACCCTGTTAGTACCCAGTGGACCCTGTTAGTACCCAGTGGACCCTGTTAGTACCCAGTGGACCTTGTTAGTCCCCCCGTGCACCTTGTTAGTCCCCCCGTGCACATTGTTAGTCCCCCCGTGCACCTTGTTAGTCCCCCCGTGCACCTTGTTAGTTCCCCCGTGCACCTTGTTAGTCCCCCCGTGCAACTTGTTAGTCCCCCGTGCACCTTGTTAGTCCCCCCGTGCACCTTGTTAGTCCCCCGTGCACCTTGTTAGTCCCCCGTGCACCTTGTTAGTCCCCCCGTGCACCTTGTTAGTCCCCCCGTGCACCTTGTTAGTCCCCCGTGCACCTTGTTAGTCCCCCCGTTCACCTTGTTAGTCCCCCCGTGCACCTTGTTAGTCCCCCGTGCACATTGTTAGTCCCCCGTGCACATTGTTAGTCCCCCCGTTCACCTTGTTAGTCCCCCCGTGCACCTTGTTAGTCCCCCGTGCACATTGTTAGTCCCCCGTGCACATTGTTAGTACCCAGTGGACCTTGCTTGTACCCAGTGGACCTTGTTAGTACCCAATGGACCTTGTTAGTACCCAGTGGACCCTGTTAGTACCCAGTGGACCTTGTTAGCACCCAGTGCACCTTGTTAGTACCCAGTGGACCTTGTTAGTACCCAGTGGACCTTGTTAGCACCCAGTGGACCTTGTTAGTCCTCAGTGGACCTTGTTAGTACCCAGTGGACCTTGTTAGTCCTCAGTGGACCTTGTTAGTACCCAGTGGACCTTGTTAGCACCCAGTGGACCTTGTTAGTCCTCAGTAGACCTTGTTAGTACCCAGTGGACCTTGTTAGCACCCAGTGGACCTTGTTAGTCCTCAGTGGACCTTGTTAGCACCCAGTGGACCTTGTTAGTCCTCAGTGGACCTTGTTAGCACCCAGTGGACCTTGTTAGTACCCAGTGGACCTTGTTAGTACCCAGTGGACCTTGTTAGTACCCAGTGGACCTTGTTAGAACCCAGTGGATCTTGTTAGTACCCAGTGGATCTTGTTAGTACCCAGTGGACCTTGTTAGTACCCAGTGGACCTTGTTAGTACCCAGTGGATCTTGTTAGTACCCAGTGGACCCTGTTAGCACCCAGTGGACCTTGTTGGTCCTCAGTGGACCTTGTTAGCACCCAGTGGACCTTGTTAGTCCTCAGTGGACCTTGTTAGTCCTCAGTGGACCTTGTTAGCACCCAGTGGACCTTGTTGGTCCTCAGTGGACCTTGTTAGCACCCAGTGGACCTTGTTGGTCCTCAGTGGACCTTGTTAGCACCCAGTGGACCTTGTTAGTCCTCAGTGGACCTTGTTAGTCCCCAGTGGACCTTGTCAGTACCCAGTGGACCTTGTTAGTCCTCAGTGGACCTTGTTAGTCCCCAGTGGACCTTGTCAGTACCCAGTGAACCCTGTTAGTACCCAGAGGACTTTGTTAGTCTTCAGTGGACCTTGTTAGTACTCAGTGGACCTTGTTAGTACCCAGTGGACCTTGTTAGTCCCCAGTGGACCTTGTTAGTACCCAGTGGACCTTGTTAGTCCTCAGTGGACCTTGTTAGTACCCAGTGGACCTTGTTAGTCCCCAGTGGACCTTGTCAGTACCCAGTGAACCCTGTTAGTACCCAGAGGACTTTGTTAGTCTTCAGTGGACCTTGTTAGTACCCAGTGGACCCTGTTAGTACCCAGTGGACCTTGTCAGTACCCAGTGAACCTTGTCAGTACCCAGTGGACCCTGTTAGTACCCAGTGGACCCTGTTAGTACCCAGTGGACCTTGTCAGTACCCAGTGAACCTTGTCAGTACCCAGTGGACCCTGTTAGTACCCAGTGGACCCTGTTAGTACCCAGTGGACCTTGTTAGCACCCAGTGGACTTTGTTAGTACCCAGTGGACCCTGTTAGTACCCAGTGGACCTTGTTAGAACCCAGTGGACCTTGTTAGTACCCAGTGGACCTTGTTAGTACCCAGTGGACCTTGTCAGTACCCAGTGAACCTTGTTAGTACCCAGTGGACCTTGTTAGTACCCAGTGGACTTTGTTAGTACCCAGTGGACCCTGTTAGTACCCAGTGGACCTTGTTAGTACCCAGTGGACCTTGTTAGTACCCAGTGGACTTTGTTAGTACCCAGTGGACCTTGTTAGAACCCAGTGGACCTTGTTAGTACCCAGTGGACCTTGTTAGTACCCAGTGGACCTTGTTAGTACCCAGTGGACCTTGTGAGTGGCCAGTGGACCTTGTGAGTGGCCAGTGGACCTTGTGAGTGGCCAGTGGACCTTGTGAGTGGCCAGTGGACCTTGTGAGTGGCCAGTGGACCTTGTGAGTGGCCAGTGGACCTTGTGAGTGCCCATTGGACCTTGTGAGTGCCCAGTGGACCTTGTGAGTGCCCAGTGGACCTTGTGAGTGGCCAGTGGACCTTGTGAGTGGCCAGTGGACCTTGTGAGTGGCCAGTGGACCTTGTGAGTGGCCAGTGGACCTTGTGAGTGGCCAGTGGACCTTGTGAGTGGCCAGTGGACCTTGTGAGTGCCCAGTGGACCTTGTGAGTGCCCAGTGGACCTTGTGAGTGCCCAGTGGACCTTGTTAGTACCATTTTACCTCGTGTTAACCTTTAGTTCCCTGATGGTCAGTGTTGGTGCCCTGTGTCTCCGATTACGTCACGTTCGAGCAAACTATTCACGATCGCCGAGAGTCGCCATGAACGCGACTCCACGACACGACGCGACCCAACACGACGCGACACAACACGACGCGACACAACACTTTCAGAGGCCACTCTCGGCGTTACATAAACCGTGTATAAGTCGAGTGTTCTGGATTACACAAGCGGGGGACCTCGTGTTAAATGTGCGTGTTATATTGGATGACGAATATTGTTAACAGCACATTATGTAAATACTTAAAATAAGAAGATATTAACGGCTAATCGTTTACGCTAAGAGAAACCAATTTGCGTTGGTGGAATCACTGTTTTCAGTAATAAATGTATAATTATAGTAGTAATGACAATGAGTAGTGGTAATAACTGTACTAATGGTAGTAGGCCTAGTAATGGTAATAGTTGTAGTTAAGAGTAATAATTATACTAACAATAGCATTAACACAACAGTAGTCACAGTATTAACAGTTGTAGTAATAGTAAGTGACATTTAGTACCCATTCATTAATGTGTAGGTGTTATATGTCCTATAGTGTGTCCCCGGCTGTGTCCGGTCTCTCTCTCTCACTATCCCCCCTCCCTCCCTCCTCTCCCTCCCTCCCTCCCTCTCTCTCTTTCTCTCGCTCTCTCGCTCGCTCGCTCTCGCTCTCTCGCTCTGCTCTCTGCTCTCTCTCTCTCTCTCTCTCTCTCTCTCTCTCTCTCTCTCTCTCTCTCTCTCTCTCTCTCTCTCTCTCTCTCTCTCTCTCTCTCTCTCTCTCCTCTCTCTCTCTCTCTCTCTCTCTCCTCCTCAATCTCTCCCTTCTTTCTCCTCTTTCATCTCTCCCCTTATTCCTCTCTACACAGTTCTCCCCCTTTCTTCCCCTTCCCCTCCCTAACACCCTCTATCACCCTTCTCCCTCATTATTTGTTAGCTCGTGTTCAAGAGGACTGTTGGTGGAAGCTGCAAGCATGAGTCGTTACTCTGCATCAGTTCACCTGGAGCCACTTATTTTATGAGCTTATGAAAATAATTTATTCGAAATAAACTAACTTCAGTATGGAGTAACGATCATGTTAAGGACAGGATCAGCTTTCATACGGTCTTACGGGCTCACCATAGCCCGTGCTACATGGTCACTTCGTTCTGAGTAGCTAAATCTGAAACAACAACCATTTCATACGGTCAGTTGGCATCGTGCGTGTCAATGTATTCTGAGCGGGCAAGTTCCAGACGGGAGTCAGCCTCTGGAATGAATGAACACAGGTGTCGGGATGTTTTTGAGAAAGGCATTACCAGCGTGAGAATATTGGTGGATGAGCGCCTTGTGTTACGGGTGCCAGCTGCTGGCTGTCCACGAAGTGGGGACAGGTGGGGAACTTTGAGACTATTGGCCCTATGTATTACAGTGAGTCCACAACATCTCGCCGGTGTTGAAGGCTCTGTTTGACCAGTCCAACCGGTCCCACACTAAAGATGAGCCGCCTTGCACGGGTCTTCATGTCCAAAATTCTGATGAATGATAGGGTGGAGAGAGGGGGGCTTGCAATCCAGGAGAGCAGTGCATACTCAAGATGGGAGCAAACTTGTGCTTCATATAAGGGTTTGCAACCCCTTGCTGTCAAGAAGGCATGAGATGCATTGTAAAGCTGTACATTTCCTGGATACCTTACTGGGCCGGCCACGTGGCGTTTCATGGTCATTAAACAGTCAAACTTCATTCCTATTGTGTCGACTTCATCACTAAGCACTAGATTTTGGCCCCTCCTTCGTATGCCTGTCTGACTTGCAATACCATTCAGGTTTGTTATCAACATTGCGTGTGAATGATTCATGACCTTGTAACAGTTGATATTTCCTCTTTTCCCAAATGTAAAGGTTAGAGTACAGTCATCAGCATAACCCTAAGGTTCAGGAATGAGGTGTTAACAGATCATGGACATGGATACATGGTTGATACCTGGTTGATGGGGTTCTGGGAGTTCTTCTACTCCCCAAGCCGGCCCGAGCTCTCACAAGTCGAGCGGCATAGGCTCGACTTGTGAGAGCTTGATCCACCAGGCTGTTGCTTGGAGCGGCCCGCAGGCCCACATACCCACCCA
>WNGS01005451.1:10744778-10760653 GCA_020271785.1 Procambarus virginalis
GAATAGTACTCAAATGCTGTGATTTCACTGTATTTAACATGAGAATTAGAAAAAGCAGTAGTGCCAAGCCTGAGTCCTGAGGTACAGAGCTTTTCACTGCTTTTTTTTTTCTTCTTTTTTATTTAAAGGGGAAAGACCACCAACTCGCACGAAGTTATTTTAATACATTTAGCCTTTACTGTTCTTTGTCTCCTGCTGTTGAAAAGGAAATACAGTAAAGTAAAATACAAATTATATTTATTAACAAGAACTGTACAATTTATTTAAAATACAATGGAATAAGGAATGAGAGAAATATTTTTCATAATTCATGCTCAACTTAGAAAATAATAATAAAAAAAAAAAACTATGAAAATCTTCCCAACACACCAGCACAATTAACTAAAATAATGCTTTTAGAGAATTTAATATAAATATATAACCTTGTCTCTACTCACTCTCACTATGCAGCCCAAAAATGTTTTAAATAATTAAAGAGCAAATCAAGTTAAAACATTATCCTTGGCATCAATATAAAGTGCTGAACTGCACCTTAAATACATAGAATTATTCAGTCTCATAATAAAAATCACACATCGATGTCAGACATCATTCCTTTGTTTTTTTTTAAGGGTTGGTACAGTATTTGCTAGTATTATAATACTGTACTAAGTTTAAGAATTATAAGTTTGTTAAAACTCTAAATACCATACTTAATAATTCTCCCAACAAGAAACAAATTCACCAATTATAGTGCAGTGCAGTATTCAGCACAATTGGGTTACGGGCAAAAAGTATCGGGATTCAATTTCAGAGGCAAGACGTTGTTTGGACAATGTTTCTTTCTCTTAATGCCTGTTTACTTAACAGTAAATAGGTACCCAGGAACTGGGTAACTGTTTTATGTTGCATCCTGGGAAAGGTCAGTAGATTGCCATGGGTGGACCTCGATAAGCCAAGAAAAAAAAAATACTTCCTGACTGGAAAAACTACAATACAATTTAAATACCTGTATGTTCAATGCAATTTAAATATATAAACACTACCATGAATTTAAATAACTGATGGGAGTGTTTATGGCTCGATTTGGTGGTGCAGCGCCTCACAAGCCATTTATCTAGGCTCATGTCCTGGCAAGAGGGAATTTTGTCTAGGCATCAATCCTTAACTGTTCGCCCTTAACTGTTTGCTTGGTTAAAATAAAGTATGAAGTAATTAACTATCTTTAATGCAAGATAAGTTTCCAGCTATAGAAACATTTCTTGATGTCTCAATGTTGAAAATTGGTCAAACTCTCAACACCAGCTTTTGACCAGAAAGAAATTTGAGAGAACAAAATCTCAGTAGAGCGACTGTTAAAAGTAACTAAACCACGATGGAGCTGCTAGGACCTGTCAATCAAGGACATTCCTAAGGACCTGTCAATCAAGTAAATAATTAGCAAAAGGTGACACAAAGCTGGGAAGACTATGTAGCACCTTCAGTGTCACTGGATATTCAGAAGGCACTGAATATCATTTAGGATGCAAATATGAGAACAAGAACACATAAGGGAAGCAACATATGGGTATCGGATTTACCAAGGATTCTATCAAGGGACAAATTATCTTGAGACATTAGGAAAGCAAGATATGATCATCCTGAAAATCAGGACATTCTACAAGGAGGTGCACAACTGTAAGTGGGACAATGCTGTCTGGAAAATAAGGCGCAAGACAGCATGCCAGTAAGTGACCATGAGTTAGGTACATATGACTAATACGTAACCCAGCCAACGCTGTTCCCACCGTCTGTTCCAGTAGGAGGGGATAGGGGATTGGTTAGTTTTTAAGTGTGTGCAGTTTGTTACCTGTAATCCCAGACCACCAACCCTACCAGTGGTCTCCGAGTGAATGACTGGGTGGAAATCTGAATAAGGAATGCCTTTTAGGAAATTAGGATAAATGTGGATAGCCTCCTTAGGGCCAAAGTCTGCATGTTTATTTAATGCAATACCAATATGGCTGGGAACCCAGCAAAACTCAACTGTCTTAGTAGGCATCCATCAGTCTCAGGAGACTATGGAGTTGCGCTCTGGTTGTCGGTCTGGAGTGGCCTCACCAGGGCGCAAAGCCAGGGTAGGTTGATTCGGGGGAGAAGCTGTTACCCAGGCAGCAGGTCCCCCCTCTCCACAGCGCTGAAATCTCAGAATATCTTCTGAGATAAGAAACAGCCAATATTGTATTTCAACCACCACAGGATGCATAGGGTTAAAGGACTCCAAATTCACGAGGGCGCTGCAGGAGTCGCCTGTCAGTCGAGAGAGATGCCAAGGAGCAGAAAGTAATTATCAAAAGAAGGCACCAAACCTGGAAGACTATTTAGCTAGAACTAGTGAGGTAGTTGCTAACTGCTTATGTGAAAGGGGCAGAGAAACTCACAAAGTGGAGAACCTTGGACAGCTGCTCAATTGTTAGAAATTCAAAAACAAGAAAAAAATCTAAATGAGAAATAGCAAGGAAAGAGAATCTTCTTACTCTTGTAGCTCACAATATACAAGGAAAAGATGAGTGCAAACTTGCTTATGAAGAGCTCTCCCAACATCAAATAGGAGAATTCTCCCAACCAAAAATGCCTTGAAAGACACTAATGTTGTCTATGCCCAATACCCACTTGTAGACTGTTATCCCCATTGATCTTTATATACTTTATAGACAAGACATTCAAGGTGCCTATCAATGCAAAATTAACAGAACTTTATCAGTGAACACCACATATCAAACACTTATCATCAAGTTGACCAGACCACACACTAGAAGGTGAAGAGACGACAACGTTTCGGTCCGTCCTGGACCATTCTCAAGTCGATTGTGATGAGGGAGTAGAGATGGGCAATAAATAAGCATATTTATTGCCCGTCTCTACTCCCTCATCACAATCGACTTGAGAATGGTCCAGGACGGACCGAAACGTCGTCGTCTCTTCACCTTCTAGTGTGAGGTCTGGTCAACACACTTTAGCAATGTTATTGTGACTCATCGCCTACTTATCATCAAACTATTAACAGCCAGCTTACACTGAAGTATGCCCTACCATTCCAAGGCCAAACAGCCAGCTAACAATAAACCTACAGCTTCAGCCAACAGCAACTGCATTAGCAAAAGGACCTCACCTCACATCCTACAAGGTATATATACTGCACTGCTACTTCAGGTAATTTGTATCCACTTCACCTGTGCCTCCAAAAGCTGTTAGCTTCGTCAAAATGCGTCATTCAGTAACACGTCTTGGGCCCAATAAAACTAAAATGTACTACAGTTGATTTTTTAACTTCCTTCTCAAGTAAAGAACATAAGAAATATGGAGAAGACTTGTGCTAGAATCGCTGATTCTAATACTTTCAATCATGTTCAATAACTCATTCACTCACACACACACACATCCCGCCCCCCCTCCCCAATACACATATATAACATACTGATAAGTAACAACATTACATTTACTTGGATCATCAGATTTGAACTCAAACCTGAAAAACTGTCATCCTACCATGTTTGGTATTTTCAGGCCTAAATTCAAATGTCTTGAAATCTGTTCACCCCTAATAATATTGATTTCTGTGATTTCTGTAATATTAGTTGTATATACTGACAATACGAGTTTCTAATTTGGTTAGGTTTCTTTTACCTGTTAGGCACTATTGTGTAGCAGTTGGCCTGTTTAGGTTAGGTCAGGTTTTTAAGTTAGATTTGTTTTAATTTATTATAATAAAAAACTTTTAAATATACACACTATACTCATATGTCACAATCTAGAACACTTACATGACTTTAACTAGGGTCTGGAGATATCACAGTCTCACATATGTAGGCGGCTAAATGACAATATTACACTTCAGTGCCGAATAATCGTGTCAGTAAGTCGTAGAAATACCCAGAATGCAGGTACAGTAACATGGATGTTGGCCGACAAGTTTCTTCAGCAAGCAACAGTTGCTGCACTAGCTGATAGCTGCCACAGCTTTCCTAGCACCTTCATCCAAGTCACTCGCAGACTGGATAGGACATCCAGACGTAGCTAAAATATGTTTAGCTTCTTCTACATTTGTTCCTGAAAAGATTTAGAAAATTCTTTAACTCCAATATTCTCATCCAAAAATATTACATGCAAATAAAGTACATTTTATTTTTATGACAACTACAATACAGAACTTGATTATCAAGATACAGTATAATAAATGTATATTGAAATATAGACTACTGCAGAAACTTCACTATTCAATTTGTATTTCCACATTTATGCCAAGGACTAAAATACAGTATCTCATACAAGAGCAAAAGTCATGTCTTTGTCATTTAAGAAGTGTGTCAGGGATTTCCTTATAAAATAGTTCATACCTTCCAGCCTGACCACCAATGGAATGTTGATGTCTCTGTCTCGTAAAACTTTCACCAGACCATTAGCAATGGTGGCTGTGTTTACTATACCACCAAATATGTTCACAAAAAGGGCTTTTACAGAATCATCTGAAAAAAAAATTACTTTAATAGCACATAAAGCAACTTTAGTTATATGGTAGGTAGATAAAAACCAAAACTAACTCTTGGGATTAAAGCATTTTAAGCAATCTTTACTATTATTAGTTAGCAGAAATGCAATTAACTTCTTTAGTCAGTAATTATTGCACCATGTGTTATTGTGGAACATACATGTTTAAAGGAATTTTAGATCAAAGTCCAAATACAGTATTGACAAAATACATACAAAATATAACAAAATACCTAGTACTAAAATGTAACAAATTATTATAAATGTATTACTGTCAGACAACAGCTCAATACAGTACCTACATACAAAATTACCAACACACATGGAAATATTCCCCAGACACTAACACCTCCCACTGCGAGGTGCGTGGTGGTGGTGGTGGTGGTGGTGGTGGTGGAGGGGGAGTAGTGGTGGTGGTGCTGCGAGGCGAGGCTGCTGCGTCACCTGTTTCCACCACACTATTTTCTTTTACGTTTTTTGGTCCTGTCTTGTACACATGATATTGACACCATATTGTTTATCAATGATTACTCTATCCTATGTGATGGTCAAATTGATGAGTGCATAAGAAACTAATTTATTCAGATTTTTAAAATCTAGACCAGTGAACATTTTGTGCTGGACTAAAAATTGTCATATGCAATTTTTATAATTGTTATAAAAATTGTAACAATTATACTGGGGAGAGAGAACTGGGGAGTTATTATTTTGTATGTAGCTGTTTGCCAATTTCTCTATCCTATGCGATCGTCCAAAATAAAGCATAATAAATAAACCTGTCAATTTTATTTTCTTAATTCAGTTGGGGAAATGTTAGTTATGATGGATTTGTACTTACATAATATGCATCAGGGTTATTATGAAGATATTTCACTACACTACCATGCTGGTAACAAACCTGTAGAGTGTAGGTTCTCTACACAGTATTTATTTTTATCAGGGGAAGAGGGGGGCCTGGCAGGAACCTGACAGTCCGAACTGATCTTGCCTTATAGTTTGTTCAAGCGAGTTCACATTGTATTGTTTCCCCTTTTATTTTTGCTTACCTATACAGTACTATCTCATCTATTTCCTACAGCCTAAATTATCTTAATGGCTTATCAATTTTAGTTCTATCATCTGTCATTTGGCAAAATTGATGGACTGACAATTCTGATCTGAAATTGGAAATATTCAGCAAAAAAATATATTTCCCCTAATATGCCAAAACTATAATATAGTAAGAGGCCAATAATTTTTGAAAGATTGCATGAAAACAATTCGAGAATGCCAACATTTCTAAACAAACCATTCATGCATATGTAGAACACCCAATTTATTTTTATGCTTTATTAATGTGCTTTGGGGAAGCTATAGGAGCAATAACTGGAAAGTAAACTATTCAGTGTTTTCGCAGATTTAAATATGTCGGTAATTAACACACACATGCATTATCATAATCAATTAACCACAAAGTATCCAACAGTGTATTTGGCAACTTCCTAATGAAGAAATGTGGATGGATAAGGCAACATTCAGAAGCCTTATGCCAGTATTTTATGACTTGACAGTATCAAGTCATAAAATATGGGAAGGGATACGAGAACAGACTAACAACTGCGATACAAGAAGTAAAGGAACAGTGCCCATTTATTTGGAACCTAGGGGATCGAATGCCAACCATGCAAGAACCGAGGCCAACGCTATACCGAACAGTCCAAGTAGATGGGGCTTCTGGAAGGTGCCCCATATGCAAAGGGTGTACAGTAAGTGGAGTGGTCATTATCACATCTCTCTTGCAGGGGTGCATGGTAGAGGGGCCATGATCTTTATGACATATCTCGGGTAGGGTGAGAACAATACAGTACCATAGTTACTGTTGTATGACAGGGAGAAGAAACATACTCCACGACCAAAAAGTCCTGGTTATCAAAAGGCTTCTGGTCCTGGCTTTATTGGATATGATGTATAATGACTTGTAATAATTACCTGAGGTAAGAATCCTGAGAGCATGTTCCACCTGATGTTCTTGCACACCTCCACCAAGATCCAAGAAGTTAGCAGGTGAGCCTCCATGTAACTTAATTATGTCCATTGTGGCCATTGCTAAACCTGCTCCATTAACTGTTGAAAAAATATAAATATGATTAATGATTTTTTTTCTCACATATTCACTACTGTACCATGCTAAATCTGCAGGAGTCATCACTAATTTGATGTATGTAATACTGTAGATTAGAACAATACTCATGTCATGAACTTAGCAAGAGGTATGTTGAAGGGTGAATCATAATAAAATGATTATTGATTCATGTAAATGTATAAAGGAAAATCCGTTAAAGTTAAGGAACACCACCTGGCAACCTGCAATATTCTGTCATTCAGAGGTTTGCTAAAACTATAGTAAATCTTTAGTAAAAAACACAGGTGGCAAACCTGAGGACATGGGTGTTAGACAGACTGAATGAAGCCTATCTAACACCCTCAGAAAAGGAAACAGTGAGGGGAAGATTGTAATCTTAATAAAAACAAAATTCATGAAAACTCAGCTGAAACAAGACCTGAGGAAACAAACAAGGCATGTCCTCACTAACAGGTAAAGAAGCAATCAAATATATCTACGTGCATGCACAGCATCCACACCCAAGGGTGGAACCCACTTTGAACCCAACAGTGAGAATACAGCTAGCAGATGGGATAGTTATTTAAGGACAAAATACTTTACTCTATATGGTACCTCTCCTAGCTGCACCAGAGTTTTGACGAACCCTGCAATGTTTCTCATAGCGAATATGGGTTAAAATAACTTGTCAGAACCAGCAATTGGCCACTAGACTCAGTTCAGCCATGCTGGACATAGGAGAGTCCCGGGTGCCCAGGCAAAAGCTAGTTATTGCCTAACCCCATGACAAGGGCGAAGGGTAGCGTGTAACCAAAACTAAAAAAAAAAATTAAGAGAATGGGCACAAATACCACGAAAGGCCAGACCTAGGTATAAAGAGACAGCTGGCCCTCACACAGAGCTAACCGAGTGTACCCAAAACGGTTTGAGTAGCACGAATGCCAAATCCTGGAGCAAAGAACTGTGAAGCCACAAATACAGCTGGAACTTTAAGAGGAGAAACTCACTGCCATAGCACAAACCAAACCAGGTTAGAGAAAGTAACTCTGGGTCACTAGTCAGTGAAGTCAAGATAGAAAAGTTGTCCATTCACATAGTTATGTTCTAGATGATAAATGTATTGTTGTCAAAAAGTACTAAGCATAAGCAAGCTGCACAGTGAAAACAAAGTTTCTAAGGACGAAGCAAGCCACTTGATTGAATAGGTTTTAAGGTAGTCCAACTGTCAAAGGGACCAGTCAGGAAGATTATAACAAGACTTGAGGCACAGGACCATAACAAGGAGTGGGTGTTACCATCTAGTGGCAGTCAGAGGAAGGGAACCAAACAGGCTAACTGCGGGTTTGGTGAGGAACGACTTGGTAATCCTTATAATGCCAAGTAGGACTTGGACACTTCCAGTGTCTCCCTAGCACCACTGTACCACACATGAACATTTGATAAGATAAATGTGCGAGTGCACATGTAACCCTGTCATGATCCACTCGTTTGGATAAAGGAAACTTTTGCCGTGGGAACCATACAACTGGAATAGCTCATTAAAAGAACATAAATTAAATATGAAGCAGCCCAAATGTGGTAATCTATGTGTCTATCTGTCTTGGGCTCACACTCTCGCACGCAGTGTCACTATCTGAATGATCACATGCATATGGAGAACATTGTATAGGGTCAGTGTTGTAAAAAAGTGTGTTCAGTTAATTACCCAGAAATAAAACTATGTTATATTTGGCTTGACCAGTATAGAAGCCTTTTGAATAATCTTGTAGAAAATACTGATGCTTACCTCTGAATTGTGAAATTAACATATATATTTATGCCATATATATATTCAATGTATTTGATGTTCATTTATAAGACTTAAAGCATAACATATGCTGTACTGAACTCGGTTAATATAAATACATAAATGCAAATAATCTAAAAATGAAAAGTTATCAATAAAAAGCAAACTGGGCATTACAGTGAAACATGAATCAATATCAGGATAAGCAGTATGTATAAAATAATGTTTTCAACATAAAAGAAAACTAAAAATAATATTCTCAACATAAAAGAAAACTAAAAATAACACACTGATTAAAAATACCAACCTAAGCAGCCAATGTTTCCATCCATGCCAATGTATGTGAGATTGTGGCTAGCAGCATCCACTTCTCTCGGATCATTTTCACTAAAGTCCTCCTGAGCAAATATGTCCTTTTGTCTGCAACATTGGTTCCTTAGTATCACATTTTAATATATGCCAAATATTATAGGTATTAACTTTTAACCTTACCACCAAACTGTACCGGGAAAAAATTATGCAAAATAATGCGACAAATTGTAAATAACAATAACATTGCCTATTAGATATGAGAATGAAGTTTTATATAAAAACTTAACGACTTCTTAGCTTACCTGAATTCAGCATTATCATCAAACTGAATCTTTGCATCAACTGCCACAACCTGCCCTTGGGGGGTCTCAATCAGTGGATTTATTTCAATCTGAGTTGCATCTACGTTAAGGAACATGTTCCAGACACCCTTCACCTCTTTAGCGCACTGAAAACAAAGATCAAGCTAATTTATAACAACAGAATAAGATACTTGCTCCAAAAGTCTTGTGTTGGTAAGAGCTGGAACAGTAACAAAGTCAAGTATCATCCTCATTTAAACAAACACGACCATATCAGAGTTACATATGCCTGCCTGCCTGCCTGCCTGCCTGCCTGCCTGCCTGCCTGCCTGCCTGCCTGCCTCTCCCCTCTCTGGGTTACTATTGCCATACGTTCCCCTATTGGCTGTATCACATTTATTCCATACACCACAGGCCCTTATGTAGCAAGAATTTTGCAAAGCACAATCATATTTTTAACAAAAATTCAGAAGTGCAATAACGAAAATGTATTGGCTTTACACAGACAAAGTGGAGAAAAAGTAAAATGCTGAATGTAATGAACCATCCTTATCTGGTGGGCCCCATTGCCCTGACCATTTCCCTTACTGAGTACTTGTGCCCCTTTGCAGTTTGGTGGCACACCCATCCTCAATTGTTAATGGTCCACAGCCAACCACTGTGCTTGGCTGTGGTCCAACAACACACCATTGGAGGAGGCTCAAAATTTTAGGTAAAGTTATTATACATATATACTCTCTATACCTAGGTCTGATCTTCCATGGTATTTGTGCCCGTTCTCTTTTAACACACACTCAGCTGCTAGAACCAAAACTCAAAGAGCAGAGCAAAACCAACAAGAATCCAACAGAGGAAATTTGTAACAAAACACAAGCTTCCAGATGTGCATGCAGCCAACTTACTTGTACCCGCATATAAATCAGGAGAAGCAACAAAGATACTATAGAAGAGGACCATATGATGCAGCACACTTACACAAAGACTTGTAGCAGAAGAAACTTAGAGAAGGAAAAAAATGTAGGGAAATCTAAAATTGACTCGAGATGAATAGCAAGGATGTCCACAACAAACCAGGCAGGCATGAATGCAGCCTAGGAAGAGCAAAAACTGCAAAGACCACAAAAACAAGGAGAGGACTAGACTAGACTAGCTGGAGCCAGAGCAGCTCCAGCTTCATCAATCCCTCAAATAATATCAAAGTGGTTAGCCTTCTTTTCATGAGAAACTAAATAAAGAAGGTGATCTGATGAAGAGTCAGGATAATTTAGAGCCAGGCAATTTCAAAATAATACTATGATGTCATCAGAAGAGCCTGGAATAAAAATACCTTCACTGACCCCTGTAAAGGTATTGGGAAAAAAAGGCCATTAAACTTCACACAAAAAAGGATGGAAAGCCCAGAACACCTTGAATAAACCCAAAGGTTGATTGTGTGTAAGAGAAGAGCAGGAACGGACCTGTGTTAGTGAAAAGACCAACAAAGAAAGCTAAGGAAGGTTGAAGTAGCTAGAAGGGATCAGCAACTTGCTAAGGACTCTAGCTTTCACAGGCCCAGCAGTAGTATCCAGATTGGAGAATAGACAGATTATCTCCCACTTGGTCCAAGATGTAAAATTTCTATCATAAATGCACTGCTATCGTGGAAAAGGAGTCACAAACAGACAGACAGCGGCACTAGGTGAATGTGAAGAGGTCCACCCAGAACAGTGACGATGGTTTGCCTCACTGCCAAAAGAAGGAGACCCTGTCTACCTGCAGCCTGTTCAACCTGAAAGGAGCAATGACAGGCCGTCCACAATCAACTCTCCATGAATGTGGACAAGAGACAGTGCTATCTCTGAAAAGCCAAATAAGAAACTATAGCCAGAATTCAACTCTAAAGGAGTGAACTGTCCAAGTCCCACTAATTCTCCATCAAGGCAATGTACAACCAACATAATGCCCCTACACAGACTGATGAGCCCTGTAGGAAAGCAAGTGCACCAACAGCAATAACATGGCCATCAACTCATTGCAAAGGATAAAGGCAAACCCTAACCATGGTGGTAGGGAGTCAGTCAGAAATTTGAGACCGAGGGAATGAGTCATGAAAGAGCAATTGGAGGTCAACGAACTTTCCACGGAATCCAATAGGGATATGGTGGTGGTTCTGGTATCACACGCGAAAACCAAACTACACAAAACTCTCAGAGGCCTGTAGCTGAAAATGCAGCTTATTAATCAGGAGCCAAATTTTCCTGTCTCCCCACAAAATGAATTACAGTACAGTATATGATTGTTATAAAGATGTTCATTTATAATTAAAACATTACTTAATATTGTGCATACTAATTCAGGTATTGTTGTGGAATACTAAAGCACACAAATATTTATATAAACACTCCCAAACATGGAGTCTAAATAACTAAACATTCTTAATAAGAGTGCTAACAATTGCTAAATTCAAAATACCATGATGTAGAAATATAATCTTGTCAATATAAAGGGCTACTGTAACTTGCCAGATATTAGCACATTACATTTAACAAGAGCCATTATACTGCATCATTTAATTAATAATTTCTGCTCTTTAACATTGATTACCAGCACACACATATATATATATATAGCAACAACGATCCAATATTAAGTACATACTGGAACATTTTTTCCAATACAACTGCAGTTAATGCTTCAACCTATTTAATCATTATTACCTACTAAATTTGATTAAAAAAAAAGAACATGTATATATGTTATAAATATCCTTCCATACTCTATCTCATCAACTCACTTTCTCTCTCAATGGTCCTTCAAATTTAAGAAAGTCTGCAACCTTGAGGGCCATCTCATCCGTAATTCCTTCGTATATATCAATGGGCTGCGTCATCAGACGCTCGGGAGTCTTCTCCGCTACTTCCTCATATCCACACCACCATCTGGACTTGCAATCAGTACAGGGCCGTTATATTCTCTTCAAGTGGAAAGAAAAATGAATAATATTTACAAATGCCACTTGTCACCATACAATATTATTAAAGTATTGATAACCCATCTCCCCCCCCCCTTTCCTATCTATCATTATTGAGGCAGTGTAACTGGTTTCAAGAATAGCCTGCATAGGTATACTGTACATGTGAAAAGTTTATTTGGTTTGGTGCTGCCAGGGAAAGGAAGCTTGTTAGGTTTATAGGTCCCAAGCCCATACTACTGACCTTCTCCAGAATGCAACCCAACAGTGCTCATTTCCAAGTACCAAACTGAACCACTTGGGGCCGGACAATAGAGCAACAGTCTTCGCTTCATGCCTATCTGGTTGATACCTGGTTGATGGGGTTCTGGGAGTTGTTCTACTTCCCCCAAGCCCGGCCCGAGGCCAGGCTTGACTTGTGAGAGTTTGGTCCACCAGCTGTTGCTTGGAGCGCCCGCAGGCCCACATACCCACCACAGCCGGTTGGGTCCGGCACTCCTGAGGAATACGTCATTCAATCCTCGACTGTTCCAAGTAGTGGGCACCATTCCTTCCTCCCGTCCCATCCCAAATCCTTAGTCCTTCGAAGTACAGTACTATATAGCGGTAATAGCTTCGCGCTTTCTCCTGATAGTTCCCTTCTCTTCCCAAGTACCATTTAATGCTAAGTGAACAGAAATGTGCCAAAAGTCCTGCCCAGCTGCAGGACTTAAACATGAGACTTTTTGACTGTGAACCGATTGCACCGAGTACATTGCTGCAGAACCCACCTATAATTATGGGACGCATGCTGTTGCAGTGCTCTCTAATTCCTTTTTCTTACATGTGAGGGCTGTCTGCTCATCTGACCCTGTTGTGATGGTGCTGCCACCATCTGGTGTCAAAGGTGAATAATTGGCTACCTGGTAGCTTGGACAAGAATAACTGGCTGTCCTTATGATTTAATTCATTGCCATTCTGATCTTTAGTCCGCTAGCAAACATTCTCTTCGATGGTGGACTGAACCTTATTTATACTTATACCAGACTATTCTCTCTAGATCATTTGCCTGCATATAAATCTTAACTATTTTGACAATTAACCAATTAATCTACCTACCTTGTGGTTACCTTGTGGGGGTTCCAAGGATTAATGTCCCCCTAATCGGTTAATTGTCAAAATAGTTAAGATTTTTAGCAGACCAAATTGAATTCAAGAAAATAACTAAGTTATGCAGTAAAAGGTAAATCACCCATGAATAAATAACTTTCAATATGAATGCTTCTTTATATTGAACATCTGTAGTCTTATGCTTCCTCATGATGGCATTCAGAACAGTATCCATTTACTGTTCTCTTTTTGGAGACTGAATAGGATTTTATGTTATTTAATAAATGTGATTCATTGAATAGATCGAGTGAAAAAACTCACCTGTCCATAAGGATACAAAAGTATGTTTCACGAAGGATATCGACAGACTCGGCAACCATAACCTTGTTAACGAGGATGCCATCCTTAGGGGTCTGCTTCGTGACCAGCTTATGGCCAACCATCTTCTCCACTAAATTTGCCACTTCTTCACAGCTGTAGAGTACAAAACACAAGATCAATAATATCATTGACAACGGTACTGTATTACATATAAACAGATGTAATACAAGTACAGTACAGTATATGTCCATATATGACAGTGCAGTACACTAGTTTCATAGTTCCTTGTAATACTGGGCTTTGATTTCAGAAGGTATTCCAGACCAACAAATTTATATACTGTAAAAAGATTTAAATAAGGTATATAGTAGTCAAAAGTTATGACTTATTAAATACAGAACACAATCAATGTAAACAAAACTTCTCCATAATTTTATTAACCTACGAACAACAACAAAATATTCTTGAATGAAACTCTTAAGCTTTGTACCAATACTGGGCTGGGCCAAGGTCAAGACTGATGGATTCTCTGCTTAAATATTCCCTTTATAAAAGCACAACCTAAACATTTAAAGATATTTGTGGAAGAGCAAAGAGATTATAAACTATGCCAAGTCATATTTCATTTAGTAAATGCACCCGCAAAGTACGGAGGAGCTTGTAAGGTATAGAGCATCAACGGGCCTCCCAGAAAATGTAATTCAAGTTATCATAAGAGATGACTAACCAAGTTTTAAGATAACAAAAACTTATGAAAAATTGCAAAGGGTCATTGCTTCACTGATAAGAAAATGTCATTTGTGTGAAGATGTTATCTCATCAGTGTTCAAGCTACTTTGTGTCCCAAATTTTGCTTTACAAAATATCACCCAACTAATGTACTAGCTGTACTGATTACCAATTTAGGTAGCAGATCAAATATCAAAGAATATTTTAATACAGTATACTGTATCCTGAATCAAATACAGTACTAATGATTCACTGTCCACTTTCTACTAGTGTAGACACTATGCTATACCGTACAATCACAAATTTAAAGAATAAATACTCACTCTTTAGTAAGATGAACACCGCCTTTAAAGCCATTATCAAAATGCCCCTTTCCACGCCCACCTGCCAATATCTGAGCTTTCACTACATACTCGGCAGCATCTATAAGTGTGGAACCAAAATATAATTATAAGCCATTGGTACATTTTCACTACAGGTTTTGCTTCTAAAAGCATGTAGAAAATCTGCACTAACATTCTCTATGTTAAAGCTTTAAGGAATGGATACTAATGACCTGTGTCTTGATGAAACAAAAATTATAAACCTGTATAAGCTTTGGGTATGTGATTCCAACTTACGAGAAACATCTTTATTTGCTGTAAGTTACCAATATTAAGTACATTAAAAGTATTTATAGGCTGAAAAATATTGTAAAAATACAGACTACTGTACTCTACAGTACTGTACTGCAATGAACAATTTCACAGGAATTTGAAGCAGATTTTTGAAAACTGCAGGGAGGGTTTAGGCAAAATGTGATCTATCGCAGCTCTCAGTAATTGGCATATTTTTGGTATATAAAATCGTAGTTTTAAACTGCCAATACATGCAGAGAGCCAGAATTAGGCTCCAAATATTGCTCAAGCGTCGAATTTGGGATGTTTTGGATATTTTGAAAACTGTAGGGATGGTTGTTGCAAAATGTGATCCATCGCCGCTTTTAGTAATTGGCATAATTTCGGTATAAAAAATCGTAATTTCAAATTGCGGAATACATGCAGAGAGCCAGAATTGGCTCTAAAATATGGATCAAGAGTCGAATTTGGAATGTTTGGGATATTTTTAAAACTGCATGGGGGTTTGGGCGAAATGAGACCCATTGCCGCTCTCAGTAATTGGCATATTTTCGGTATAAAAAGTCGTAATTCCAAACTGCGAATAATAAGCAGAGAGCAAGAATTTGGCTCCAAAATAGGGTGCAAGGGTCGAATTGGGATGTTTGGGACATTTTGAAAACTGCAGGGGGGTTTGGGCAAAATGTGACCCATCGGAACAACTTCAACTACGTTCTCGAAACCCCTGATAGGCGGCGGAAGACCCAGCTGTGTCACATCAATCTACTCAAACGTTACCAGGGAGTTCCTCCCACTGTGCTAACCAACTTCACAACCTTTCAGATCCATACAACTACAGTGAAACCTTTCCAGCTTCTCCTTCCGAAAGCACTGACACTGAGACAGCGCTTTCTAATTCGGAAATCCTTACTAATATCTATGATCACTTTCAGGACGATAATAGTGCTTCACTCATCAAACTCATCAGAGAACATCAGGAGTTGTTTCGAGATGATCCACAAGAGTGTACTGTGACTCGGCACGACATCCAACTGCTACCTGACACCCATCCGATTCGTCAAACCGTTCTACCGAATCAGCCCTAGCAAAACGAAGTCATGCGTCTGAGGTACAGTACCTCCTGGACCATGGACTGGCTACCCCCTGTGAGTCCCCCTGGGCC
>WNGS01005451.1:10761653-10789971 GCA_020271785.1 Procambarus virginalis
GAGAGAAAATGCGTAGGGGCGTGCTCAGCTTGGGACAACACCCCACTGGGCATTAGCTGCTGGATCGTTGGCTGGGACCACCTCAGCCGTCACAACAGCCGCCGCGCTTGGCCCCCAGGGGCCTGCTCAGGTGGAACACAGCGGCTTGGCCATCGACTGCTGGATCCTCGGCGGTACCTTATCGGCCGGAACGCAGCAGCTGTGCTGGCCCCCCATGGGCATGCGCAGCTTGGGGCACCCCAGCTGGGCCATCGGCTGTGACCACCTCAGCTGGAACAACAGCAGCTGCGCTTGGCCCCTGGCGTGCCCAGCTGGAACACCCCCAGCTTGCCATCAGCTGCCGGCTCATCGGCTGGTACCGCATCAGCCGGGACAACAGCAGCGTAACATGGCCCCCAGGGGCAAGCTCAGCTGTAACACCACCAGCTGTGCCATCAGCTACTGGAACATCGGCTGGGACCACACCAGCCGGGACAACAGCAGCTGTGCTTGGCCCCCCGGGCATGCCCAGCTGGAACACCACCAGCTGGGCCGCAGCCACTGAAACATCGGGTGGTACCCCACCAGCAGGGACACGGCAGCTGTGCCTGGCCCCCAGTGTAAGCGGGAAGTACTAAGGGACGCCAACAGGCCAAGCAAGAGGGGGTAAGTGGCATGGAACTGCGAACCACTTATGCTCGAAGACGAATGAGAACTGTAACAAAATATTAGCAAGAATGGTTAGAAAATGCTTACTTCCTTCTTCCCTCGTGAAGATCCTCGTTTGGGACACGCCATCTGCAGCCTCGGCAACTGGACCTTGCAGCTGCGCGAAAATCTTCAGCCAGGAACATCCTGAACTGGTCCTGGCCCCCCAGGGCATGCTCAGAAAACACCCTCAGCTGTGCCATCAGCTGCTGGATCATCGGCTGGGACCTCAGCAGCTGGCAAGGGCACGCTCCTCTGGAAGACTGCCAGCGGAGCCTGCGGCTGCTGGACCATCAGCTGGGACACAATCAGCTGGAACTACAGCAGCCGGCTTGGCCCCAGGGGCATGCTCAGCTGGAACACCGCCAGCTGTGTCGTCAGCTGCTGGATCATCGGCTGGGACCACCTCCGCCGGAACACAGCAGCTGTGCTTGGCCGCCTGGGACATGCTCCGCTCGGAACGCCACCAGCTGTGGCATCAGTACTGGATCATCGGCTGGTACCCATCAGCCGCGAACAACACAGCTGTGCTTGGCCCCGGGGTCGTGCACAGCTGGGACACCACCAGGTGTGCCATTGGCATGCTGGATCATCGGCTGGGACCTCATCACCGGGACAACAGCAGCTGTGCTTGGCCCCCAGGGCATGCTCAGCTGGCACACCGCCAGCTGTGCCGTCACCTGCTGGAGCATCAGCTGGGACCACATCAGCCGGGACTGGTAATAAACACCACCAGGTGTGCCATCCGCATGCCGGATCATCGGTGGGACCTCATCAGCCGAACAGCAGCAGCTGTGCTTGGCCCCCAGGGCATGCTCAGCTGGCACACAGCCAGCTGTGCCGTCAGCTGCTGGATCATCAGCTGGGACCACATCAGCCGGGACTGGTAATAAACACCACCAGGTGTGCCATCCGCATGCCGGATCATCGGCTGGGACCTCATCAGCCGGAACAACAGCAGCTGTGCTTGGCCCCCAGGGCATGCTCGGCTGGCACACAGCCAGCTGTGCCGTCAGCTGCTGGATCATCGGCTGGGACCACATAAGCCGGGCTGGTAATAAACACACACCAGGTGTGCCATCGGCATGCTGGATCATCGGCTGGGACCTCAGCGGCCGGAACAACAGCAGCTGTGCTTGGCCCCCTGGGCATGCTCGCTTGGCACACCGCCAGCTGTGCCGTCGGCTGCTGGATCATCGGCTGGGAACACATCAGCCGGAACAACAGCAGCTTTACTTGGCCCCCAGTGTCGTGCTCCGCACGGAACACCGCCAGCTGAACTATCTGCTGGATCGTCGGCTGGGAAGTAAAGTAAGCAATAGGAAATAACAAATTTATATAGATGGGACGTAGAACAACAAACACAATAAAATTATAAAATTAAAGAAATAAATAATAATAAATTATAACATGAAACTAATAATGGAAAAATAAAATTAATAATAGGACACCACCGCTGTGCCCTCAGCTGCTGAACCATCGACTGCGACCACCTCCGCCGGAGCATCAGCAGCTGTGCTTGGCCCCCGGGGGCATGCTCAGCTGGAACACCGCCAGCTGTGCCGTCTGCTGGCGGTACCACATCAGCCGGAACTACAGCAGCTGTGCTTAGCCCCCAGGGGCATGCACCGCTGGAGCACCACCAGCTGTGCCCTCAGCTGCTAGACATCGGCTGGGACCACATCCGCCGGAACAACAGCGGCTGTGCTCGGCCCCCAGGGGCATGCTCAGCTTGGGACCCCACCAGCTGTGCCAACAGTCGCTGGCTCATCGGCTGGGGCCACATCAGCCGGAACAACAGCAGCTGTGCTCGACCCCCAGGGGCAGGCTCAGCTTGGCACTCCACCAGCTGTGCCATCAGCTGCTGGACCATCGGCTGGTGCCACATCAGCCGGAACAACAGCAGCTGTGCTTGTCCCCCAGGGGCATGGTCGGCATGCTCAGCCTTCGGCTGCTGGATCATTGGCGGGAACCACTTCCACCGGAACATCAGCAGCCGGGAAGGGCGCTGGGTACACGCCGGGCACCGGGACAATCCCAACTACAACTGGGCGCCGCACACGCGGGCGTGGAGGGGAACACGGGCAGGACTGTACCTTAGGATAATGGAGATGGGCCGGCTGCTCCGGCATAAGTCTAATCTGAAAAATATATTTTTAAAAAATTTTGAAATGAAAAGTTGGTGACGCCAAATAAAGACGACGAACCAAGCATCAGTTAGTTTAGTGGTCGGTTAGGTTTGTTTTGGTGACCGGCTAGCTGCAGCTGTGCTCGGCCCGGGGCATGCTCAGCTTGGCTCACCACCTGCTGTGCCAACAGTTGCTAGGTCATCGGCTGGCACCACATCAGCCGGAACAACAGCAGCTGTGCTTTGCCCCCAGGGGCTAGCTCAGCATGCCAGCCTTCGGCTGCTGGACCATCAGCGGAACCACTTCCGCCGGACATCAGCAGCCGGGACAGGCGCTGGGTACACCCAGGCACCGGGGACAATCCCTACTACAACAGGGCACCGCGCACGCGGTGGGTGTAACACGGGCAGGACTGTACCTTAGGATAATGGAGATGGGCCGGCTGCTCCGGCATAATTCTAATCTGGAAAAATATTTTTATTAAAAATTAGACAAAAATATAGAGCTGGCGACGCCAACTAACATGACGAGCCAAGCGCCGAAAGGTTAGGTTAGGTTAGGGTAGTTTAGGTTAGGTCAGCCCAACCTAACATATTCATCCAGTACCAACGTAATGCCAGGAAGCTCTCCGGCTTCCTCCGGCTGTGCTCAGCTGCTGGATCATCGGCTGGGACCGCATCAGCCGGAACAACAGCAGCTGTGCTTGGCCCCCAGGGGGCATGCTCAGCTGGCACACCACCGCTGTGCCAACGACCGCTGGACCGTCGGCCGGGACTACATCAGCCTGACATCGACGGCTGGGCTTGGCCCCCAGGGCATGTTCAGCCGGCACACCGTCTGCTGGCCTATCAGCTGCTGGGTCATCGGCAGCGTATCCACGTCAGCCAAGACATCGGTAGCTGGGCCTGGCCCGAGCGCAGCCGTGGCCATTAGCGCTGGACCCTTGGCAGGGACTACTGAAACGGGAAAAGTGAAAACACATAGCCAGACATAATGACTGCTTAAGAAATGAGCCCTTCATTGTGCATACCCCGACATTGTAATGGGTAACTAGCACTAGGCTCCTTCGCTATGTGCCATGACATTCTCCCTAGTTGCATCAAATGCTGCACTGGCGCACAGCTCAGAATGGATAAAGGCATTGAGTAATGTGGCCTTCCGTAACACAGTGCAGTAACACACGGACTTCAGACTTCGAAGACACCTGAATCATTTTCCCACATTCTCGACACTCATGAGGGTGAACCGCCAATGATTTAACATGTGTGTTAAATAGTTTCACGTTCGTAAAACTCCTGCCACACTCTGCACACTCGAAACGGCATTCCCCTGGATGCCTTAACAAGTGTCCCTTCAGATGGCCAAGACGACTGAAACTCTTACCACACACTGGACACTCGTGAGGATTGTCATCCGAATGCACTAAAATGTGAGTCTTCATATGTCCACGCTGATTGAATCTCTCCCCACACTCTGGACACTCATGTGGTTTGTCACCTGAATGCACTAACATGTGAGTTTTCATACTTCCACGCTGATTGAAACTCTTCCCATACTCTGGACACTCATGTGATTTGTCACCTGAATGCACTAACATGTGAGTCTTCAAATGACCACGCCGACTGAATCTCTTCCCGCACACTGGACACTCATGAGGTTTATCACCTGAATGCACTAACACGTGCTGTATTAAAATTCCACGTGTACTAAATTTTTTTTGCCACACTCGGCACATTGGAAAGGTCTCTCATCCGCATGCACCATCCTGGGAGTCTTCATATTTCCACGCTGACTGAATCTCTTCCCGCACTCTGGACACTCGTGAGGTTTGTCATCTGAATGCACTAACATGTAAGTCTTCATATGTCCACGCTGCTTGATCTCTTCCCACACACTGGACACTCATGAGGTTCCTCACCTGAATGCACTAACATGTGAGTTTTCATACTTCCACGCTGAATGACTCTCACACTGGACACTCATGAGGTTTAACACCTGAATGCACTAACATGTGTTGTATAAGTATTCCACGTTCTCTAAATTTATTGCCACACTCGGCACATTGAAAAGGTCTCTCATCCGCATGCACCCTCCTGTGAGTCTTCATACTTCCATTTTGAAGGAATCTCTTCCCACATTCTGAACGATCAAGAGGAATGTCACGTGAATGCACTAAGAACGCTTCACACTTCCAGGACGGTGAATACCTTCGGACACTGAGGACACTGGTGAGTCTTCATCTTCTTTATGACAGGTGCAGTTTGTGTGAAGGTTTTCTCCCCCGGAGGTTGGGAGAAGCTTCAAGACTTGAGTGTTGTTTCGTAGAGTTAGACTTGATGTGAGCACTTGGCGGTCAAGGTTTTCCCTTAATGCTCGTGCTGGACATCTTTAGTTGACACTCGTGAACCAGTTTTGTGGTGTATTGTGGTACACCAGTTTTGTGGTGTACCTGCTGGGCGGCGGCGAGCCAGAAGGCGCCGCGCCTGTGCTCCCAAGTACCCCGCTCTACGCGCGCGCCGCTTAGTCGTTTAGACAGTGGAGCACGGTAATGCGTATCCTTCCCCACAGAATTTCACCGCTTTTATGATAAAAGCAGTGACTATGAATGGCTAGCATCTCTGTTTGTAAAGTGGAACAGTGTACTTATTGATTGTGAGCTATGTAATGTTAACTATTTCAAGTGGTCGAAGGATTATCTGTATATAGGTGTATCTTAAAAGGACTTAATTACAAGTTAATTGGCTCAGAAGATGAAGATTAAGCTACCCAGAGGTGACACGGGCATGAATAGCCCGTAAAGGAGTGATCGTGATTGATTGATGAAGATTAAGCTACCCAGAGGTAGCACGGGCTTGTAACAAGTGATCATGGCGGCTGCAGGCCCTTGTGCTGAAGGCTGGGTCAAAAGAGGTGACAAAGTTCCTCCTCCTCCTTTTTTTTGGAACAAGTGAGGTCAAGATTGCGCTCTTCTGAAAAAGATTGGCGACTGTCACACGTCATATACATTAAAATATAACTACCCAGTGGGCACCGTTGCTTGAAGCCGACCAATGTTACATAATATATGTAACGTTGGCCATTTTCAACTAACGGTGACTACTGGGAAAGGCTTATCAAGGTAACCACTCAAAAAGATAATGTAAATTGGTCTGCTAGATAAGGGTTGGAAATAATTGTTATTCTAAACTAATACCGAATACATATATGAATTCCATTAAAATAGTGAATGAATAAACTAAAAATAAAAAAAGTTATTTTTTTTAATATTTTCACACCGAGAGCACTTCAGTAAATTTCGTTTGTTTAAAGCTGTTGTGTTTAGAGAATTAATTAATTAATTGCAATATTCAGCATATTCTTATAATTCCATCTGTAGTATATTTTGCTGCTTTTATTTAATTACAGTATTTGTATCTTTGTACCAGCACTGAGAATAACATGAGTGGGAGGAATTCATCAGCTTTATTTCGCAGATTTATCCATTACTTCTTAATTCTGAGAAAAGAAAAAAAAGAGGAAAATTTGGTTATACAGTCTGCATCCTGAAAGATAAAACAAGTTTAATTGGCCGTGCAACTTATCCTGTGAATTGCATGATGATTTTTTTTCTAGATTCAAGCCAAAGGACAGAACCTTGAAGTGGTAAGCTTGGGCCAGATTCACGAAGCAGTTACGCAAGTACTTACGAACGTGTACACCTTTCCTCTCTCTTTGACGCCTTTGGTTACATATATTAAACAGTTTACAGGCATGAAACAACACACGGGAGACATCTCCTGTCCACGAGGCTAACCATAGCCAGTGCTTCTTGCCCAGCTCCTGTGCCAGGTAAGTTACGGGCTCACCATAGCCCGTGTTACTTGGAACTTGTTCCGAGTAGCTGAATCTATAACAACAACAACAACAGGCATGAAACTTCCCAATCAACTGTTGTTATTGTTATAAACAGCCTCCTGGTGCTTCCGAGCTCATTACCTGTTTAATAATTGTAAACAAAGCCACCAAAGATTGAGAAAAGATGTACAGGTTCGTAAGTGCTTGCGTAACTGCTTCGTGAATCTGGCCCCTTGATGCCTCACAATAAAACCTAACCAATCCCGAAACCTCGGATGAATAGAGAGAATTGTCAATAAACAAAATAACTGATGTCCAGGAACATCATCCGGGAATCCGCCTGCAATACCAGGCAAATCTGAGCCAAAGTGGCCATAGAAGGTCGGGCAGGGAACGAAGCTGTAGCCTTACAAATATTTCTACATCAACTCACAAATGGTGAGAAGACTGGCAAATGCTTTTTAATATTGACAAATGCAAGACCCTGTATGTTGGGCATAACAACCCACGCCATGACTACCAAATTAATAACATTACATTACAGCAGATTGATGAAGAAAATGACCTTGAAGTCAAAATCCATAACTCATTAAAAGTTGCACAACAGGTAGGAGCAACAGTAAAAAAAAAAACTAACCAAACCCATGGAATAATCAAGCGTACCTTTGACTTTAAGTTAAAAAAAGGTAATGATTCATAATTAAATTAAGGTAAGTGATGAGAACAACGAGAGGAGACAAGGGAAAAACAGGACGGCTCCAGAAATTCAATTGTATAAATTTCTGGTGCCAATACACATACTTGAGTTCTGGCTCTGGTCCTCGGTAAGGCAAACAGGACTTGTGACTGATGTGACCTAGTTGTTGTTGTTATAGATTCAGCTACTCGGAACAAGTTCCAAGTAGCACGGGCTATGGTGAGCCCGTAACTTACCTGGCACAGGAACGGGGCAAGTAGCACGGGCTATGGTGAGCCCGCAGTGGACTTACCTGGCACAGGAGCGGGTGTGTGACCTAATGGTGGGAAGACATCTTATTATTAAAATGGCTTCAGACAGCCGCCAAGGAGGCTCCTCCCAGAAAACAAGCAGAAACATAATTACATTTTTACCCACTATGATAGATGATTTTATGGTCGTGTCACCCATATGCACCCATTTGAATTATAGTGCAAGCATGGAGACCACATCTTCAGAAGGACATAGCTACTCTAGAGAAAGTGCAACACCGGGGCAACAATAAATAGTTTCAGAGCTAAGTCAACTCACGTATCAGGAACGGTTGAAGGCCACTGGGCTAACAGCACTGTAAATGGGTCCGTAGAATTACCCAAATCCTACACACAGAAAGCACAACAGCATGATATATCAAATGAACAAATCCACAAGGGCCGTGATGAGGGTTCGAACCTACGTCCGGGATGATCCCAAACGCATCTTAGTCGACTGCGCCACATGGTAAAAGAACTACATCCTGGAGTGCTACTGCCCTCATGAGGATCTCGCAGTTTCTCCAAAGCAGAGCCCAGGGTGCATGGGGGAATTGTGTGAAACCCCGGGGCAGTAGCACTCCAGGTTGCAATTCTTTTTACCATGTCGTGGCGCAGTCGACTAAGGCGCGTCTGGGATCATCCCGGACATAGGTTCGAACCGTCATCACAGCCCTTGTGGATTTGTTTCTCCTAGTATTCCGTAAGTAATGAAGAAATATGGTATATTTACTCACTATAATGTTGGTGCTGAATGCAGAACATGATCAAACCTATTTTTACTCTGAAATAATCTAATTACAGTACTTCTAATATCGTCATGAAATTAGATTATTTCAGAGTAAGAATAGGTTTGCTCATGTTCTGCATTCAGTACCAACATTATAGTGAGTAAATATAACATTTTTCTTCATTATTTACGTAATACTAGCAGGATGTGGGTAGATTTGGGGAATTCTATGGACCCCTGCAAACCAGCATGAGAGGGTGAATCTCATTGAAACTTAAAATACTGAACAATTTGCAGGATGTTCATCCGGACAATTTCTTCAAAAGATGAAATGTAACACAAACAAGGAGCAACGGTTTCAAGTTCAACAAGCCACAATGTAGGACTGAGAACAGATGCCTTTCACCCACAGGATTATAAACCCAATGGAACTGCCTACCCGCCGAAGATGCCAAAAAACTGTCAAATTTTAAAGTACGACTGGAAAAGATCAAGGCAAATGGGGGAGGAACCTTCGACAAGCCGCCGGCTTCCTGACCTCGTCAAGGCCATTAGTGTTAGTGGCCTTCAGGTAAGACTCTGTGCAACTAAGGAAAGGACTCCTGACTCAACATCAGCTTTTGACCACATTTACACAAAACTGGCTGTAAATTGTCATTTAAAAATACCCTGTTCCTGCAAATATCAAATTTAAACAATGTAATAGGCTTAATATAAAGACTCATTTTTCTGTGTAATATAAAGAAATTTATTTAGCAAAATGCATACATGATTCAGTTATACCCTATAAATGACACTAAAAATTCACCTGAGAATGCAGACGAGCTAAAATATCATCTCGCCAGCACCTACTTTGTGAACTCTACTTTGTCTGATCTGCTCAGTGATTCCTGTTTCTAAACATGTATTATAAATAATCATTCCGCAATAAAGTCCTAAGATTGGTAGAAAAAGACCAGTGTGAAATTGTCAGCAGTTGACAACCAGCTCTTAGGTCATGTTCAACACATTGCCCTATGAGCAGGCAATGAGTCACAATAACGTGGCTAAAGTATGTTGACCAGACCACACACTAGAAGGTGAAGAGTCGATTCGACTTGAGAATGGTCCAGGACGGACCGATACGTCGTCGTCTCTTCACCTTCTAGTGTGTGGTCTGGTCAACATTGCCCTATCATCTTTACTGAGTGTAGCCTCCAATTACCTCATCAACCCCAATTAAAATTCATTACAATATCAATTGATTTGGTAGTTTTTCAATATACAGTACTGTATATGCTAAAGCTTATTGCCAACTAACCAGGATTAGTTTATATGTTATGCTTTTGGGGATAAATAGATCATCTATATTTTGATGGTGAAATGGGATGAACATTTTTTCAGGTTACCTGTTACAGTATTTACATTATACAATGTATCAATGAGCAGAAATAATATTAAATAAATATGCTTTGAATAAATTATATAGTCCAGAATAAAATATAGTGTATGTCAATTCAGGTCTTTGAAGTTTATTGCACCAATTGACTAGGAAAAATTTAATATTAATAAATCTGGTCATTTATGTAAACCATAAAAATATATACCAGGTATTTCATTAATTGTTATCATATTTGTGTGAACAATCATAAATTAAGAGCCTAGGAAATTTTCAAATTGACCACCACAGCTGGCCTATACACAACAAAGTAAACCACTTTTTATTAAGCAACCCAAAGTTTGCAAATGCCCAAGGTTTATACACCAAGAGGTGTACTGAACTTCTCAGATAGATATACATTTAAGTTTACTTTAATACTGAACTTTGTTTGGGAAAAATATATTTGTTAGTTGGTAAGGAAGCTATGGTATCACAGCCTTAACAATTTTACCATCACGATTAACAGATGATCAAACACCAAACCAAGCAAATGTCACGTGCATTGTTTGTATATTAGATTTGCATTTCTTAGTGATATTAGGTAAATATTTTGTCATACACCAATGAACTTAAACTATAGAATGCACCAACATAAAGTTATTGTGCTTCCTTCTCACAGTGGGTTAAATGCATTGGTTTTAAGCATCCTAGTGCATTCACTAGTTATACACATTGAAGGCAATTTGTAAATAAATTTTTTTTTCAACTATATCATAATCTATTTAAAAAAGTTTGATCATTATGGTGATGTCTATCACTCAAAACTTATTTAAGACAGACACCACTACCAGACAGATTGGGGTTGATGGGGAGGTTTAATGCACTGTCACCGAAAATTATAATACTGTACTTCACTCATAATTACGTTTCATCTTTGATAATTACAAGTCTTCTCATAGGTAGTTTATTAGTTACTCCGCTGCTTACAACTACATATATATAGATATCCTAAACTACATTTTAAATGAAGCTTATAAGGGGGAGAACGAACTGTGACAGAAATAAGTTACTGTATGTATGACCCAAAGGAAAAATATTGGTCCAAGACAAAATTAATTCCAGTTCAACACTGTTTCATCAGTCTCAAAGTCTCCCAGTTTATTCTTGCTTCATAATGATTCGTGCACATCCAGTATATGCATGTATGTATGTGTATGTATTTGCTGTATACATATGTATGTATATACTGACTATATATATATATATATATATATATATATATATATATATATATATATATATATATATATATATATATATATATATATATATATATATATATACAGTATATAGTGTGTGTGCGTGTAAATCACAAAGAATTAACACATGGTGTAAATCACAAAGAAATTAATACATGGTGAACAATGTGACAATGTCAGACCAAGAAGGCAGGATTAAGGCAGGAAATTTTTTAAGTACTTTCGTATTTAATAATACAGCTTCAGAAGGATCCTTCTGAAGATGTACAGTATTATTACGTACAAAAGTACTCAAGGAATTGCCTGTCTTAATCCTTTCTTCCTTTGTGGTCTGACATTGTCATACACACACTGTACAATACAATGTACAGTATATTTTTTCTAATTATGCAAACTGTCAAAACACTCAATTGTTCTATAAAACAAATTTTGTAAGGAATTTCTTAGTATGGACACACCAACAGACAGTTCAACGAGATGCACACATCAAAATCTCAACAGTATTCAACTCATCAATTCTTATCTAATCTACTTAAGCATTTCTAACTTTACCTAACTCATTACATGTGACAAAGTTAGATTTAGTTAGTAATCGACAACAGAATTAAACTACGCTCTTTCCAGTTACACAGGTTTTTGTAAAATCTTAACTGAAAAAAGAAACAATGTTCAGGCAACAAATTTGTTACTAATTAATATAACCTAATCAATTAGTTTCAACCATACGCATGCAGGGACACTATACACACACTGTTCTAGCAACTAGGCCATGAACTTCCATAGAAGCAAGGAAAGCAGGAGATATCATAATGTATCAAATCAGCTTACAACCTTGCTGGGAAGCCACTGAAGTAACTGATGCCGTACAACCTCTTCTCATCCTCATCACAAAAGGTGAAGTTCACACTAACATGAAACTAACATTAATTCATCAGGCCACGAAGTGAGTTTTGACCATTCATATGCATGGACCCTACATTGTTCTAGCAATCAGGCTATGAACTCCAATAAAAGCAAGGAAAGCTGAAAGAGCTGACAACTTTGTTATGGAGACATTAAGGTATGTAGCATTCTTACATATGCATGGTCAAGCTTTACTTTGTACTCTGATCAATAAACGTTAATTTAATGTTATTGAGTACTTCATTGTGTGCTTGTGTGTGTGCTTGTGAGTGAGCGAGTGAGCGAGTGAGAGAGAGAGAGAGAGAGAGAGAGAGTGAGTGAGAGTGAGAGAGAGAGTGAGAGAGAGAGAGAGAGAGAGAGAGAGAGAGAGAGAGAGAGAGAGAGTGTGTGTGTGTGTGTGTGTGTGTGTGTGTGTGTGTGTGTGTGTGTGTGTGTGTGTGTGTGTGTGTGTGTGTGTGTGTGTGTGTGTGTGTGTGTGTGTGTGTGTGCGTGTGTGTGTGTGTGTGTGTGTGTGTGTGTGTGTGTGTGTGTGTGTGTGTGTGTGTGTGTGTGTGTGTGTGTGTGTGTGTGTGTGTGTGTGAGGGGGGGGCAGATATGGGAAAATATATGCTAATGACTTCCGGAACTGAAAAACAAAAGTTACGAGGAGAGGGTAGAGGTATTAAACATGTAAATGCTAGAAAAGTAGAAGAAAAAGAGGTGATATGATCACCACTTACAAAATAATAACAGAAATTGACCAAATTGACAAAGAGGAATTCCTGAAACCAGCAACTTTAAGAACAAAAGGACACAGATTCAAGCTAAGGAAACAAAAGTGCCAAAAAATATTGGAAAGTTTTCTTTTGCAAACAGAGTGGAAGATGGTTGGAACAAGTTAAGCGAGAAGGTGGTGGAGGCCAAAACTGTTAGTAGTTTCAAATCATTATTTGACAAAGAGTATTGGGAAGACGGGACACCATGTGCATAGCTCTCATCCTGTAACTACACTTAGGTAATTACACACCAGCCCATCCTCCTGTTTAGGCAGCACTTATGGTAACGCTGAGGACCATCGTACATATATTGACGTAATAGGGAATTGAAAAGTGGAAATCAGTACTATTGAATTTGGACTAACCAGAAAAGTTTTTATATTGATAATGCAAAGAAAAGTTAACCTAGTAACCTTCTTAGGCTTAATATTGTACGTTTATGATGTCCAAATCACACACCAGAAGATAAGGAGACGACGATGTTTCGGTCCATCCTTGACCATTATCAAGTTGATCGTGATGGGAGCGAGGGAGGCATGGGCATTAAGTCAGGCAAGAGAGAGTCAACAGCAACAAAGCCAGGACTAAAGTTTATGTTGGGTATGTTGTGTATAAGGGCCGATTCGACAAGTTGGCATCCGTGAAGAGTACAGTAGAGGCAGGAGAGATTATTTTATTAAAAGGATTTTAGAAGACCAATCAATAGGATGATTGGAGAGTATTGTTTGTGTCTGCAGACTTAACATTTCTGTTGTGTTCCTTAAGTCTGTCATTTAGTGTATGGCCAGTTTCCCCAAAGTATTGGAGAAGACATTTATGTCCTATACTAGGCTTACAAATATTTAAGCTTGGTTTTTAGCTTTATTTTTTTGGACTCTTATAAAGCAAATAGTACCAAATTCTAATTGTCCCATTATGTTTATGTATGTATTGTACAATCGTCCACATAGTTACACAAAGTACTGTACCATCTAAACAGGAGGATGGGTTGCACACACACATACACATATATATTTATTGTGAGTGAAATTAAGTACGCTTTATTCTACAAGATATACACATACATATTTACAACACTGATTTCTAAGTTTTATATTAATGCATTTAAAAAATATTGGGGAGCTTTGATAAAAGGAGTAAAGCTTCAAGTGTTCACCACAGCTGCACCAAATACTTTCAGGATCAAACAAAGTAAAGGCAATGTGGTAGTAGTGATTTCCCGCTTCACATTTTCAATAAATTTGTGAATAGGCAAGACATCTTTGCTTATGTGATGATCATCATTGATACCCGAGACACAGGCAAAAACTGTCATTTCTGCCATATGGAAGGATATCTTTGCTTATGTGATGATCATCATTGATATACGAGACACAGGCAAAAACTGTAATTTCTGCCATATGGAAGGTTATCATAGCTTATGTGATGATCATCATTGATACACGAGACACAGGCAAAAACTGTCATTTCTGCCATATGGAAGGTTATCATAGCTTATGTGATGATCGTCATTACACGAGACACAGGCAAAAACTGTCATTTCTGCCATATGGAAGGTTATCATAGCTTATGTGATGATCGTCATTACACGAGACACAGGCAAAAACTGTCATTTCTGCCATAGGGAAGGTTATCATAGCCTATCTGCTATACTCGGTGCATATATCTTTTGGCGATACAAGATCACATACAAAAAGAGGAAATATTGGCTTACAATCTCAGTACAGTATCCTATACAGTATGAAATTTTATTCATTAATAAAAATATTATTATTCAAATTTCAACAGTCACAGAGGAATTATATGGGAACACATTCTCAGTTCTCCTTCATCATCATTACCCCATGAATGCTTACTTGTGATACTCTAAACTTTATGTACTTCAACATTTATTAAACAATAACTAAGCTACTTTGAGATTACTTAGTTTCATTGTTTATGCCATCTTTTTTTAATGTTGTTCAACCCTATTACTTCAATTTCAGGCCAGAATTATATGGTGTCAAAAGGGTTCTAAGTTACAATGAAAGAATCCTTAGACAAAGTTGGAGCATTTTCCTAGTAGATTATTCACAAAACATTTGAAAGAGTTTCAGAAAATTTAAAAAACTGAGCTCAATGTCACACATCATGATGTTTTGCGCAGTTTAAGGGTTAAGTAAGCCTCAGTCAGTTCTTTCTAGTTATAAATTGAACCACAACCACAATAGACTGTATGTCTAATAGCAGAATGGTATAGCTTGCACTTGCCAAAATAGGCAAAGAGTAAATGAAGAATATTAAGCAGTACAGGGAATGTACTGTACTGTATAGTACAGTACAATATAGTACAGTAATATATATAAAAATGATAGAACAGACATTTCTTAGTGATCCCACAATTGGTAGGTTATCTTAAGGTACCGAGAACTGTCTTGTAAGAATGGGCTGAATGATTTTGAATCGTTTCATAGTACTGTATTAACATCATGTATTTTGACATCAGTGAGGTTATTAACAAAATAAGGCCTATAAGCATACATTACACAAACATATGAGATAGATGAGGTGTTAACTAAAAAGTATAATAAATACAAGGTCTTTTAATATACTGTACCTTGATTGTATTTAAATGCGTCAATAAAGTCACTACTGGTGTCCTCATTAACGAAAACTATTTCTAATTAGATATCCAACACACTTCTTGAAATAAAGTAATGAAGTTTTGGCCCATCCTGGACAATTATCAAGTTTTGTGACATACCAAAACATTGTCACTTCCTTTATTTTCAGATGTGTGGGTTGGGTGTTTAATTTTCAGCTAAGGTATTGTGACTTACTAGTTGCATACAGTATTTGTAATTAATATGGCTGCTACTGCAGCGACCCTCGCCCTCCTCGTTACTGATGTATTGTTCATTCTCTGTGTGAACACTAAAATGCAGCACAAATGCTAATACTATTCCAACATTTTCAAGCACTTTCCCCAAAAATACAACATATTATTTATCGCTGATAGTTTAGTATGAATTTTTTTTAAAGATAACTAAAGTAGAATAAATTTGCTTCGACTTTATCAATCTTACATGGAAAACAGATTGAAATTGCTGAGCAATTTACAAATATAATTTGCATCAGCTGACAATTTAAATTCCATCATCGAGAGCAAAGGAAACCAGTTAGGTCAATCCTAAAAAATGTTTTCAGAATAGGTATGCTACATGCGAGGTACATTGCATAGGGGGTTGGTAGTGGGAGAGAGTGGAGGATCTGATGAAACTGGAATGTGTTGTGCACCCTTTTACCTGACTCACGGTAGCAAAGTGAATAGTATACTCTGCCTAGAGTTGTGTAGTAGGATACTGCATTAGCTAAGAGTGCAAACAAGGAAAACCATAAGAGCTGCACCCTTCTATATAATCAGTACACGATGCCCATATTACATCATGGAGACAATGCACATCAGCATTTTCTAAGGTATTCATCAAAATATATATTTCATTTTAAAGCTGAGTGATACTATAATTAGTTTGGAAACAATTAAAAAATCACTGAAATGTCAACAATGTACTGTACATAAATGAATGTAAACTCAAGGTACGATTTAAGAAACGTGTTTGCTCATGGACAGAAAATAGACCATAATGCACCAAGTTTACAGGTTTGGTCTGTGGGTGTTGACGTATTCCTACCCCATACAATATACATTACTTAGCTACTCCCTAATTCTTACTAGTGTCACTATGAGTATGCCCAATATTAACACCAAGACGATTCAAAAACATATAATGTGCTTGATTACATGATCAGTAATCTTTTTTTTTTATTTGCCAAGCAGCTGTAAGACAGCTTCGAACCTTGGCTACAGAGGCCATAGAGTCCGAACCTTGTCTGACAGCTGTCCAGTAAGATGACCGTAAGAGTAAGCAGGTTGGTATGGCTGGGGAGTGAAGATCTTTCCAGTCTCCTCATAAGCTACTGGTGCCTTCTCTTCGGTTGGCACTACTGGCACAACCAGGCTGTTCAAATGATTTTTTTGAGGCAGCAACTTAGTACAATCCTGAAAGTCAAACCCCTTTTTCTCTGAGTGCATGAACCTATGGCTGTTGAGATGACTTTCCTGAGTAAAGCGCTTTCCACACTCTTCGCATTCATATTTTTTCTCTAGGCTGTGCACAAATCTGTGACTACTTAGGTGAATCTGCTGAGCAAAGCGTTTCCCACAATCCGGACACTCATACAGCTTCTCCTCACTGTGTACAAATCTGTGGCTGTTGAGATGGCTTTTTTGAGTGAATCTTTTGCCACATTCGAGGCATTCAAATTTTCTTTCCTCGCTGTGCACAAACTTATGGCTGTTCAAGTGACTTTTCAACATAAACCTCTTGCCACATTTGTCACATTCATATCTTTTTAGTTCATTATGAATAAACCTATGCCCATTTAAATGATTTTCTTGTGAAAACCGTTTACCCCAATCCTGATTTTCAAACTTTTTCTCATCACTATGCACAAATCTGTGGCTATTGAGGTGAACCTCCTGAGTGAAGCGCTTGCCACACTCCTTACACTCGTACATTTTCTCTTCACTATGTACAAACCGATGGCTATTTAGATGACTTTTCTGGGCAAATCGTTTCCCACATCCTTCACACTCAAACCTTTTCTCTTCAGTGTGAACAATTCTGTGGCTATTGAGATGACTTTCTTGAGAGAACCTTTTACAGCACACCTCACATTCAAACCTCTTCTCCTCACTGTGCACAAACCTGTGGCTGTTTAGGTGACTACGCTGAATGAACCTTTTGCCACAGACCTCACATTCAAATTTCTTTTCACAGTGTACAAGCATATGGCTGTTGAGGTGACTTTTGTGAGTATATCTTTTGTTACACAGCTCACATGCAAATTTCTTTTCGCTATGCACAAGCATATGGCTATTGAGATGACTTTCCAGAATAAATCGCTTACCACATATTTCACAACCAAACTTCTTCTCACTATGTACTAACATATGGCCATTGAGATGGCTCTTCTGAACAAACTGTTTACCACATACTTCACAATCATATTTTTTCTCGGTATTATGTACTAGCATATGTCCATTCAGGTGGCTTTCCATTGTGAATTTTTTACCACATAAGTCACATTCAAACTTCTTTTCACCAGTGTGAACCAGCATATGACTGTTTAGATGACTTTTCTGTGCAAACCTTTTATTGCATCCGTCACACTCATACGGCTTTTCACCAGATTGAAGCCACATTTCAATCTGGGTGCGTAGTTTATTTTGCTCCTTCACAAAGGTGTTGTCCTCAAAATGCACATTTCCATATACATTGGCAGTTGGATGGTGGAGCAGCTGTGGCCCATCAAAGCCAGTCTGCGTAACCTTGTGGATTTTATTGGGGTACTGCGGGTGGGGCTCTGCCATGTTGGAGATTCTGCTATGAATGCTTCTTTACTTCATATACGCCATCTTCATATTTTCTATCCAACTTTAACGAAAGATTTGAACTTGAAAATACACACCAGCCTTGTGCCTGAAATATCAAGTGTGTTTGAGGAACATGTGTGCATACTGTATTATAAAGCTATTTTTTTTTTAAATTAGTTGTAACTTTTTTCAGGAGAGTGAATGAAATCAGAAAACTGATATGCTGTACAGTATTGAAAAATGATATTTAAAATGCCAGCATGAAAAGACACAGAACAATGTGAAAATAACACAGTTAAAATGTTGATAAAATATTTTACAGCAACTACAAAATTTTAAGTTATTTACAGTACACTATTAAGAACCACAGACACAATTAATGTCAGTATATAACATAAAATTAAAATATTAATATTAGGGACTCACAAGTCAAGAGGGATAAAGGCCTTCAAAGTTACAGATACTGTACTATAAAGAGTGAACTCTAAAGATAATAGAAAAATTCTCTCAAACATAAGAGTATCGGGAGCCGGTGGCTGAGCGGACAGAACACTGGAGGCATGATCCTGTGGTCCCGGGTTCGATCCCGGGCGCCGGCGAGAAACTATGGGCAGAGTTTCTTTCACCCTGATGCCCCTGTTACCTGCAGTAAATAGGTACCTGGGAGTTAGTCAGCTGTCATGGGCTGCTTCCTGGGGTTGGAGGCCTGGACAAGGACCGGGCCGCGGGGACACTAAAAAGCCCCGAAATCATCTCAAGATAGCTCAAGATCATGGACTTCATACATGAAGTACAAAACAGAACAGTACAGTATCTCAAGACTTGCATTATAAACCTCTCTGTGGCAAGAGGTCACAGACCTATTGTTAATTACTCTATAGTATAGCATACATAAATGTACCCTGTACAGTATTAGGGAGGCATAGTGAAGGCTTTATGCTGAAATATTATCAGTATATTATATATTGATTATCAAGTGTTATGTACATGAACACATATCTGAAAACGAGATAAAAACAGCTGAAAAGAATTTTAAAGACAATTTTAATTTAAAAGTCTAGAAAGGAAACTAATTGGTCAACAAATTCAATGAACATATTATAATCTCAAAGAAGACTTTTGCAAAAGCAGACATAACAAGAAAGAAAATGAATTCAGATTCCAGTGAAGCATTCAGATCATGAGCAATTTATTGAGTGGCGACAAACACACACACACACATTATCTGAACACTAAAAAGGTCCAAAGGAACCATGAAAAGTATTAAGGCAATTTCAGAGTAAGATTTAAATCATAATGTATCAATAAGTTAAAAAAAAATTATCTTTAAAGGTAAAATCCATAATCAGGTCTTTTCTGTGGGAAGTGCCGTTGGCTCCCTGAAGCTATCTTACTGTTGAATTAAGTCCCATACTACTTAAGAGTGTCATCAGTCGCGGAGTACTTGTATGCCTACTGGGAACCACGAGCCAGAACCTGGCTCCATCAGAGAGGCGAAGGAAGTGATAGCACATGAATACTTTACCATTAAAGCCTATCATTTCTGTCACCACCAGGGAAACATCTGCAGTCCCCGTGGCGCAGTGGCAAGACACTCGCCCAGCGCTTCGCGAGAGCTTTGGCCTGGGTTCGTATCCTGGACAGGGAGGATTGACTGGGTGTCAATATTTAACTGTAGCCTCTGTTCACTCAGCAGTGAATAGGTACCTGGTTAAATAAGCGATTTTGCAGGTCACATTCCGGGAAAAATTAGTATCAAGGACCTGCCCAAAATGCTATGCATGCTAGTGGCTTTACAAGAATGTAAGAACTCTTGCATATATAAATAAACAAATAGAAATACAAAAGGTAGGTAGGTGTATCAAAACAAACCACTACATGGTTTAATACTAGACACAAAACCATATCAAAAGAACTCAAAAAAAAAAGAAAACGACCAAAACTTTATCCAACTAACCACCTGCACATTAGCTCCACCCAACCCCTCGTTGGGGGGGGGGGAGGGGGAGATGGCCTAGAGCTCAGTTTTTGACTGATGTGTGTCGGGTGTCAGTGTCACTCTGGCTGTCTTCCTGTTTTCATTGGTGTTTTTGCCCTCAACATGAAGTACAATAGCGACACTAAATGCTGTTCAACAGTGATACTAAATGTCATACAACAGGGAGACTAAATGTTATACAAATGACACTAAATGTTATACAAGTGACACTAAATATTATACAAGTGACACTAAGTGTTATACAAGTGACATTAAATGTTGCACATCAGCTACACTAAATTTTGTACATCAGTGACAAAACAGTTTGTACAACAGTGACACTAAATGTCATACAACAGTGACACTAAATGTCATACAACAGTGACACTAAATGTTGTACAACAGTGACACTAAATGTTGTACAACAGTGACACTAAACGTTGTACAACAGTGACACTAAATGTTGTACAACAGTGACACTAAATGTTATACAACAGTGACACTAAATGTCATACAACAGTGACACTAAATGTTGTACAACAGTGACACTAAATGTTGTACAACAGTGACACTAAACGTTGTACAACAGTGACACTAAATGTTGTACAACAGTGACACTAAATGTTATACAACAGTGACACTAAATGTTGTTTAACAGTGACACTAAATGTTATACAACAGTGTCTCTAAATGTTATACAACAGTGACACTAAATGTCGTACAACAATGACACTAAATGTTGTATAACAGTGACACTAAAAGTTCAGCAGCCACACTAAATGTTCAACAGTGACGCTAATTGTCGTACTAGCCACACTAAATGTTCAACAGTGATGCTAAATGTCGTACTAGCCACACTAAATGTTCAACAGTAACGCTAATTGTCATACTAGCCACACTAAATGTTCAACAGTGATGCTAAATGTCGTACTAGCCACACTAAATGTTCAACAGTAACGCTAATTGTCGTACTAGCCACACTAAATGTTCAACAGTGACACTAAATGTCGTACTAGCCACATTAAATGTTCAACAGTGACGCTAAATGTCGTACTAGCCACACTAAATGTTCAACAGTGACGCTAAATGTCGTACTAGCCACACTAAATGTTCAACAGTGATGCTAATTGTTGTACCAGCCACACTAAATGTTCAACAGTGACACTAATTGTTGTACCAGCCACACTAAATGTTCAACAGTGATGCTAAATGTCGTACTAGCCACACTAAATACCTGGTACCTGGTTGATACCTGGTTGATGGGGTTCTGGGAGTTCTTCTACTCCCCAAGCCCGGCCCGAGGCCAGGCTCGACTTGTGAGAGTTTGATCCACCAGGCTGTTGCTTGGAGCGGCCCGCAGAGCCACATACCCACCACAGCCCGGCTGATCCGGGACTTCTCTTAGGAAACAGTCCAGTTTTCTCTTGAAGATGTCCACGGTTGTTCCGGAAATATTTCTTATAGTCGCTGGGAGGACGTTGAACAACCGCGGACCTCTGATGTTTATACAGTGTTCTCTGATTGTGCCTATGGCACCTCTGCTCTTCACTGGTTCAATCTTGCATTTTCTTCCATATCGTTCACTCCAGTACGTTCACTCCAGTTCACTCCAGTAACAGTCCAACAGTGATGCTAAATGTCGTACTAGCCACACTAAATATTCAACAGTGATGCTAAATGTCGTACTAGCCACACTAAATGTTCAACAGTGATGCTAAATGTCGTACTAGCCACACTAAATGTTCAACAGTGATGCTAAATGTCGTACTAGCCACACTAAATGTTCAACAGTGACACTAATTGTTGTACCAGCCACACTAAATGTTCAACAGTGACACTAATTGTTGTACCAGCCACACTAAATGTTCAACAGTGACACTAATTGTTGTACCAGCCACACTAAATGTTCAACAGTGACACTAATTGTTGTACCAGCCACACTAAATGTTCAACAGTGACACTAATTGTTGTACCAGCCACACTAAATGTTCAACAGTGACACTAATTGTTGTACCAGCCACACTAAATGTTCAACAGTGACACTAATTGTTGTACCAGCCACACTAAATGTTCATCTGTGATGCTAAATGTCGTACTAGCCACACTAAATGTCGTACTAGCCACACTAAATGTCCAACAGTGATGCTAAATGTCGTACTAGCCACACTAAATGTTCAACAGTGACGCTAATTGTTGTACCAGCCACACTAAATGTTCAACAGTGACGCTAAATGTCGTACTAGCCACACTAAATGTTCAACAGTGACACTAAATGTCGTACTAGCCACACTAAATGTTCAACAGTGATGCTAAATGTCATACCAGCCACACTAAATGTTCAACAGTGATGCTAAATGTCGTACTAGCCACACTAAATGTCCAACAGTGATGCTAAATGTCGTACTAGCCACACTAAATGTTCAACAGTGATGCTAAATGTCGTACTAGCCACACTAAATGTTCAACAGTGATGCTAAATGTCGTACTAGCCACACTAAATGTCCAACAGTGATGCTAAATGTCGTACTAGCCACACTAAATATTCAACAGTGATGCTAAATGTCGTACTAGCCACACTAAATGTTCAACAGTGATGCTAAATGTCGTACTAGCCACACTAAATGTTCAACAGTGATGCTAAATGTCGTACTAGCCACACTAAATGTTCAACAGTGACGCTAAATGTCGTACTAGCCACACTAAATGTTCAACAGTGATGCTAATTGTTGTACCAGCCACACTAAATGTTCAACAGTGATGCTAATTGTTGTACCAGCCACACTAAATGTTCAACAGTGACGCTAAATGTCGTACCAGCCACACTAAATGTTCAACAGTGACGCTAAATGTTGTACTAGCCACACTAAATGTTCAACAGTGATGCTAATTGTTGTACCAGCCACACTAAATGTTCAACAGTGACGCTAATTGTTGTACCAGCCACACTAAATGTTCAACAGTGACACTAATTGTTGTACCAGCCACACTAAATGTTCAACAGTGACGCTAAATGTCGTACCAGCCACACTAAATGTTCAACAGTGATGCTAATGTCGTACTAGCCACACTAAATGTTCAACAGTGATGCTAAATGTTGTACCAGCCACACTAAATGTTCAACAGTGACACTAATTGTTGTACCAGCCACACTAAATGTTCAACAGTGACGCTAAATGTCGTACCAGCCACACTAAATGTTCAACAGTGACACTAATTGTTGTACCAGCCACACTAAATGTTCAACAGTGACACTAAATGTTGTACCAGCCACACTAAATGTTCAACAGTGACGCTAAATGTCGTACCAGCCACACTAAATGTTCAACAGTGACGCTAAATGTCGTACCAGCCACACTAAATGTTCAACAGTGACGCTAATTGTTGTACCAGCCACACTAAATGTTCAACAGTGATGCTAAATGTCGTACCAGCCACACTAAATGTTCAACAGTGACACTAAAAGTTGCACCATACTGCCAATAAGTGTCGTACCACAGTGACACTATAAATGTTATGCCACACCGATAATAAATAGCACAATTAAAAATAGCTGTCATTTTTTTATATTTTCGTCTCCCTGGATTTGTTTAAAACTACAGGCATTCCAATAATTCTGCAGGTTCTATAACACCTGTACGACCGGGTCAGACTAAACTAAAACGGAGTAAAGGCTGATGTATAACATAATATGTCACATACATAAGATTAATGCTAGCTAATATTAAACGATTATCGGGGTTCATGGATGCAGTGCATAATGCATTAACTAAACATCAAGGAATTCCACCTCACAGGGAATACTTTTGACATTAATTTATTATTATTATTACTACTAAGGAGTAGGATTATATATTTTATTTTATTTACAGTATTTTTTTTATTTTCTTTTTTTTTTATTTAGGAGTATATTGCGTGAAGGATAGATGATATTGGTAATGTAATTATCTCCGCTGAGGTCTGATAAAGACCTTTTGTGCCCTCTGTAATCCTTTTTGCGCTACCACTCACAGGATGAGTATGGGGTGCACAATAAACTAGCCGCCTTTGGCGGCAACAATAAGAGCTTACCGGAAACACTATGCGTGTTAATGGGTATACAAGAATGTAAGAACTCTTGTAAGAACTACTATCATGGGGAAGAGACCTTTACTGAAGATCTATAAGGTGCCTTGCATTCATTAATAAATAGCTCAAGTAACTAAGTATGAGCATATTCTCACACACTCAAGATATGTGATAACAATGTGTGCTAAGGGGAAGTGTGTGCTAAGGGAGAGGAGTGATAATCTCGACTGTTCCTTGGTGCGAGGGTAAGAATGTAAGGTGGCGGGAGAAAGGCCTCCTACACCCCCGGACACCCTAAACCCCCCCCCTCATCCCCCTTTCCCTGAGCACTGCCAGAGGTCCTTCGAAGAAGAAACAAGAATCGATTTATATGGCAGCAGGAATACCTGTCAAACCTCCTTCACTGCTATTCCTACACATATCTAGCATCTACCAGTATGTAATTGTTCTTGTACAATATCAGTTGCTGAAATACATAAATGTAGGGTCTACTTTTCTAACAATTATCACAGGTTGAAAATACACGTTGGGCCCCGACAGTTCGTGCATTGGTGTTTCACATGAAACACTGTTAAAATAACCTACAAACATTAATATAATAGAAGTGTACGCAATTCCCGTGAGTTTAAGTGTGTCAAGCCGTTGATGTCGTGAATGTGTTGTGGTGTAGGTGGTGAGCGGTCTTTGAGGGCATTGTCTGGTGTTCGCGGAAGTGAGTTTGTGTTTGGGAACTTACGAATGTATGGTCGCGCGCGCGTGTGAACTCGCCTATTTGTATTCACACATTTGGAGGCGGAAGGATCAAGCTTTAGCTCTTGGACCCCGCCTGTCTCGCCGCCGGTTGTCTAATGCAACGATACAACCTGCTCATTTTGTTCACTTGTTCACTCCATGTTCCCACAACTCTTACGCTAACAGAACTTTCTAGCATCTCTGTTACTCATCTGATTCTGAGGCTTCCATCCATGTCCTCTCTTTCCATTGGTATTCATTTTGAACATCTCTTTTTTTTCCACTGTCTAAATAAAAATGTCTAAAATACCCACAGTATTTTATAAATCTTTATCATGTCTAATTGATGAAGATGATGTCTGTCATGTCATGTTTATCATAAAGACTATGTCTTTATCATAAGTCTTTATCACAGGTCATTTACCAACAAGCCCATAGTCATTATCTTTACCATGGGTTGTTGGTTCAATTCGCTCAAATGTTCGGACCCTTTGTTGATATAAATCTCTCTTCAGCCTCTTTCTATCTTTTATTCGATCCGTCATTTCCCTAAATTTCCTCCTCAGGGAAGGCAACTTTCAAGAGAAAGCGCCAAGCCATTACGACTATATATAGTCGAAATGGCTTGGCTATATATATAGTCGTAATAATATTACGACTATATATAGTCGTAATGAAAAGGGTCAGGATAAGGATTTGGGATGGGACGGGAGAAAGGAATGGTGCCCAACCATTTGGACAGTCAGGGATTAAATGCCGACCTCCATGAAGCGAGACCGTCGCTTACTGTCCAGCCAAAGTGGTTGGGCACCGTCTTCCTAGGTACTCTCTTAGCCTTATATAGTTCCCATTTCTGTAGTCTACTCTTCTTCCTCTAACCCTTTGAATTATGACCATTGTTATTAATTCAGTCATGCAATTTAATAAGAACCAGGGCACAATGGTCGCTGGCTCCTATAGTTATATTTTATATTCCAAGTTTTCGAAATCGTTCTCATTTTGGGTGAAGATCAGATTCAGTAGACTAGGTGCATCTTCCACAATCCCTTTTTCTTGCCCAAGCACTTGGACTAAATGGTAGAGCGATGATATCCCTTCTTGCAAGGTTGGCTGGCGTTCGATCCCCGACCGTCCAGGTGGTTGGGCACCATTCCATTTCCCCGTCATATCCTAAATCCTTATTCTCATATCCCTTGTAAGTGCTATTTAGTCGTAATGGCTTAGTACCTTCTTCTGATAATTCAAACCGTTCTCGCAAGCGTTCCCAACGTTAAGAAAGTGTCGTACTAAAGTGACCTATCCTGACCAACCAGAGGACCCAAAACAGAAAACGGGATATTATGTAATTTCGCGAGCCGTTGCCATTTGTGTTTAACACACATAACGCCTCATATACCTGGTTACCTGGTTGATGGGGTTCTGGGAGTTCTTCTACTCCCCAAGCCCGGCCCGAGGCCAGGCTTGACTTGTAAGAGTTTGGTCCACTAGGCTGTTGCTTAGAGCGGCCCGCAGGCCCACATACCCACTATAGGCGTTATACAGTAATCTAAATGCCTCCTTATTCAAGTTTGTGAAGGATGTTCTGACTTTTGCCAGAGTAGCGTATGTGGCTGACGTTATTCTGTTTATATGAGCCTCTGGAGTTAGGTTTGGGGTTATGTCCACTCCCAGGTCTTTTTCTCTAGAGTCTAGACGTTATAGGGAGGTAGTTTCCCTTCGTCGTATATTGGCCTTTCGGTCTTCTGGCTCCTGTCCTCATTTCCATCACCTTACACTTGTTAGTGTTGAACTCTAGCAGCCATTTCTCGGGCCATTCTCTACAACTTGTTCAAGTCATCCTGGAGCATTTTGCAATCCTCGTCTGTCTCAACCCTCATTAGTTTTGCATAATCTGCAAACATCGACATAAAAGACTCAACTCCTGCAGAATGAACATTTACATAAATGAAGAATAGAATGGGTCCCAGCATCGAAATTGTTGAGTGTGTGTATTTACTAGTTGTATCTGCAGAATCAAGCTATTAGCTCTTGGACCCCGCCTTTTTAAACCAATTTATTTGTCCTCTACTATTTCTACTACATATATTTATCTCTCTCTCACACACACGCACCTCTAGGAAGCAGCCCATAACAGCTGTCTAACTCCCAGGTACCTATTTACTGCTAGGTGAACAGAACAACCAGGGTGAAAGAAGTGCCCATTTGTTTCCACCTCCGCCAAGGATCGAACCCGAGTCCTTAGGACTACGACCACCCCACAGCGCTGTCCACTCAGCCGCGAGACCCCTACACATGTGCGCCCCCCCCCCCCCCACACTGTGTGTTCACGAAAATATATGTACATGTGAACATACTGTACGTGTGTGTGTATGTATATATTAATATATATATATATATATATATATTATATATATATATTATATATATCTATATAATCTATATTATATATATTATGTTTGCTGTGTATGTACGTGCACTTACCTAGTTGTGCTTGTAGGGGTTGAGCTGTGGCTCTTTGGTCCCGCCTCTCAATCGTCAATCACTGATGTACAGATTCTTGAGCCACTGGCGCTTATCATATCTACAATTGAAACTGTAACTAGAGTCTGCCTTCATACTGACAGTCAGACTGGCGCCTGACAGCTGAGTGGACAGTGTTTCGGATTCGTAGTCCTGAGGTCCGGGTTCGATCCCCGGTGGAGGCGGAGACAAATGGGCAAAATGTTTCTTTCACCCTGATGCCCCTGTTATCTAGCAGTAAATAGGTACCTGGGAGTCAGACAGCTGCTACGGGCTGCTTCCTGGAGGGTGTGTGTATCAAAAAGGAGTCCTGGTCGAGGACGGGCCGCGGGGACGCTAAGCCCAGAAATAATCTCAAGATAACCACCCCACATCACTGCGTATGCATTCCATTTATTAACTACTCTGACCCTGAAAAATTCTTTCCAATGTCTCTGTGGCTCATTTGGGTATAAAATTTCCACCTGTGTTCCCTTGTTTGTGTTCCACCCAGAGTTAAGAGTTTGTCTTTGTCTACCCTGTCAATACCCTGAGAATTTTGTAGGTGGTTATCATGTCTCCCATTACTCTTCTGTTTTCGAGAGACGCGAGGTTCAGCTCCCTTAGCCTTTCCTCGTAGCTCATACCTGGTTGATGGGGTTCTGGGAGTTCTTCTACTCCCAAGCCCGGCCCGAGGCCAGGCTTGACTTGTGAGAGTTTGGTCCACCAGGCTGTTGCTTGGAGCGGCCCGCAGGCTCACATAGCCCCCACAGTCCGGTTGGTCCGGCACTCCTTGAAGGAAACAGTCTAGTTTCCTCTTGAAGATGTCCACGGTTTTCCTGTAATATTCTGATGCTCGCTGGGAGGACGTTGAACCCGTGGACCTCTGATGTTCGTAGTGTTCTCTGATTGTGCCCATGGCACCTCTGCTCTTCACTGGTTCTATTCTGCATACTTCCCAGTTCCGGGACGAGTCTGGTGGCA
>WNGS01005451.1:10805386-10825736 GCA_020271785.1 Procambarus virginalis
GACGGTAGAGCGACGGTCTCGCCTCATGCTGGTCAGTGTTCAATCCCCGACTGTCCAAGTGGTTGGGCATCATTATTGGATGATCCATAGACGTGCGATTCTTCCTGCATAATAGAATGATGATGGAGTAACTGGTGTGAATGTCACTTTGCCTCAAGTGTATGAGATTTTGTTGATGTTCCCGGAATATTACTGCCCTCGGGCTGCTCAAAGGCAGTCCAAAATGGTAATCAATTCCCTCTTTATGAACAAAAGTTTTGGCTAACTCGTCAGTTCTATCCTGCATTCGGAGGATACAAACTCTGTCTCCATCATTGATTATTTCATTATATCTGTATCTAGCTTCAGACACAAGCACGCCACAGTTATCCTTTGGGGAGCTGAGGGCAGTCAAGGATGACAAGGAGTCCCTTACAATTAGCGTGTCAACTTTGGATTCATATACGCGCTCGAGTGCAAGGATTATGGCAACCAATTCTGTTTGAAGAGTGGAGGCCCAGTTATTTATACGCGCTCCACACTCATGGGGAGAAGGAACCATCTCTCCTTGTCACAACAACTGCACTTCCAGCTGCACCATGGGACTGGTGCAAAAAGCCATCAATGTAAATAATTTGGGAAAGTAAACGCTCTCTGACCAATGCATCAATTTGGCTTAAGGCATTGTACTTTGCTTCTTGTCAAAGCAAGGGTTCTTCTTTAATCAGCTTCTTGTGTGGGAAAGGGGGGGGGCAGTAATTTGAAAAGGGGTTATCTTCCATGGGTCAGGAAAGCCTCTTTGCGTAAGCAAATATGTGATACATTTACAAGTGTAAGTGTATTGTAGTTATGGTTAAAGTGGTTATGATGGAGGTAAGCAAGTATAAGAGACTTCATTGCTGCCAGTGGAAGTTTACTGCCTGAAGTGTGTTGTGCACTATCTGCAGTAGGCAAGCTTGAAACGTTGGGCTTAGATTTTGCGAAAAATGTCATCCAGATCAAGTACTTGTAGCTTGCTTTAACAGTAGTATTAGAGCTGACTGAATTCTTTGATTTTTTAACGTTTACACGTAAGAAATTTCAATTTTGCACTGGAGGGCAAAATTACCGTCATATGAAAAAGAAAACTCAAATAGAGTGATGTTAAGAATGGAAGTATTTATTATTATATTCATAGTTTTCTGTTATTTTTAAGTTTTATTTTTAATTGTATAGATCAGTCGTGAAATATTAACAATACTTAAGTAATATTATTATTGATTGACAGGGCAATGCGTCAAGGGAAAGTGGGCTTATAACTCTGCTCCTTTTTTAACAAATGTGATGTATGACGTCATAGTCTGTGAAGCAGTGTTACCAATGTTTCACTCTGGGAGCAAAGTGGATATGCCTACATCAAGCGGCCTTCTTCTATACTTTGACTACTTCTAATGACAGCTTATATTATTAAAGCTATAATCAGATATATATCATTAGAAACGTATGTGACCAATTCAGTAACAAACTTATGTTCATCTGTGGATAGATAATCAATAGTAATATCCGTAAACAGAGAATTTACTGAGTGGCTGCCAGACGCACGACGCTCCATCGCTTCCATGACACATAGATAACTGAGTAACTTCTCCGTGCCCACTTTCCCTCAACAAATGTTTTCCGTCAGTCGTTAAGTAAATGAACATTCTTTAAATAATATATACTCAAAACATTTATTTATTTGAAAATATGCATTCCCTAGTCGACTGTAATTTAAACCCGGTGAACTTCAACAAGGAATTCCGGGCACAAAATTATTAAGATATAGAGTTGTATAAGAAGTGGTGCGGTGATTATAACTGCTTTTTCCGTGCGTTGATTTATATAATAGTAATCATATTTGTTATATTGAAGAATTTATCATTAGAACATCAATGATATTGTTGTTCCGAAGTATAATGCTCGAAATTCGAAATGTGTCAACTGACACGTTAGGGGAGATGTTCACCAGCTTTGAATTTGCAAACCTAAAACTAGTCTTTAAGTACCCAAGCTTGTAGGACCGATAGAAACAAGACTGGTGATTAAAGCACCGGTCCTGAAAATCTAGGCTTGTAATACCAGCCCGTTCTCGCGAGCGTTCTCAACGTCAAGAAACTGTCGTGCTTTTGATTGTTGCCGACGGAGGCGGCTAGTTTATTGTGCCCCCCATACTCGTCCTGTGGGCGGTAGCGCAAAAAGCATTAGAGAGCACAAGAGCTCTTTATCAGACCTCATCTTAAATTATTACATAAACAATTTCATCTATCCTTCACACCTTATAGTTACAATGTCAGCTAGTTACAGAGAATGTTCTATTTCAAAAGCTATATATTTATAGTAAGTCATTATGCGTGCTAAAGTGCCTTATCCTAACCTGTCACCATGTAGCTTGGAATTAGCACACACAAGGCAAAGACTGTCGTATAATAAATACAATATTCCTTGACACTCAGTTCCAAGTGTTGATAAGAGAATCATCTGGTTGCTGGATATCCTGTTAGCCATAGACCCAATATTCACAACAACCCTTCCTACTTAGTAATAATATTCCCAAGATAAAATAAATTGAAAGATTTGACCTATTTGACCTTAAATTGAAAGATTGGATATCGTAATTGATAGCGACTTGATACTCCTGATCAAAGAGTATTGACTGGGCGCCAATCCTTAACTGATCTCCCCTGTACTATGGATTTTTTTTTTCAGGGAAAACTAATAAGGTAAAGGTTACCATGAGCTGTGGGAAGGGAAAGCTATCTTAGTCTATTATCTAGTAGGAAAGCATGTGTAATTCCGAGGCAGAATTCATGATGAAATGCTGTGGGTGGTTTTATTCAATTATAAACTACCGATAAATTAAGAATTTATTAAGTGTCACTCCATATTCAGTTGCGTATAATTATGAAGTATTAAGATGGCGACCATCTGTAATTTTAGAAAAATTACAATATAGAGTGAGTCATTGTTGATAATAAAACATGTTGAAAATACTTAATCTCTATTACTATTCATGTATAAAGACATACATGATTAGTAACTAATCATGAGCTAACTGCCCACAGCATGGGGTACACAATTATAAACTAACCGCTCACAGCATCAGGTGCACAATAAACTAACCGCTCACAGCATCATGCACACAATAAACTAACCGTTCACAGCATCATGTACACAATAAACTAACCGCTCACAGCATCATGTACACAATAAACTAACCGCTCACAGCATCATGTACACAATAAACTAACCGTTCACAGCATCATGTACACAATAAACTAACCGCTCATAGCATCATGTACACAATAAACTAACCGTTCACAGCATCATGTACACAATAAACTAACCGCTGATGGCGGCAACATTTAATAACATATACAAATCTTATTTGGTATAGTGTATTGTACTGTATTGCATTATGTGTTCTAATGACAGATTTTCGACCCTTCGGGTTAAGACACGCGGTGACGTCTATGTATATTATGTGAATACTGTTTTTAACTTATTTATTTTTATGGAGTAAAAACTAGGGAAATGTTCAGGGAGGGAGGAACATAAGCTTTAGAAATTGTGTCAGCAAGGAGGACTGTTGACACGATAATTTTTGTATTTTTTTAAAGTTAGTTTCTAGCCAAGACGTGTCCATTCATTTATACATTGATATCCAGCACATATATGACATGACAGAGGTTTACAAGTGGATGAATGGACATAACAAAGGGGGATATTAATAGGGTATTAAAAGTATCAACACAAGACAGAACACGAAACAATGGGTATAAATTGGATAAGTTTAAATTTAGGAAAGACTTGGGTAAATACTGGTTCGGTAACAGGGTTGTTGATTTGTGGAACCAATTACCGCGTAACGTGGTGGAGGTGGGATCCCTCGATTGTTTCAAGCGAGGGTTGGACATGTATATGAGTGGGATTGGGTGGTTATAAATAGGAGCTGCCTCGTATGGGCCAATAGGCCTTCTGCAGTTACCTTTGTTCTTATGTTCTTATACATTTTCTTCTGTTCTCTACCTCACACTACATAGAATTAAGTAAGCAATAAATTGTTATGGTGTGTATCAACGCGTCCCCTCGAATAGTATACCGCATTTTGACCTATAAATCGCCTAAGGCCAGAAACTGATGTACTGAACATCTTAACAGCTTGCAAAATTGAAGTAATGTCCCGTTTTCTATTCGTGGGCCCTCGACTAAGTTTCCAACGTCATTAAACTGACGTACGGGACACTACGTCAATTTTGGGAGCCTCTGTGATATTTGGGACATTAGGCTTTAGCCTTTGGGGCGATTTATACGTCAAAATGCGATGTACTATTCTAAATGGGTATGGGGTGCATAATAAATGAACTAAACTAAACTAACTATTCTAGAAGACGAGTTGACTAGCTATGAACAGTTCTCCCTTAGATTTTTATTTTATTTACCTGAGGGCCACTAACCCTAGTGGCCTCGACGGGGACAGGAAGCCGGCGGCTTGTCAAAGTTCCCCACCCCCCAATTTGCCTTGACCTTTTCCATGTATATTTATATATACAATTCTTACAATCTTATAAAGCCACGCATAGCGTTTCGAGCAGCTCCTTTAATCTTAATTTTCCCTGGAATACGACCCGCCAAACCGTTTAACAACCAGGTACCCATTCACTGCTGGGTGAACAGAGCCGTGCAGTTAAGGAGTGATGCCTAGTCAATCCTCTCCGGCCTGGATACGAACCCCGGCCAAATCGCTTGCGAAGCGCGGGGCGAGTTTCTTACCACTGCGCCACGGAGACTCAGACTGTCGTTTCCACCTGAGAACCATTTGTATGTCAGCAATACATCTACACAGTGGATGTGAACCAACTCTCGTCCCCTGCCCATATTGAAGTGAAGAGAAACGTCCAATAATCCGGAACCTTATCGCAGACAATTCACCAATTTCTTTTTACCGTTTAATTTCTTATTATTCTTATTATACACCCCTTGCTACATAGCCTTTAAAAATGTCCAACAAACTGTCTTCAGACAACACACAGCCCTTCTGTTTAAGTCCCTTAAGCTGCTAAACACACAGTCACTCCACACATTCTCATGTGCCATCTACATGCACAGAACCTTGTTCCTAAATTCTAATCTTGATCCGAAACTTTTTCTTGATAGATGTAATAGAATTCATAAGCACCACACCAGAAATAAATATATCTTTGATATCCCCAGTCAGACTAATCTTGTGCAAACACTCCATGCAAATTAAAGGGTCTAGTCTTTGGAACTGACTCCCTGACGAATTAAAAAATTGTCCAACTCATGCCCTGTTCAAAAGTAAAATAAATAAGTACCTAATTTCATCGTCATAGTTTCCAGCCTTGTGCTTCAAACTCACACTATATCTTGTACTGCCCACTTCCCCAATATTAGTACTTAAGACAAACTAAGTACTTAATCTTTACCAGTGTAATTGATATAGGTTGATATAAAACCTTACTACAATGTACTCTTTCACCTTACTGGGTTAATTCCCCGGATTGGAGATCTTTCATGTGAGGAAGGATTGACAGGGCTTGGGTTGCATTCGCTGGAGGGGCGGGGAGTTAGGGTGACATGATGGAGGTTTGCGGGTGGATGGGTGGACATAGCAGATGGGATGTTGGTGGGGTGTTAAAAGTATCAACACGGGACGGAACGCGGGGCAATGGGTGTGAATTGGATAAGTTTAGATTTATGAAAGACTTGGGTAAATACTGGTTCAGTAACAGGGTTGTTGATTTGTGGAACCATTTGCCGCGTAACGTGGTGGAGGTGGGGGTCCCTCGATTGTTTCAAGCATGGGTTGGACATGTATATGAGTGGGATTGTGTGGTTATAAATAGGAGCTGCCTCGTATGGGCCAATAGGCCTTCTGCAGTTGCCTTTGTTCTTATATTCTTACCAAACGCTATGCGTGTTAGTTCCTGTGCAAGAATGTATAAATATCACTAATGTAATCTCACCAACCCATTGTACCATCTTGGAAATAAATAAATAATAATAATATTATATTATTATTATTAATAATAATAATATAATATTATTATTATTATTATTATTATTATTATAAATGAAGTACTTACACATTTCTTGTACACCATTGAGAGTGTTATCTCTGAATTCAGTGATTTTTTCACATTCCATTATGTAACGACGCAAAATATGCGAATACACCCTCTGAGTGAACTATCATCTAGTCAGGGGTGAATATGTGTCTTGCTCTAGACGCTAACTGCTTCTTCCATATCCTCCGTGGGCTGTCGGCCATATTGCAAATTGGTGACATTGCACGTTGGTCAGGAAAAAGTAAAGTTGGGACACCCACCACCCACCTGTCCTTCACTCACGTCTACCCCTTCCCTCCACCCATCCCACAGTTCCCTTGCCCTAGGCCCCCCCCCCCCAGCTCTCTCCATCTCCACCCCGACACGCCACCTTACACCCATCACCTTCCTATACGTTGTTGTTTTAGATTCAGTTACTGGGAACAAATAGTTCCAAGTAGCACGGTCTATGGTGAGCCTATAGTAGACTTATCTGGCACAGGAGCGGAGTTGTAACTTGTACTCTATTCAGGTCGTGCTCCCTATACTCCGTTCCTCGCAGAGAATATTCTATGTATATCTCATATATGCGATATATATCTCATATATCTAATATATCTATATATCTCTATATATCTGTATATATCTAACTGAAAACTCACACCCCAGAAGTGACTCGAACCCATACTGTCAGGAGCAACGCAACTGGTATGTACAGGACGCCTTAATCCACTTGACCATCACGACCGGACAAAAACTGATGGTAGCCGAGGCTATTTAGCCCATCAGCCCGCCGGCACTCTGATGGTAATCTTGGGCATAGCATTTTATCAAATCACCTCATTCTTTGGGGCACACGTGAGGAACACAAATGCGAACAAGCCTGAATGGTCCCCAGGACTATATGCAACTGAAAACTCACACTGGGGTGTGAGTTTTGGGTTCGAGTCACATCTGGGTGTGAGTTTTCAGTTGCATATAGTCCTGGGGACCATTCATATCTAATTTCTTTTTTATTTCTCTATACCGTTTTACTTTAACCTTTGTTTCAACATTTGTCACTACAGAAGGTTGAACACCGCTAACACTACTAGAAAGTACATTTTCCTGACTATCCTCTTATCATCAGTACGTCATGTTCTTCCTTATTTTCTTCAACGCACGTTTCACTTTCCATTTCACGTCCTGTTTCACTTTCCATTTCACGTCCTGTTTCACTTTCCACTTCACGTCCTGTTTCACTTTCTATTTTGTAACACCCATGACCCCCCCCCCCTAGAGTTCACACCCAGTGAAGCCTTCTCCAAGAGGTCAGCCCAGATGACCTCCGGAGTATCTTGTATGTTGTTTAAAAAAAATTCCTGGGTTAGTCTTAGTCAGCATAGTCTCAAGTATATAATATTTCATGATACTCTTGTCAAACAGGGTAATGGAATGAGACCCCAGATTCTTATGTGTAAACATACATGGATTTCCCCCTTTTAGCCAGGTCAGAGGTTAGTCACACACGTAATTAATAAGTCCTTTCTTGAACAGTGTATGGTGAATGTCAAAGAAGTTTAATGAAAATTCTTGAGTGTTTGTGCACATGTGGCCGACCTCTTATTTCTTGGTGTAGGTAGCACAGTAAATCTTCCCCTCCCCCCACTTGGGGTAGTATATAGAGGTACTGTAGAGACTTAGAGAGACAGAGTGCGGGAGACCGGGATAGAGAGCGGGTCTGTGACGAACATCCACAGCCAGGGGAGAGGCAGTGTCCACCGGATGGAGAGACAGATCTTAAGGTAATGTGTGTGATCTCTGAGGTTTTGTTCCATGTCTAAATTTCTTAAACTATTGGCCAGTGTTAGAGTAGGATTTATAGTGGTGTTTAGTATAATTTGGTATCTCAATAAACTCATGTTAAATTTCCCGTCTGTGTCAATTGTTAAATCCTCTTAGCCTTTTAGATATAGTGGCTGACAACCGTCCCATAATTAAGGACAGTTATAGAAAGTACTCTCCAAGTCAAGCAACGTTTCTTGCCTCGTTGCTTGTTACAGTCTCAACGGTCAAGGCAGATGGTGGCAGCGTATTAATCCTGTGTAGCATTTCCTTGTTTAGCAGTGTACCTTTTGGTTCCGGTGTAACCATCACATGTCAGCTCATATTACAGTGTTCAATACCAGTGTTACCAAGTGCAACCGATAGGAAGTGTTACTCAGGATAAGTAGTAGTGTTTATATTACAAGGTTAGTATTCATTATAGAGGTGTACAATGGGGGCATTTTACACGGGTGTTACAATTTCACGTCCTGTTTGACTTTCCATTTCACGTCCTGTTTCACTTTCCAGTTCACGTCCTGTTTCACCACCATCTTCACCCCGTCTACCCTCCATAGCTAATTTTTCTAATGCCTCAATCCTCTTGTCTAGTTTTTTTTAGATATTCCAATATTTGAGTACCAACCTCAGAGTTCACTATATTGTCCTGAACCTTGTTTCCACAAGGTTTAATTTTTTTCAGCTGCATTTCCTACTTACCCTAGGCTCGCCTTAATTGTCTCCGTTTCTTTCTCCCACATATTGTTCATAGGCGCTGTCGTTGGCTTCCAGCTGTTTCCTTCATGTTCCTGCTGCACAATCTTTCCTTCCTTCGAGGATACATCTATCCTACTTGTAGCACCCGTCCTAGAGTCTCTCAGATGAGGCTTCATGCGACACAGATAGGAACCAGCATTGTGGCTGCCTCGACAATTGCAACAAGATGGGACGATTTTTTCACCGTTTTTAACCTTGACTCTACTCTCGAGAGTCGTGTTTCTTACCACAGTACCGACACCTGGAGTCAAACTGGCATTTCCAAGCCATATGTCCCCAACGAGAACACTTCATGCATAATATGGGCTCCTCAATGTATTTTACAACTTTCCTGTAGCCTAGTCCTTGCACAAAAATTCTTTCTGGAGCCTGACCCTTTACCAAGGCAACAACCTGGCTTTGTTTTTCACCACGAACAATGTTCCTCTTTGCCCAAACAACACTATCATTGTTGAGCAATAGATAATCAGGATCCAAATAGGTTGGATACTTAAACACTGTGACCTTGGTGTGTATCATACCTTCTTCCAGAGTAACCATCACAATATTCTCAAACCCATCCTTCGTTAGGTGTTCCACAGCCTTTTCTGTCCCAACTGTTATGTAGGGCCGGTGAGCACCCTCCTTGAATAGTGGTTCATATTCAAAAAACTCCTTAGCCAAACGAACCGTCCACTCCAGCTTTTGATGAAAATTCAGTTGACATGCTGTAGGGAACAACAGCCTCTTCTTTAAATTAGTCTGCATCTCCCGCGTCCTGTTGAGCATGGCTTCATTTTTTGGTTTCTTTGTTATTTCCTCCTCACTGTCTTTGAATATTTCGCCGTTTATATCTGTTCACTACTGCTTGATACGGCCTAGTATCATCCCCACTGTCACACTCTCCAGGCCCAGTGGGGCAGGATCGTCCATCACCTAGGCAGACCGCCTCAGCCATTTCCTCGATACACAAAGGCACTGTATCACTGCAACAGTCGAGAGCAAATTCACAACATAGTACATATAGTTTGCACGTGGCAGCAGCCACGTGCAAACACGAAGATGCGGAGCAACACGTCCTCCTCGTATCATGCAGCAGACCGCACTGAAACTCCCGTGTTTATAAATGAAAAGATTCATAAACACAATGAAACTCCCGTGTTTATGAATGAAAAGATTCATAAACACAATGAAACCCCCGTGTTTATGAATGAAAAGATTCATAAACACAGTGAAACCCCCGTGTTTATGAATGAAAAGCACTTTACATGCGCCTCCAGGGGTAGAAATAGGCTAAGGTACTCTGTCCCTTTGAGATGTATTTTTTTCTTGTCTCAATAAACATACTTGAACTTGAACTCCATCCCACACTAGGCAGTGTTCACCCTATAACCCAGACGACTGCATAGACGCATTCAATAATTTTAACGCTCTGTACACCGTTTCCAAATGGGCATTTTCTTATACACAAATTAATGTTATCATATTATTGTGAATTACAATTTTTATATAGTTAGGTGTAGGTTAGGTACTGAGGTTCTGTTGGCAATTAATTGTATGTTATTACTCGTAAGTAAATTGTATATTGCTTGTTCATTCATTAACAGAGGGGTTTTGCGGCTGGATTAGCGAGCATTTGACTTTTCTTTATGAGAACTGATTTTGCTGGTTAGTACTGCAACTGAATGGCCCCATTCGTGTGTTGAAAATAAACTTTTTTTTATATATACAAGAGTTCTTACATTCTTGTACAGCCACTAGCATGCATAGCGTTTCGGGCAGGTCCTTAATCCTAATATTCCCCGGGATACGACCCGCCAAATCGTTTAACAACCAGGTACCCATTCACTGCTGGGTGAACAGAGGCTACAGTTAAGGATTGACGCCCAGTAATTCTTGTCTCAATAAACATACTTGAACTTGAACTTGACGCCCAGTGAATCCTTGCCGGCCAGACAAACCCAGGCGAGTGTCTTACCACTACGCCACGGATGGGGATTAATTACTCAATCAATTATTATATTTTCACTGAGAGCTCAACTGATCCGTCAGCAGATCGCAGGAAAGCATCCTGACAGTTATATGGGAATAACACTGACACAAACACGATATGCTACAAAAGTAATGTAAATAAGGATTATGTAATATACCGTGGTCCAGTGATTTAAGGCGTTGCTTCCGAGTACCCAATGTGTAGGTTCGAATCCTCTTCATGGCTTCTATACTGAATTTCTCATTGATACATCACGTTAATGTGATTTCTTTGCGCATTACTATTATTATTATTTTTTATTACAGTACATCAGTGTTCACACTAGAAATATTAGACAGCAGTCCAGTACCATACAAATGTTTGATGTAATGGAAGATAATGAATTAAGGGATATACCATAACGTGCGAAACAATCTTTTTTTTTTGAGATATATACAAGAGTTGTTACATTCTTGTACAGCCACTAGTACGCGTAGCGTTTCGGGCAGGTCCCTGGAATACGATCCCCGCCGCGAAGAATCGTTTTTTTTTTATCCAAGTACACATTTTACTGTTGCGTTAAACAGAGGCTACAGTTAAGGAATTGTGCCTAGTAAATCCTCCCCGGCCAGGATACGAACCCATGACATAGCGCTCGCGAAACGCCAGGCGAGGTCTTACCACTACACCACGGAGACTGTGTGTCTAGACTTATAATCTAGAAGAACATTGACAAATTAAACGAATATAAAACTTCCAAGTGTGGATGGAATTCAATTCAAAATAGTAAAGACACTGGCCGACGAACTCTGTCTACCACTGAAACCCTTTTCAGAAAATCTCTGGACCCAGGGAATGTCCTTTCCCCGTCCCCCTAGATTGGAAATGTAAATGTCACCCCTGTCTTAAAAAAAAAAACGAAATCTTAGCAGAGAAATATAGCGATCAGAGTCAACCATGCATGACAAGACTGATTTTATGGAAACTTAAAATACTAAACAAGTTGGAGAATATTAATCTAAACCACTTCTTTATTAATAGATCGAATGGAACACATACAAGAGCAACAGCTTTAACTTCAACAAGCCACGACAGAAAACTGGAGATGTCCCCAGATATCCCAAGAGTCAGGCTAAATCTGTGCAAACGCTCCATGCAAATAAAAGGGCCCAGTCTTTGGAACTCACTTCCTGATGAATTAAAAATGTTCCAACCTATGCCTTGTTCAAAAGTAAAACACACAAAAAAATATCTTATGACATTGTCATAGTTTCCAACCTGTGCTTCAAACTCACACTGTATCTTGTACTACCCACTTCCTCAATATTAGTACTTGAGACTAAGTACTTCATTTTTACCAGTGTAATCACCACTGTCAATTTATAAATATAACTACGTACTCTCACCAACCCATTGTACCATCTTGTATATAAATGATTTTTATTATTATTATTATTATTATTATTATTATTATTATTATTATTATTATTATTATTATCATTATTAGATGGTTTTTTCAGCCATAGTGTTATAAAACCATGGAACTGCCTACCCGCCAAAGCCGTAAATGCCAAGACATCAATTCAAAATCTAGTTGGAAAAAAACTTCAGGAACAATGCATGGACTTTTGACAAGCAGTTGGGTTCCTGTCCCTATCGAGGGTAGAAGATGATGGTGGCCCCTCAGTTAAATAAAAAAAGTGATACTGAGCACTAGTTGTGGAAATAGTAATTTAGCTGTTTATTTCGTTTTTTTTATTGACATACGTTAACCAATCTTAAGTCCATTATCATCAAGTCACTCAAATTTGCACTTTCAGAAGCAAATAAATGACAAACCCGTCTCTGGCTGAGCCTTAGCTTATACTAATAATACCGCTTTGGACCTATTCCCAGTTCCTTGTCTCCATATCATACGCTATNTTCAGTACTGTATTTATAATTAACTTTTTTTAGTCACTCAGGGCTGGGTTGTACTTTTTTCCAGTGCCCCACTAAAATCAATATGACCTGAAAGAGAGTTTGTGAAGATCACTGCTGTGTTTGTACAGAATGTTATGTTGCCCTTACTTATGATCATGTACAATGGGAATATAGTACAATGGTCTTGCCTGAAAAAGCATCTGAGTGCCTTTCTAAGAAAGTAGATTGTCAAAGCCTGATTTTTATAACAAAGCATTTGTTCAGCCACTAATTCATATACATATTATGTAAGTGGTTATCAAGTGTACATAAAGCATATAATTACTTTCCTCGAGATACTGTACAGTACATATGGCATACACATAATTGACATTGAGATTTTGGGTAACTAAAGATTTATACTGTAATTAATGAGTCTTAAATCGGTTTCCAAAGAGAGGTTGATTTTGGAGTTCTGTGATACTTCAGTGCTAATACAAGTCCACTGCAAAGAAAACAAGAATTTCGTTTGGTCAAAAAAAACTTCTTGGTACTGTAGTTGGTGATCTGTAATTTCCACAAAACTAGGGATTATAGGTACTATACCTTGGCAACATTAAATTAATATTGGCCACATCTGAATCTGATTTTGTCAGAATGTAATAAGTTGTGTTTGTTTATACACAACAATTACAAATACAGTACAGAGATCAAAGTCATGTATTCTATATTAATATGATCCCATCAGCCCATCTCCCTCAGCCCAATAGTACTTCCCTTCAGCACCATAGTTTCCATACCCAATACTTCCAAATAGTCTCATACTACCATCGGCCCACAGTTCCCTTAGCTCCATAGTTCCATCGGCCCCATAGTTCCCATCGGCCCCACAGTTCCCATTAGCCCATAGTTCCCATCACCCCAAGTTCCATCAGCCCACGTTCCCGTTAGCCCATAGTTCCCATCAGCCCATAGTTCCCATCAGCCCCACAGTTCCCATCAGCCCCTAGTTCCCATCAGCCCATAGTTCCCATCAGCCCCTAGTTCTGGGTAGTTTATGTTGTTTCTCAAAGTGTGTTAATATGACACCGTTAGTCCAGAAGGACCTAGAACGATACACCTTCACGCTAGGACTTCACTTTGGGTACTTGCATTGTGTACATGTTAACTTTTATGTAAAATAAGAAAGCGAACATATAGTACTGCTTAATAAGAACGTAGGGACAATTAGCTAGTTGGTGTAGTTTACAAACAACAAAAAAATGTCAACTTTATTGTTGCGGGATGTTCAAGTACTATATTGCATTAGCACAAAAGATTGTAAATCAATGAGCTAAAAACTGAGATAATATATATTTTTTAAAGTAATGTCTTGGCAAAAGATGCTCATTATTTCACATTAATTTTACAACAAAAATAATAAGACAAAGGCATTCATACCTGAACTTCCTAAAACCAAAGTATAATAAGTTTCCATCTAAAGGTCTCTTTAACTTGTGTACATTACATCTTATGTTAAATAAACTTTTTATATTACATAGAAAATTTTGTCCTTTTTTGTATTTCCTGTTCACATAATTTTACCGGCCGGGCTCTGGTTGTAGAAGAACTTCCAAATCCCTCTCAGAGGTATGGGGAGCAGATATGCTCCGGGTAACTTACAAATATTTGCACAATAACACAAATATTGAGATATTTGAGATACTACAAATAATACAATAATAGTACAGTACTTGACTACAGCATGAGGCATGTAAAAAACACCAAACTGAGGGTAGAATTTATTGAAGATAACATTTTGCCTGTAAAAACAAAAATGGCTGTCAGTACTTTGATAGCTTTTTTTTTGTGTTTTTTTTCAAGCAGCATTTCTTGGTTAATGACAACTGTTACTGAATTAGACTAAACACTGTTAATTCTGTCCATTGAAGCATATATTATGGTTTTGCCATGTATATTTTGTTTTCTTTCTCAAGGTTCTATTCTAAAGACTGTATTGAGAATACAGTGTGTCATTATATCGATTATATGCAAAATTATTAAATACTATGCCTAAGGACTAATCCCACAAAATATACACATTTTTAAACTAGTCAATATGGCACCATTGCAAGTTTTACTTTTGTAATATACTATACAGTATAAGAAAGGCTCATCATTTGACTTGATTCAAGTAACATTGATGTATAATCACAAACTTGTCTTTATTATTAGGCAGTGGAGCTGAATAGCAATTATTTCTGGGATTACTCCACTTGGTTGCTTCCTAGTTATCTTATCTGCCGTGCGGTTAGTGCTTCAGTTGTGGCTCTCTTCCTCAGTTTACAACTACCTTACTACACTTTCAGCTTAGTCCCTAGTAGCTGCAAAGCGATGGACTTAATTGTGCTCTTAAGTATTAATGCTGAAGGTCTCAGTTCTCAGCTCATGCAGGTTACTTGCAAGATCCCATAATTTTCGAGGAAAATATGACCATGGCCGTCTTTTACAGGACTGGAAAGACATTCAGTTCTCTGCTTCCTTTACATGGTGGCATGGTAGTACCCAGCATACAATCGCCTACCCCCTCTTGTTGTACTGTATATCCTAAATGTTCATTGTTATTTTTATTGTTATTATTATTGTGTGTTCGTATGTTGAATAAAAGTGTGTGTTAGAGGGTCGTTGGGTGTTATGGGGGGGAAGAGGGGTCAAATCGAATCCAAGACCCTAGAGCAGATAAGCAGGGAATAGAAGGCTGGGGCGAGGATGCAGAAAACTTGAACAGGGTACAAGTCGAAGGCAAAGGTGGTGGTCCTTGGAGGTTAAGTAGTAGCAGGTCCTGCAGCTTGAGTAGTAGCAGGTCCTGCAGCTTGAGTAGTAGCAGGTCCTGCAGCTTGAGTAGTAGCAGGTCCTGCAGCTGAGTAGTAACAGATCCTGGAGCTTGAGTAGAAGGTTCAGTGGGGGGTGTACAGGGTCTATGACGCGATGGTAGTAGATGGTTCTGCAGCTACAGGGATGGTGGGTGGGGCTGCAGATGTCGGATGTGAAGGCGTCGGTTCCAGGGCTGCTTCCTCCACTGTGGATGTTGGAACGGGTATTGCAGCAGTAGACAGTAGATCTGTGAGCGCGGCAGCGTTCAGAGGCTGGATCAGAGGCATGAGTAGAACTTGTAGCTGCAGTAGAGGTGGTGTAGACTTCCTACACCAGGCAAGTCGGAAGGCCATTCGCAGCATAGAGTATGTTCAGAATCCTTACATATTCCTGGTAGCCAGCAATCTTGTCTGCCACCGTAGTTAGAGCGTCCACCTTATTGTGTAGTGAGTAAAAGAGCTGGTATCTGCTGTGGTGAAGGCTGTGATGGGGTGGTGGCGACGGTGAGTGGCTGGTGGACTGGGAGCTGGGCCCCCCATTGGCTGGGTTATCTTCTTGAGGTTATTTTGCTGTGTTGTAGCTCTTTCTCCTCCCGGGAGCTCTGGAAAAATGGCGAAGAAGACTAAATACAGGATAAGACACCGCAAGGGGCGAGCAGGGACGTGGGGACAGAAGATGAATAAGTGGGGGGAGAGGAAATGCTTAAGGAGAAAAAGAGGCAGGGCTTGACCCAGCTGCTGAACATTTTGTACAATGCTTTACAACAACACACGAAGACACGGCAAGGGAAGCACTGGGCAGTGCAAGCGCTCTTCAGGTCGTGAGTATAATAAGCTAACGTGACGCGAGGTGACGCCCCTGAGTCGCTGAAGAGCGTAGACGACAATGCAAATCGTATGAGTGACATTTATTTATTGATCAAATTCATTAATATATATAGTAATTATGCAGTATAAGAAGTGAGAATGCAAATATGAATGGTATTAAAGGAGAATAATATTTCATTTACATAGGCAATATCAGCAAAGCTGTGGTATCAAGTGTGATAAGGAAGTGTGGTGGCCAGCAACAGCTTAGATGTTGAATGACGTTGGTGCTCGCGAGCGACGTTGGTGGTGGAGGCGGCAAGGCACCTCGAGTCTTCAATTTTCTGGATTTCTTCCTTTCGACACGGACAGCGATTGGAGATGGCCGTGGTCACCTTCGCAGACGATACAACGCTGGACTTTAGCCCAGCAGACGGTGTAACGGTGGTCTTCCGTGCAGATGCTGCACTTGGTGACGCTTTCCGTGCATTTCTTGGTAGAGTGTGTGTGCACTGGTAGCATTTTAGACACTGTTGTAGATCGTAGTAGCGTTCCTTCTTGATCATGGCTGGTGGAATCTTGACTCTGAAACACTTGAGCATTTGTGCGGCAGCAAGGTCCGCATGAGTGATTTCAGAAGTCAGTTTCATGGTCGCGAGGGTTCCGGGGGGTGCGACCGAGGATATAAAGATTGATTGCTCTCGCAGGAGGGTTCTCAGCTTCGATTGTACCCACAATAGCCTGTCCAAGTGGTTGGGCACCATTCCTTTCCCCGTCCCATCTCAAATCGTTATCCTGACCCATTCCCAATGCTATATAGTAATGGCGTGGCACTTTCTCCTGATAAATCCCTTCCGTTCCACAATAGCTTGGAGGTCGCGGTTGGAGATCCAATTTCTGGTTCTCCTGATGATAACGGATCTCTTAGTAAGGAACCGTTGAGAGAAAATTAGGCTGATATGCGCTTTTTCAAGGTCGGTGCGAGTAGGAAGTGTTTCGAAGTGGTCGATGTTATTCTACTGCGAGTAAAAGAGAACAACATTCCTCCCCCTCCTGGCGAAAGTCGACAGGTGTGACGTTGGTAATGGTGGAGATGGTTTGCAGCGTAACAACCATGTGTTCACGCTTGGTGAACGCATGGTTGTTCAGGAAGGTGGCCTTCACTCTCTGAAACATGGTACCAGGTGACTGGTCCCATATGACACCCCCCTCAACGGATCGCAGTGGTGTCGGTCGTGTGGAGATGCTCGGGCTTGCTGGTGCTTTACCCGGCAATGCTCATTACTTAAGGAGGCCCTCCTTCTTCTCCCGAATATTCAGGATGAAAGTGGGGCTGACCTCCTAGTGTAATGCGCCTTGCCGACTATCACACGGTGTGGGCTGTGAGAGCGGACATGTTCGTTCTTGTGGCGAGCGTGCAGAAAGAAGCTTGTGATCTGTGATCATTGGGGGAAGTGGTATTGTGTAGATGATGAGGATAGGGGGAAAGCATATTGGTGATAGGGGGGATGGGAGAAGGGGTATTGGGGCTGTGTATTGGTAATGGGGATGGAGAGGAAGGGGGGGGGGGTATTGTGGTAAGTACTGGTGATAGGAGGATGGGTGAAGGGGTGTAGATGATATGTATTGTTAATGGATGGTGTAAAAATTAAGATAAGTTAATTATAATGAGAAAGGGCTGACTTACACAGTATATGAAATGTTGTGGAAAGGCACAGAAAAATGTACGAAGGCAATTTGCACCTAGTCTATTTTCTCATTTCAAAAGTTTGATAGATCAATAAGTTGGGTTGTGTTAGGTTGGCCTGGGTGTATGGGTTATAGGTGGGGAGAGTAGGTCGGTGCTTTGGGATTAGAAAGGTTAAAAGATTCAATAGCTAATAGTGCTATGAGAGTCAACAATAACCAACAAGGTTTTCAGGTGGTTGCTAGTTGTGGAGATACTGTGTATCTATAAGCAGCCACATGGACTGGACGGTAGAAAACGGTCTTACTTCTTGCAGGTAAGTGGTTGACCCTCTAAGTGGTTGGGCACCATTCCTTCCTGCTGTCCTATCCTACATCTTTATCCTCATATCACTTCCAAGTTCCCGCCAAACGCACGACGAAACTACGGCGTTGCTACAATATTCGAACAAGTTTTAACAACACCTGACAAGTGTAACAGCCAATATAGCAATTAAGGTGTAACAATGTTCTAATACGTTCTAAAAACGTTATAACAAGATGTGGGACACCATATTAAATATTAAGGTATTCGAGTTTGTCCTCACCATCGCCCAGTCACTTGGCCTGGACGGTAGAGCGACGGTCTCGCCTCATGCAGGTCGGTGTTCAATCCCCGACTGTCCAAGTGGTTGGGCATCATTACTGGATGACCCATATAGACGTGCGATTCTTCCTGCATAATAGAATGATGATGGAGTAACTGGTGTGAATGTCACTTTGCCTCAAGTGTATGAAATTTTGTTGATGTTCCCGGAATATTACTGACCTCAGGTTGCTCAAAGGCAGTCCAAAATGGTAATCAGTTCCCTCTTTATGAACAAAAGTTTTGGCTAACTCGTCAGTTCTATCCTGCATTCGGAGGATACAAACTCTGTCTCCATCATTGATTATTTCATTATATCTGTATCTAGCTTCAGACACAAGCACGCCACAGTTATCCTTTGGGGAGCTGAGGGCAGTCAAGGATGACAAGGAGTCCCTTACAATTAGCGTGTCAACTTTGGATTCATATACGCGTTCGAGTGCAAGGATTATGGCAACCAATTCTGTTTGAAGAGTGGAGGCCCAGTTATTTATACGCGCTCCACACTCATGGGAGAAGGAACCATCTCTCCCTGTCACAACAACTGCACTTCCAGCTGCACCATGGGATTGGTGCAAAGAGCCATCAATGTAAATAATTTGGGAAAGGAAGCGCTCTCTGACCAATGCATCAATTTGGCTTAAGGCATTGTACTTTGCTTCTTGTCAAAGCAAGGGTTCTTCTTTAATCAGCTTCTTGTGTGGGAAAGGGGGGGTCAGTAATTTGAAAAGGGGTTATCTTCCATGGGGCAGGAAAGCCTCTTTGCGTAAGCAAATATGTAATACATTTACAAGTGTAAGTGCATTGTAGTTATGGTTAAAGTGGTTATGATCGAGGTAAGCAAGTATAAGAGACTTCATTGCTGCCAGTGGAAGTTTACTGCCTGGAGTGTGTTGTGCACTATCTGCAGTAGGCAAGCTTGAAACGTTGGGCTTAGATTTTGCGAAAAATGTCATCCAGATCAAGTACTTGTAGCTTGCTTTAACAGTAGTATTAGAGCTGACTGAATTCTTTGATTTTTTAACGTTTACACGTAAGAAATTTCAATTTTGCACTGGAGGGCAAAATTACCGTCATATGAAAAAGAAACTCAAATAGAGTGATGTTAAGAATGGAAGTATTTATTATTATGTTCATAGTTTTCTGTTATTTTTTAAGTTTTATTTTAATTGTATAGATCAGTCGTGAAATATTAACAATACTTAAGTAATATTATTATTGATTGACAGGGCAATGCGTCAAGGGAAAGTGGGCTTATAACTCTGCTCCTTTTTTAACAAATGTGATGTATGACGTCATAGTCTGTGAAGCAGTATTACCAATGTTTCACTCTGGGAGCAAAGTGGATATGCCTACATCAAGCGGCCTTCTTCTATACTTTGACTACTTCTAATGACAGCTTATATTATTAAAGCTATAATCAGATATATATCATTAGAAACGTATGTGACCAATTCAGTAACAAACTTATGTTCATCTGTGGATAGATAATCAATAGTAATATCCGGCAGAGCAAAATTAAACAGAGAATTTACTAAGTCGCTGCCAGACGCACGACGCTCCATCGCTTCCATGACACATAGATAACTGAGTAACTTCTCCGTGCCCACTTTCCCTCAACAAATGTTTTCCGTCAGTCGTTAAGTAAATGAACATTCTTTAAATAATATATACTCAAACATTTATTATTTGAAAAATGCATTCCCTAGTCGACTGCAATTTAAATCCGGTGAACTTCAAAAAGGAATTCCGGGCACACAATTATTATGATATAGAGTTGATAAGAAGTGGTGCGGTGATTATAACTGCTTTTTCCGTGCGTTGATTTATATAATAGTAATCATATTTGTTATATTGAAGAATTTATCATTAGAACATCAATGAT
>WNGS01005451.1:10825761-10857023 GCA_020271785.1 Procambarus virginalis
ATTGTTGTTCCGAAGTATAAATGCTCGAAATTCGAATAGTTAATTCTGGTACTGACACGTTAGGGAGATTCACCAGCTTTTGAATTTGCGAACCTAAAAAACTATGTCTTTAATTTATCCAAGCTTGTAGGACCGATACAACAAACTGGGTGATTAAGCACCGTCCTGAATATCTAGGCTGTAATACCAGCCCGTTCTCGCGAGCGTTCTCAAGTCAAGAGAAACTGTCGTGTTTTTATTGTTGCCTGACGGAGGCGGCTAGTTATTGTGCCCCCCATACTCGTCCGTGGGCGGGCTAGCGCAAAAGCATTACAGAGGGGAACAAGAGCGTCATATATCAGACCTCATCTAAGGATTTAGTACATAAACAATCATCTCATCCCTTCACAGCCGTACGTTATGACAAGCTAAGCTAGTGTAGAGAGAAATGTTCTATTTCAAGAGCTTACTATTTTAACTAGGAATCACTTATGCGTGCTAAACAGTGTCTTATCCTAACCTGTTCACACATGTAGCTCGGAATTAGCACAAACAATCGGCAAAGACTGTCGTAAAATAAATACAATATTCCTATGACACATAGTTCCAAAGTGTTGAGTAAGAGAATCATCTGGTTGCTGGATATCCTGTTAGCCATAGACCCAATATTCACAACAACCCTTGCTACTTAGTAATAATTTCACCAGATAAAAATAAATTGAAAGATTTGACCATTTGACTCTTAAATGTGAAGATTGGATATCGTAATTGATCGGACTTGATACTCCTGATCAAAGAGTATTGACTGGGCGCCAATCCGTAAACTTTGTATCTCCCCTGTCTCACCCAATAGTAGTTCGTACTATGGATTTTTATTTCAGGGAAAACTAATATGAGAAAGTTACCATGAGCTGTGTGGAAGAGGAAGCTATCTTAGTCTATGTATCTAGTAGGACACATGTGTAATTCCAGAGGCAGAATTCATGATGACAATGCTGTGGTGGTTTTATTCACATTATAACTCCACCGATACAATAAGAATTTATTAAGTGTCCACTCCATATTCAGTTGCGTATAATTATGAAGTAATTAAGATGGCGACCATCCGTGTAATTTTAGAAAAATATACAATATAGAGGGAGGGTCATTGTTTGAATAGATAAAATGTTGAAAAGACTCAATCTCTATTACTATTCATGTATAAAGACATACATGATTAGTAACTAATAATGAGCTAACTGCACACAGCATTGGGTACACCATTAAAAACTAACCGGCTCACAGCATCAAGTGCACAATAAAACTACCGCCTCACAAGCATCATGCACACAATAAACTAACCGCTCACAGCCTCATGCTACACAATAAACATAACCGTCTCACAGCATCATGTACACAATAAATAACCGATCACAGCATCATGTACACAATAAACTAACCGCTCACAGCATCATGTACACAATAAAATAACCGCTCACAGCATCATGTACACAATAAATAACCGCTCACAGCATCATGTACACAATAAATATAACCGCTCACAGCATCATGTAACACAATAAAATAACCGTCTCACAGCATCATGTACACAATAAATATAACCGCTCACAGCATCATTGGTACACAATAAACTAACCGTTCACAGCATCATGTACACAATAAAATAACCGTTCACAGCATCATGTACACAATAAATAACCGCTCACAGCATCATGTACACAATAAACTAACCGACTCACAGCATCATGTACACAATAAACTAACCGCTCACAGCATCATGTACACAATAAAATAACCGCTCACAGCATCATGTACACAATAAACTAACCGCTCACAGCATCATGTACACAATAAACTAACCGCCTGATGGCGGCACACATTTAGAACAATACAAATCTTATTTGGTATATTGTTGTATTGTACTGTATTGCATTATGTGTTCTAATGACAGATTTTCGACCCTTCGGGTTAAGACACGCGGTGACGTATATGTATATATATGTGGAGATATGTTTTAACTTATTTATTTTATGTGAGTTGAAAAACTAGGGAAAAAAACCCAATGTTCAGGGAGGGGAGGAACATAAGACTTTTAGAACTGTTTCAATCCAAAACGGGTTGTAAGTGTAGGTGTGGACACGAATATTTTGTATTATTAAAATTTAGTTGTCTAGCCACGACGTGTCCATTCACTTTATACATTGATATGCCAGCACAGATTGCATGACAGAGGTCTTACAAGTGGATGAAAGGGGACATAACAAAGGGGGATATTAGTAGAGGTATTAAAAGTATCAACCACAAGAACAGAACACGAAACAGATGGGATATAAATTGGATATGTTTAAATTTAGGAAAGACATGGGTAAAAACTGGTTCAGGATAACAGGGTGTGTTGATTTTGTAACCAATTACCGAGTAACGTGGTGCAGGTGGATCCCTCGATGTTACACAAGCGATGAGACTTGGAATGTATAGAGGGGATTGGGTGTTTATAAAAAGGAGCTGCCTCATTATGGGCCAATAGGCCTTCGCAGTTACCTTTGTTCTTAGTCTTACAATTTTCTTCTGTTCTCTACCCCACACTACATAGAATTAAGTAAGCAATAAATTGTTTATGGTTGTGTATCAACGCAGTCCCCTCGAAATAGTATACAGCATTTGACCTATAAATCAGCCTAGGCAGAAAAACTATGTACTGAACGATTTCTATAACAGGCTGCAAACATTGAAGTAATGCCCGTGTTTATATCGGGGCCCTCGGACAAGTTTTCCAACGGATTAAACTGACGTCGGGACACTACGTCAATTTTGGGAGCTCATGTGATATTTGGGACATTAGGCTTAGCCTTTTGGGCGATTTATTACGTCAAAAGCGGATGTACTATTTTAAATGGGATAGGGGTGTGCATAATAAATGGGAACAACCCAAAACTACCTATCTAGAGGACGAGTTGACAGTATGGAAAAAGTTCTACCTTAGATTTTTATTTTTATTTACCTGAGGGCCACTAACCCTAGTGGCCTCGACGGGGCCAGGAAGCCAGCGGCTTGTCAAAGTTCCCCACCCCCAATTTGCCTTGACCGTTCACTGTATATTTATATGTAACAATTTTTACAATCTTGTAAAGGCACGCATAGCGTTTCGAGCAGCTCCTTTAATCTTAATTTTCCCTGATACGACCCGCCAAAACCGTTTAACAACCAGATACACATTCACTCCTGGGTGAACAAAGGCGTACACTTAAGGATTGATGCCTGTCAATGCGCTATCCGGGCCTGGATACGAAAACCGGGCCAAATCGCTTAGCGAGCGCTGGGCGAGTTACTTACCAGCGCCACGGAGACTCAAACTGCGTTTCCACCTGAGAACCATTTGTATGTCAGCAATACATCCACACAGTGTGGATGTGAACAAACTCCGTCGTCCTGCCCATATGAAAGTGAAGATAAAGAGTCCAATAATCCGGAACCTTATCGCAGGCAATCACCAATTTTTGTTTACCGTTTAATTTCTTATGTATTCTTCTATACACCCCTTGCTACGTAGCCTTTAAAAAGGGACCAACAAACTGTCTTCAGACAACACACAGCCTTCTGTTAAGTACTTAAGCTGCCTAAAAACACAGTCACTCACACACATTCTCTGTGCCATCTACATGCACAGGAACATGGTCCTAAATTCTAATATTGATCCGATCACACTTTTTTTGATAGATGTCATAGAATTCATACGCACCACACCAGAAATAAAAATATATACTTTGATCTCCCAGCAGACTAATTCTTGTGCAAACATCCATGCAAATAAAGGGTTAGTCATTTGGAAGACTACCGGACGAATTAAAACACATTGTCCCAACTCATGCCTGTTCAAAAGTAAAATAAAAGTACTTAATTTTCAGCGTCCAGTTTCCAGCCTTGTGTGCGTCAAACTCCACAACTTAGATCTTTGTACTGCCCAATCCCCAACTATTAAGTACCTTAAAGGCAAAACTAAGTACGTAACTTTACCAGGTAATTGTATCGGTTGATCATAAAACCTTACTACAATGTACTCTTTCACCTTACTGGGTTAATTCCCCGGATTGGAGATCTTTCATGTGAAGAAAGATTGACGGGGCTTGGTTTGCATTCGCTGGAGGGGCGGGGAGTGTTAGGGTGTTACATGATGGAGGTTTTGCGGGGATGTCGGGAATAGCAGATGGTTTTCTTCGAGATGTGCGTGGTGGTGGTGAAAAGTAATTCAACAGGGAAACGGAACGCGCGGGCAATGGGTGTGAAATGGATAAGTTTAGATTATGAAAAGGACTTGGGTAATACGGTTCAGTAATACAGGGGTTTGTTGATTTGTGGAACCATTTGCACGATCGTAAACGTGGGTGGTAGAGGTGGTGGGGTCCCTCGTATTGTTTCAAGCATGGGTGGACATGTATATGAGTGGGATGTGTGGTATAAATAGGAGCTGGCCTCGAATGGGCCAATAGGCCGTCTGGCGTTGACCTTGATATTATATTTACATAACAGAAACGATGCTTGGTTAGTTCCTGTGCAAGCAATGTGATAAATATTTAACAAATGTAATTCATATAGCTTCCGGCTATCACTTCCTTATGTCGCGGTCGTGATGGTCAAGCGGATTAGGCGTCCCTGTACATACCTTGCGTTGCTCCTGCAGTATGGGTTCGAGTCACTTCTGGGGTGTGAGTTTTCAGTTGTATCTAGTCCTGGGACCATTTCAGGCTTGTTTGCATTTGTGTTCCTCACGTGTTGCCCCAAAAATGAGGTGATTGATAAAATGCTATGCCCAAGATTACCATCCGAGTGCCGCGGGGAAGTGGTTCATATAGCTCCGGCTATCACTTCCTTATGTCCGGTCGTGATGGTCAGCGGATTAAGGCGTCCTTGTACATACCAGTTGCGTTGCTCCTGGCAGTATGGGTTCGAGTCACTTCTGGGGTGTGAGTTTTCAGTTGTATCTAGTCCTGGGGACCATTCAGGCTTGTTTGCATTTGTGTTCCTCACGTGTTGCCCCAAAAAATGAGGTGATTTGATAAAATGCTATGCCCAAGATTACCATCCGAGTGCCGGCGGGGAAGTGGGTTCATATAGCTCCGGCTATCACTTCCTTATGTCCGGTCGTGATGTCAAGCGGATTAAGGCGTCCCTGTACATACCAGTTTGCGTTGCTCCTGGCAGTATGGGTTCGAGTCACTTCTGGGGTGTGAGTTTTCAGATATATATATATATATATATATATTATAATATATATAATATATATATAGATATATATATATATATATATATATATATATATATATATATACACTGTATATATAATTTATGCTTATTTTTTGTCATATGTCCCCAAAGAAAATCCTTGGTAAATATGATTCCTTAGACATCCCTTGTCCATTGTCTTTCTGATCTCATATTGTCATCTTTAATGACATCTAGGAACCTTGGAGTATTGTGTGACACTGACGGGATGAGTTTGCAAAGTCTAAGTACTGTATCGTAGTGAAAGGGTTAATTGCTCCAAGAAAGTCTCTGATGATGTGTTGAACTCAAAAGTGCTTTGACAAAATATATCTTGAGTTTGTCTGTGGTTTCTTGCATTATATATGCTATATGCTTGTATATGCTCTATATGTATGTGTATAACTCTACATGTATGTGTGCATATATATATATATATATATATATATATATATATATATATATATATATATATATATATATATTATATATGTATATGTATATGTATATGTATATGTATTTGGAGGTATTGTACTGTATATATATATACCTCCAAAGAATACCTAATCAACCAGGCTGTGATTCATATGTCAGACTGCGAGCAGCCGTGTCCAACAGCCTGGTTGACCAGATACACACTCAGTATCCTGTATATATGTGTAATTACCTAAGTGTAGTTACAGGATGAGAGCTACGCTCGTGGTGTCCCGTCTTCCCAGCACTCTTTGTCATATAACGCTTTGAAACTACTGACGGTCTTGGCCTCCACCACCTTCTCCCCCAACTTGTTCCAACCGTCTACCACTCTGTTTGCGAAAGTGAATTGTGTGTGTGTGTGTGTTTATATAATCACCTCTGGTTGGAAAGTATGCCCAATGTCTCAGAGAAAAGCAGATACAAAGCATTAGAGGGGATTTTTGTGTTACCTCTTGCCTCCCATGGAGTTTCCATGTTCTTTTGTCCTTTCACCATCCTTCTTTTTTTTCTTATTTTGCTTTATTTGGTGTGAAAAGTTGCAAGTTGGTGAATACACTGGAAAGTTTAAGATTGTTGATCTCTTGAAGCTCAACTTCCTGCCAGAAATCAAGGAAACAGCAGGTGTTTCTCCTCTGGATTGCCACACTTAGGCACTGAATCAGGAAACTGCCAACTCTTGGGTCTTTGATAGTGTCATTGAGCCTAGAACCTAGTTCTTTGATAAAGTTCAGAGGGACAAATGTGTACTGATTTTCTAGATGCTTGTACTTGTCTGATTTTACTGCTTCCCAATGATTGGCCACACCACATGCCTGATCATCACTGAAGGATGTACAAGTCTCAAACAGGATGGATACACACACATGCAGTAAACACCAATTGTGTACTGTTATTCCAGGAGTATATTACGATACTGTCTGGCATATACAGAGGGTCTCTGGATCTAGACATGTCCCTGCTGCAGCATGAAACAAGGCCTCGGCTATTTTCTCCATTGGGCTCTCCCACCCAGACATGTGTTTTTGTTGGGTCTGACCTGAGTGCTGGGTCTACAAGAGCTTCCCAAAACTGATTGGAACATTCAGTGAAAGTTGGGTTGTGTATCATTACCAAATCATTATGGGGTTCTGTATTGAATGATTTTTACAAGGTCGTTCAATGCACAGGGAGAGAAAGGAAGGCAGGAAAAGCAATCTGGGAGGCTTTTCAGAAACTAAGGCCACCAAGTCTGAAGGAAAACGATGCTTATTTTCATGGTGAGTCATCCGCAGGGGTATTCGGGACTTTGTCCAGGATGGATTTCAAAAGGGTGTCATACTCACTTAATTTACTACTGGTGTGTTATGGAGAACACTCAGAAAGTAAGCCAGCTTAGATAGAGAGAAGCATCTTATGAGGAGGTAGAAAGCATCATGAGCATTGATTTTGTGAATCCTTTTATGCATTCTCCTTAGGTCGGTGACTGGTGCATCCAGGATCTTGTCAATTACATATATGACCAGATGACCTGGTCATCTGGTCATATGACCTGGCAGAGAAGCTAGCTATTACAGTGGCGCCTCGATTAACGAATTTAATCTATTCCGGCACCGAGCTTGTCACGTGGAAAACTCGTCTTGCGAAACAACAACAACAACAACACTGTTGTCGGAGGTGTCAGAGACCAGCATGAACGCTCGTTAATTGAGCGAAAGCTCGTCCGTCGAGACAAATTTTCTGGGAGTGGCTTGGTCGTAACTTTAGTCACTTGTCACTCAAGGTTCCACTGTACTTGCACAATAATATTTGAGATGGGAGGGGAGGCCTTTCACATCAGGATGGATTAAGAATGAAGCCTAGATTTGCTCCATACTCCTGGATTTTTTCTTATGTCCTTCATAATAGTATCTAAGGTTCTGGCAAGAGTGCTAGAAAACCCACAAGGTTCATTCTCAAGTCAGGAGACAGGAGTTGTTCATGTTTTAGATTCAGCTACTCTGAATAAAAAGTTCCAAGTAGCACGGGCTATGGTGAGCCCGTAGTGGACTTACCTGGCACAGAAGCGGGGCTGTTGCTGGGACAGGATTGATTCTTGATTGATGAGGATTAAGCCACCCAAGAAGTGACACAGGGATGAATAGTCTGTAAAAGGGACAGGAAAGGACCAATCAGATTTATACTGCTGGGAGGTCAGGTACATACAAATAGGTGAGGGGTAAGGAATAAAGGTAAGAGGCATAGGCCAATAGCCTATACCTACAAAGAATTATCAGGAGTAGTGGGCATGGCATTTTGGGCAGTGACATCATCATTGATATCTTCGCCTTCCAGTCTTGCTTTCACTCTCATGGTGGGGTAGACTGAATAGTTCTGATATTTGTGTATTTATGGTGGGTTGCTCGACTTTTATGTGAAGGGCCTCATGAATTTGTAATCTTCCATCTTGGGTTTTGTCTGATATGCAGGTGTTTTTATTCAGCATTTGCTGAATAAAAAGACTTGCATATTAGACACACACCTATATATATTTATATATTTTATGTTATTGTATAAAAAAGAAGGACATTACTTCCCGGAACTCACATGTATTGGTCATTAGGCTGTCTTCAGTTTTCTGCTTTTCTTATACAGTATTCATGAACCAGTATTATAAAAGACATTGTTATTTTTACCTTACACGTCATCTTCGTTTTTGCTACCTATATTTTTCAAGTACAGGTATTGCATTGCATTGTTTATACTTTTGGTGATGTGTTGATTTACACAAAAGTATGTTCTCAAGTAATTTCTTGTTTCATTTTCCCTTCATGGTTATACATTTTCACATTATTCATCACACCTTAATTTCTTCGTAATTTACAGAGACCTATATACAGAGTGTGTGTGTGTGTGTGCAGTATATGTATATATATATATATATATATATATATATATATATATATATATATATATATATATATATATATATATATATATATATATATATATATATATATATATATATATATATATATATATATATATATATATATATATATATATATATATATATATATATATATATACATATATATATTATACATACTATAATTCTAATTATAATGCAAGAAACCTCTAATATACTAAGGAATTTATTTTTGCTGGGGGGGGGGACGTCTTGGTCTTGACCTTATTGAATAGTGTATCAATTGATAGAGATCTAATGAGGTTGGGACTAAGAACTGTTGGCTAACCTGCATTGTTTTGGATATCACAAGATTGTCTCCCTGAAAGAAAAAATAAATATAAATGCTTCTAAAAGTCTTTGCAAGAAGGTACTAAAATTATAGGAGTAGGAAAAAGTGCTACTGGTGCACTACCGCTCACACGATGAGTAAGGGGTGCACAACATTTTAACTAGCCGCCTCTGGCAGCACCAATAAAAATGGTGAGCTGCTGGAACCCATCCTCAGACTATATGCTCGTCTAAGCGGCGGCTGAGCCCAAAGAGACATTCCTAAATGTTAACGCACAGTGCTGTGTAATAAACAAATTTTCTTTTTAAAGTATAATTACCATAATATATATATATATATATATATATATATATATTGTAATTTTATGGATGGTTAGGCCTAGAGGTTTTTAGATTATGTGTTTTGGTTTTGTCAGCATTTTTTTCTATCTGCAGTATGTAAGTAAAGCACCTAGAGACGTGGAACTCGAGATATTGTATAAGAAGTGTGTAAAGCACTGTTTGAAATATTCAAACAATCAGTTGAGCATGTATAGTGTGTTTCAGAATAAACGGCAAGGTTCAATTCCTCAACCTGAAACAACTGCCTCAATTTTTTTTTCATGGCTCATTTCTGAGAGGGCTCCTATTGGTGACCTCTTTATGCTTGCTTGCTACCCGGTAAGCATCACCCAATTCAATTCATGCCACGCCAGTATAATTCACATAAGCCTGTTTGGGACCAGGGACCGAAACCTGACTCCCTCTAAAGAGGCACATGATGCAGGGAATCACAGATCAGCCTAACCAAGAAAAGACCACCAGAAAGTTGGCGAATGAAAACATACAAACAGCAAGATAAACAATACATAGAAAATGGAACAGCAAAGACCAAGATTCACCAACCACTTCATGGTAAAGCAATTCTCTCGTTAGTTCCACCAACCTTGACATCTCGGTCATATTGCCTGACTCTAACATCTAGGATATTTGCTGTTATGCTTCTTTTCCCACCCCAGTGCCCTTCGGGTCCTGGTGTTTCAGATACTGTGCAGTAAATGCTGGCCATCTTGGACTCAGTTTTTGTCCTTTGGGCCCATTTGTTTGTTTATTTGTTCTTTATGTTTGTTTTTGCTTTATGATACTGTACATCTACAATGGTGCTTCGGTTAACGAATTTAATCCGTTCTGGCACCGAGCTCTTCATGTGAAATGCTTGTCTTGCGAAACAACAACAACAACAACACTGTTGTCGGAGGCATCCGAGAACCAGCGGGAACGCTAGGAAGCACCACGTGGTTTTCTCGACGACCGAGTGGAAGCTCATCAATCAAGACAAATTTTCTGTGAGTGGCTCGCTCATTACCTGATATGCTTGTAGATGGGGCTGCTCACCACCCGAAGTTCCTCTGTATATTTATGTCTAACTGGTTACGTGGACTCTGATCGTGTTCTTAGATTTATCATCTCTAGGTGTTCTCTGGTGTGCCCCCTGCCTGGCCAGTTATCTTCTCTAGTAGGTTTGGGTGACTGTTTCTGAGAGGCCAGCTTCCAGTTGGATGGTGCCTTGCCCATAGTTGACCTCTGATTCCTTTGCAAGGCTTTGTGGATCAGGACAGACTGGGTTTTCATTTAAGGGTCGCACATTTTCTTTGTGTGATCGTTATATGGCACGCCAGTAACACCCTTAACTGCTGCATTTTCACCTAGGCTGTTTTCAGTGAGTGTTTACAATATTCACCAGCAGCACCTGTGTCATATGTTCCTGCTTAGTCTACCCTTCATGAACCAGCAAGCCCTTTACAGTTTTTGGAAGGTTTGTTATGGCCCAACCTTCAGATTCTGCCCTCAAAGGATGTGAATTTGATGGATGTGCTTCAGTTTTGTGTATTCTGATGGCATTTTAACTGCCTCCATCATGCTACCTGTTGGGTGGGAGATACATTCCACCCTGAGGCCTACAATGTTTGTGTCCATTGGATCTGTTTTAGCTGAGCCTGCTTCTAAGGACAACTTATCAGGAGACTGCTATTTTATAGGTCAGATTTGTCTGCATACTTAGGCTGCAACTTAATGTTAACGTGGTTGCCCCCAGTGTTGGCCTCTTTGTTTTTTCCAGGATCTAATCTCTGGGCAGTTAATATTTTCCACTTGTTCCAAGTTTGCTCCTCCTTCTCCTTCCCTGGCCCTGGCAGGTGTTATTCAGTGGGCCCGGGGAGCCTCTCCATTTACTCCCAGTTCCCAAATGTCTGAAGGTTTCATAATCTGGAGGTGATGATACACTACAGGGTACTGCACTTTAGGTGTGTTTGGGCCTTCTCAGGGGGACTGCCTCTTCCACTTAAAGGGCAATGGTAGTTGAGACACTGCTTCCTGTGAAGGATTTGTTGACTTTCTATGTAGCAGGGATTTTATGGCTGCTTTCCCTGTGGGAAGACATTTTTCTTTCTACATCTGACATAGATCTTGGCTCTGCCCCAGTGTCCCGTTCCTGGGACAACCCCGAGTTCAGTAGCTGGACACCTTTCCATCTTGATTGGTTATTCCTGTACTTCCCTATGAGGAGTGGTATATGACAAACATGGAGGGTTGTTGTAACCCCCCCCCCCCTCCATAATTTGAGATGGATTCCTTGATGGCTCACCATGTGTGTGTTTCCGGGTTCCAGTATAGTTTTTGGAGGCATTGTATGTGCAAAGGTTTCTCAGTTCTGGGCTTTCACCCTCACTGGTGCAGTCAGCTCTTTCTCGATTCCTTCTTCAGAATCAGGACCTTGCATCTTTTATGGATTTGTCTTCTTTTACATGCTGGTCAGCTGCTTCATATTAGTTGCTGCACAAGATTATTGATTTACCCTGTCTTACAAGCAACCCTTACGTTTCTTTGGTGGTCTGGCATGGCTTTTGCTGTACCCAAATGCTCAAGTTGAGTGAGGTGAGTTCGGTCTGTCATGTATTTTTGTGCAGTGCTGCCTTTGCACTACTTCAGGCTTGCATGTTTGCACCATCCTTCCCTCGAGATGTTGGCAGCTGCATGTTCAGTTGCCTTCACTTTCTGTACCTGATGTTGTGGTTCCTGATTGATTGATTTATTTATATATATACAAGAAGGTACATTGGGATTGTGAGGATACATAGCATAGTAATTACATTCTTGTAAAGCCACTAGTATGCGCAGTGTTTTGGGCAGGTCCTTAATCTAAGAAAATTTTAAGTAGGTAAATACTTGCAAAATTTATAAAAATGATAAAAGTTACATAGCAAGAAAAAAATAAAAGATGAGAGAAAATTGTAGGTATATTAAAGCACATAGGTAGCTCAGATTGATTGCAATGACAGCTTGAATGGTAGTTCAACAAAAATAATAGGCACAATACAGCATATGGCTAGCACATAAAAGAAGACAGCAATGAACACAATGATAAAGTTGTTTGGATTAAGTACATAAAGATTGGGAGATTGGGTAACACTAGATACAGAGCAAATTTAAAGCTAAAGTGTAGGAAACTACGAAGATGAAATTAGGTACTTTTTGGTTTTGTTTTTAAATGAGGCAAAAGTTTGACAGCTTTTCAATTCACTAGGGAGTGAGTTCCATAGACTAAGTCCCTTAATTTGCATAGAGTGTTTACACAGATTAAGTTTGACCCTGGGGATATCAAAGAGATATTTATTTCTGGTGAACCATCAATGATACAACCTCTTCCACTTTACCAATAAAGTGTATGTGGGTTGGGGTCTGAATAGATGAGGGTAGTATCATCAGCAAACAATATAGGTTTAAGAATATTAGAGACATTAGGCAGATCATTGATATATATAAGAAATAGAAGAGGTTCTAAGATGCTGCCCTGTGGCACTCCAATGGTTATTGGTAAAGTGGAAGAGATTGTATCATTGATGGTTCACATTGGTGTCTGTCACTAAGATAGGATCGGATATAGTCCAGGGCAAGGCCTCGGATTCCCTAATGTTGGAGTTTAAGTAAGAGGTAGTTGTGATTAACAGTATCAAAGGCTTTTCTTAGGTCAATGAAGAGTTCAATCGGAAACTCATTTTTGTCAAGGGCTGAGTAGATTACGTCAAGGAGACTAATGCTTGCATCATTGGTGCTCTTTTGGGACCGGAAGCCAAACTGGCAGGGTCTGAGTATGTCGAATTTTACGAGGTAGGAATAGAGCTGTTTGTAGATAATTTTTTCAAATATTTTTGATGTAGGTTGCCTTCTTTATGGACTGGCGTTACTCGTGCTTTTTTAAGGATATCAGGGAAGGTGTGACACACTAGATTTGTTGAACAGTAGGGCTATGGGTGGCGCAAGGGCATGGGAGGCGCTCTTGTATACAATGGATGGAATTTCACTTGTGTTCCCTGCCTTGGTTTTTAGAGAGTGTATGATGGACACAACATCTGCTGGGCTGACTGGTGAAAGGAGAAGAGAGTTTGGATAGCTGCCTGAGAGATATGTGTTAATATGTGTCTGAGTCTGTGGGATTTTTCTGGCAAGATTAGCACCAACCGATGAAAAGAAGCTATTAAATTCATTTGCCATTTCTAAGTCAGTTGACGGTGTATACCCATCCTTATAGAGTTTTATTTGGTTATGTGAGTGTTGTTTAGTTCCTAGGATACTAGAGATGGTTTTCCATGTGCTTTTCATATTGCCTTTTGCTTCATTGAATCTATTCACAAAATATGAAAGTTTTGCCTTTCTTATGATACTGGTAAGCATTGATGAGTACCTTTTAACTACTTCCTTTGAAACTAGGCCAATCCTAAGTTTCTTTTCATATTCATGTTTCTTGTTGATTGAGTTGAGAATGCCACTTGAGAGCCATGGATTGTTTAATCTTTTGTCCATTACTTGCTTTGTAAGAAGGAGACAATGAATGATTCATGAACCACTAAGTAGTTTGTGAATCTTGGGCCTTTGCTGTCTTATTTTTCTATGCTTTGTTTATCTTGCTGTTTGCATATTTGGTTTACCCACCTGTCTATTGGTCTTTTCAGGGTTAGGGTAATCTACAGTCCATTGCTCCATGGGTCTCTTTAGAGTGGGCAGGTTTTGGCTTCTAGTCCCTGGTAGGCTTTTATGACTTGCAAGGGCCTGGCATTAATAGAACTGGGTGAAACTTGCCAGGTAAGCAAGCACCAAGGAGCCACCAAGGTCCCTTCAGAAAGTTGCATTTCATTACCTTCAACACCGGTATTTTGAAATGTTCATGAAGTGCAAATATGTACTGTACATAACCGACCTTTTCACTTTTATCAATATCAGTTCTTCCTCATCATAAAACATCCATTGTTTTGTTCAAGGTAGCCCTTAAGTTCATCTATGGTATCCCTTGACTCCACTTTGCACAGGCACTGGGTCGTTGTACTCCTCTACAGCTTCGGTTGACTACATCACCATGTTTATTATTTTATCTTCAGTCATTGTTCCTGTAGCAGGGAGGTCGTCATCACAGGAAAGCAACTCATCCTGTTATTCCACATTTAATACTGCCTCTCTCCCTTCTGGGGACTCTATATGCTCCACATAGGTAAGAAGTTCATGTCTTAATTCTTCTTTGTCATTTTTTTTCAAATTCTTGAAAATCATCATCATCATCATTATTATTATTAGCAGTCATAGTGGCAGGTTGAGTAAACAGGTGATGTGGACCAAAGTTTCTTTCATGCATTCTTCATAGCTGAACTGTGGATATCTGCCCCATCTCTAGCTATTACCCATATGGCTAATTTGATAGTAGTGATCATATCTTTGCTCATATGATTGTATTGTTTCTTATAGTGGTATTTGAAGACAAGATGTGATATTTGAAGGCAAGCAGCTAACAATAATGTTATTTGCTTTTATTATTTTTACACTTTTTAGATGCTTTGGAAAATTATCTAAAAAAAGGCACAGCTATTTTGTTTCCTGGAAGGCCAATCTTTTTTGTAGCATGCTCTCACCTCAGGCACAAAAATCTTTCAGTCCACTCTTGAAAAATATCTTGACTCATCTTTAAACATGGCTAGTCCTTATAAATTGCAGGTAGAGGCTTGTTTACTGTACTTTCATTGTCCTTGGATTTGGGCTTTTACCAATCACAAGCAGGTTGCATTCATACATTTGTGCATCATTAGCACAGCACAAACCTGTTTGTACAGGTTTGTGTAAAATACAACCTGTCTTAACTCAGCATGTTATCTGTAAAACCATCAGTTTCTTCAATGTGCACCAGTATCTCTGGAAACTACCCATCAGTATATGTCTGTACTGTTAATTTATTCAAGAGATCATTTTTCATTGCTTATGATCTCCAGAAATGTGGCGATGCTCAATTGCAGTAGCAGGTGTCGGCAACTGCCTCTCATTTGATGCGTTGGTATGTCTTGATACTATGGCAGTTTTCAAATGCACTTAGCCAGCTAGATGGTGACTTTAAATATTGTACTATGTGGGCTTGAAGAATTGTTTCTATTTGTTTACTAACTACTATATTGACATAAGGCTGATTGCCTGATAATTAGAAGCCTAATTTCCATTTTTATTTTTGGTGTGACATAAGTTTCCACTCTTGTGGACTGGTTCCTGTCTTGAGAATGACTTATAGAAAGCTGTAGTCAAAGATGTCACGATTTAGTGCTATGAGTATGACTTCTTCAAAAATGTTAATAAATCAAAGAAGTTTTGTTCACTGTTTAGTAATGATGATGATAAAAAAATTTACTGTAAATACAGAAGCAAAACTAATCATTGCCATCTCTTCTTCATCATTTACTAAATCACTATTTCTTGCTGCTAATGGATGAATAGACTGAAAGAGAACTATCTTTGTTATGTAACCTTAAATTTCTTTGGGTTTGCTTTGATATTTTTTGTGAGGCTGATGGTTACATTTGCTAAATCAAAAAGAGTTTCTCTGTTGTGTGCCTTAATGTTTTTAATTATATTCTGTTAATTACTGTTTTCTTGTAGGTTTTAGCGAGCAAAGTCTTTTGATGTAAGGCATCTTTATTTAATTATTTTACTGTTCTGACTTGGCAGTGACACCTAAAATGTTTATTCTCTTTTTATGTTTTCTTAGTTATGTTTTGGGTTATAACTCTAAATTTGTTGTTTTAGTGCAGTAGTGAACCTTTCATCATACAAAGGCCATATTTTGCTTGGGAAAGATTTCATAAGGCCACACATTGTATTACATGCTGCATTATTTAAAATATTAAAAACAAGCTTACAAATCAAGTTTCATTATTGTAAATTACTTTTCAAGGCTGCACTGAGTACCATAAAAGGCCACAGTTCCCCATCCCTGTTCTAAAGTATAAAATAAAACAAAAGGTTTATTTATAATAGCACGATGATGATGCTGAATATTCAAAGGTTTATGAACATTTCAGCATTCCTCATTTATTTTTCAACTTAAAAAAAATTATGAAACTGTGTACTGTGCACACATGATTGATCTATACAGCTTTAAAAAGAAAACTAAGGAAATTTTCATAACTCTGTATCTGGTAATATGCAAAGCAAAGTGAAAATATACACAAGCAGAGCAATAATTATCTTGAGTGATTGGGTGGTTGGCTGAGGTGATCTCTAATTAGTTCCCTGATACTTTGGTTTGTCACCTGATAAGCTCTGCCCACGCTGTAATCATGTGCAAGAAAATAAATTGCAATTCTGGAATCAGATGACATGTTTTAGTGTTAGTGGAATGGTAAGTGTAAATAATATATATATGCTGTACACCCCTGCCAAAAAGGGGAAGGCAGACAAAAGAGTTAAGGACCAAGCCGAATCTAAAGCCTGGGCCAGCACAGCCCGCCAACAAATGAGACAGACCAGGAAAAATGCTGCCACTGCCTCCCAAACAAGGGGAGCAAGCAACTTGGACAGAGCCACTGAAGCTGGAACCACAGGCAACAAGGCAATGACACATCGGGCACCAACACTAGAACATCCAAGCCATTACTGAACTGGTCAGAGAACAGCTCAACAACTGCCCAGACCTGCAAAGTGATTGCCAAGTGAGCAATAGCCATATGATCCTCCACAGTGAGGGCTCCTGCAGCAAAGGCTGCTGGATATGGAGCTGTCACCTGCCCACATCCTTGGGAAAAACTGGAGCAAACTATTGGCTCTCATACAGCACAAAGGAAACACCACCCAAGAACATCTGAAAGACAGAACCTACTTCCCACCACTCAAGTGTCTGGGTTTGACAAAAGTTATGCCAAGCCCCCAATGAAAACAGTTGGGTTGTCAGTAAGTCTATCCAATCTCAATGGAGGCTAAATCTAAAAGGAAAGCACGGTCCTTATCCCACAGGAGAAACCAAAAGAGGTCTACCTGAGCCAAAGTAGGCACAAGGTGAGACAATGGAAACCTCTGGAAATAAAACATTCACAGAAACCTAGTGGGACATGGAAGTGCACTCCTGGGGGTGGAGGTGAACAGCAGAGAAATCCAGTTCAAACATGACCAAAGGATAAGAAAGTTCCTCCAACTTGAGCAAAACACCATCTGCAAATGGATTCAGAGACTGTGAAGGGTTGAAGGGGTCCCCGGGGACTGAGGAGGGTTCCCGGATGCCTTCCTCGAGCTTCTCTTCCAGCTCCAGAGGTCACATATGCAGACCCTGGAGGAGAGCTGTATTCCACACCTGATGCCCAAGGTAGGAAGGCATCATCCCAAAGTAAAGGATAAGAGCAAGACAAACCCCCAAGAAGTAGAAAGCTTCGAATCTTTGGCAGGAAAGGACAGCTCAACAATCTCTACATCGAAGTGGATGGGGCAGACTCTGGGGCAGCTGTGTTTCACCCAAAGCCAGACCCCTGCCCAGACTCTGAAACCCTCAGATGTTTTGAAGCTCAATGAAGGGGGAAGAGTGTGGCAAACCACTCCAGCTGGGAAATGAGGAAGGGCCATCTTTGAATAGGTGGAATTCACTAATCCTTCCAACTCAGAATTTTTATACATCATCTTGAAGTTATCTTGAGATGATTTCGGGGCTTTTTAGTGTCCCCTTTTTAGTTAATCCACCCCCAGGAAGCAGCCCGTGACAGCTGACTAACACCCAGGTACCTATTTTACTGCTAGGTAACAGGGGCATAGAGTGAAAGAAACTCTGCCCATTGTTTCTCGCCGGCACCCGGGATCACAAGTCCAGTGTGCTGTCCGCTCGTCCGACCGGCTCCCTTTAATCATTAATCATAGGGATTAACTCTGGAGCATCCACTTGAACACCAAGCTGCAAACCACTAACATGGTCAAAACGAACCCACAAAGTGGCTGGTTCCTGATAAGCCTCCTGTCCTGAGGCAGGCTACAGTAAAATAAAGACGAATGCAAATATCATAGGTCTCAGGGTTGAAGGTATCACTGACCCTACAGGCAGCATGGTTGAGAGAATGACTGTCGGCATCCTTCAAACTTGCAAGTAGCTAGTGCCAGGTTGATCCATATTGAACCATGTTGAAGACCCATAGGGGCTTACCAGGGCCTGAAGTAATACCCAAGCAGGACACTTAGGGACTAGGGATACTTGCCAAAGGAACTGATGGTGATTGTAGACCTGAGAATAAATATGGCTGTGAAGGGCATCAATGGCATAACATACAGATTTAGACAAGCATGCAAACCCTAATGCACCCTACAGCAAAACTCCAAATGTCCCAACCATAGAGCCTTGCAAAGAAGTCAGAGACACTTGTACTGCCCAACATGAGGCACCCTGCACAGCAATACAGCCTCTCAGAGGGCAAACTCTTGGACTCACTAGGAAAGTCAATCTGTCAAGAGCAGGGACAGTGGCAAAATGAATGCCTAATGAAAGGTATCCCTAAACATGTGCAGCTCAAGGCGAAGAATAAACCAAGTTCACAACAAACGAGACTTCAAAAACATGCTCTTGAGGAAAATACCAATTTTGGGAACAACACACAAGCAAATGGCCCTCATAGAACAATGTCCAAAGGATGGCTTACACTTATCTTTAAAAAACCTGGACTTGCTAAAGTCAGTGACTCTTTGAGGTTTGCATTCAAGGACATCATTGACAGAACTGAGGTTATGATGATATGGAAGCCAGGAGCACCCAATGGTGCTGCCACCTGTTAGTGGTCAGCCATAACTGGTGGGGGTCATTCTAGCTATTGAAAGAATCATTTGCGAAGTCGTTTGCTGCTTTTGTTTTCTGTCTGTGAACCTTCCAGTTGTCTGTATTGTTTTGCTTACTTTCTGGATGTTTTGTTGATGAGGGTGATTATAACAATCCTGACGCTGGACCCGGGTACGATATTCAAGACTCCTATGGCTGATGTGCCTTATCTGTGTGGCGCTATCTGAGTAAGATAGCTTCATGGAGTTTACCATTCAGCTACCTTTAGAAAAGTATTGAAAATCCATAAGGATGAATCACATGTGGTGATTTACGTACAGGAGGAAATTGCAGATAGCAACTGGAACAGTTTAAAGAGTTAAATATCTTAGAAACAAATTAAGGTTGATATGTATTGTACTTTATAGGTAAGTTTAAGTTTCCTGAGCTACACAATTGTTTTGGTTTAACCTTAAACTACATTTAAATAATATTATTGGAGTAAAAGTCATTGTGGCCATGGAAGAGTTTAGCTATGTGCGCTTACAATCACCATAGCATACCATACATATTACATTATTACCCGTACACAAAATCAACATCCACTACGGGCTCACCATAGCCCGTGCTGCTTGAAACTTCTTGTTCCGAGTAGCGAATCTTTAACAACAATATTCTGCATAGGAATTGTGAACATTTGTACTGTATACACAGTATATCCTAAGCCATGTAAGAGTTTCATGATTTTGTTTTATTAATTGTTTACAAATATTGACAAAGTATGCTAAAGGGTAATCGTAGGGGGGGGGGGATGGGTTAGACGTAGCTGGATGGTGAGATGTAAGAACTGGAATATTATGTATATTACAGTATATCTAAAAACAAGTTTTTGCTTAAAAACCAGAATAGTTACTAAGGTATCTGTAAGAATACATTGAAGAGGCCTAGTTATGTAGCTTTATATTTTAGTTATTAATTAAACACCATAAGTATAGTACTGTATTAAGGAATGTGGATGTTATAAGGGTGCATGGTGCTGTACATGGGAAAGATGAAAGAAAGAAAGATTATTAAGGATATGCCACCATAAGCTTAGCATGGTGCCAGGTGTAGCACCATGCTAAGTATCCACTCTGATACTGATGGAACTTATACACACAATATACACGCAAGTTCACTAAGATTCTAAGTAATTGTTCAAAAACAAGTTCTTACACATGAAAAATAAAAGAGCAGGTCACAATTGTTTAGTTTGTACTGTATTTTGCCCACTCCATGACTACTTTAGGGAAAATAACTATATGCCTACAATGATCTTCAGTTGCAAACATTAGTTTCCCTGTGTGATGTGAAAATATTCTAACTTGTTTTAATAGCTAGATATAATACTGTATATATATTTAAAAGAAATAAAAATGATTAATTATTACACATCCTTTCTAAAGACTTGTCACATAGGTTTGTTTGAACTCACTGACCACATTGAAAAGGCCTCAAAACAATGATACGGTGCAGATGGTCTCAAACATTGTTTGACTCTAGCGGCTCACCTTGGTTAACATACTTTGGCAGCAAAACTATTTTAAAAATAATTATAGAGTAATAGAATATTTAGTAAGACTGCTATGCAAGTTAAGCTATTGGCTTTGCATTTTGCATAATGTACACTGTACAAACTTAGCCTGTAGATCTCTTGTTGAATTCCCAATAAATTTTGAGCATAATGAATGGCTTCTAAAATAACTAAACTGCTTTAAATTTCCACTATTCAGCTATGTACTGTATATGTGATGCAAAATTACATTACTGTTTCCATGGCTATGTTTTCTATCACTAGAATGTAATGGGCTTGACGATGAAAGGACAACTTGTATGCTGTTCCTGAAGTTTCTTACCTTCATTTGAAATACAGGTGTAGTCTGTATTGAAAAAAATTATCATGTTAAACTAAAAAAGTTTTCTGCTTCTATGCTCTGAGCTACTTCATACTTTCTAAACATTATACAGTAAGAATTCAGAAGTGAGGGAAAATTGGCTTCTTGTTTTAATTTACAAACACCACAAAGGTTAATACCTTTGTATTAATACTACCAGAATATCTTCATTCGATACAAAAATATTTTTCAGAGGACACTAGAAGTAAATAATACACTGCAAAAGATTATTACAGTGAACTTGAAAAATATAAAGAAATAAAAATAGGAGTACAGTATACGGTACTGAAACTGGCACTTCAAATTACAAAGTTGATCATTCATGGGTTCTGTTGCTGTAAATTAAGAGGCTGATGCTATAAAAGTAGCAGTTCAATAACCATCAATTTTTGGGACCCACTGGCAGTTGAATAAATCAAATTAGTGGATATTATAGGGTAGATAGATGATGATAATTAGTACCAGTTGTCTTCTGTTGCATTCCTAGACAATGTACACAATCTACACAAGACTATTATATATGGCAAAAGTTAAGCAACTGCAAAATTGATGAGGAACATTTAATGATTGGAGCGTGTCGATCTTGGACCAAAAATTATTTAAATCTTTAGAATAATACTGTATTGCACAGAAGAAACATGATTGTATTTCTTACATCAATTATAGCAAATATTCATATCAAAATACATATCATAAAAGCATTACTGGAATAATTTTGCAAGTGGCAGTCATTAAATGTTTCTCGTAAATTCTGCAGTTGTTTAAATTGTGGGCATTGTCAAGGTTTCCAATAGAAGACAACTGGTAGTAATTATCATCTATCTACCCTATAATATCTACCAAGTTGGGCTATTCAACTGCCAGTGGGTACTAAAAATTGATGTTTAATGACCTGCTACTTTTATAACTTCAGCCTCCTAATTTACCGCAACCGAATCAGCAAATGAACACCTTTGTAACTTGAAGTGCCAGGTTCAGTACCATACTCGTATTTTCATTTCATTATATTTTTCAAATTCACTGTAATAACCTTATATATTATTTACTTCAATTGTCCAGTTGTCTGTAAATGTAAACAAGAAGCCAAGTTTTATCACTTTCTTAGTCTAACAAAGCAATGTTTTTTAGCTATCTCACATGAATTTAAGAAACTTTAGAAACACTATACAAGTTGGCCATTCTCTTCATCAGGCCCAGTTGTAGAATACGTTGTCATGGAAACAGTAATCTAAGATGTCTGTATTACCAGCTGATAAAGATAATTGCATTTAATACCAACATCTCTCATCTCAGTGATGTAGTGAAAATCTGCAGAGCTATGATCATTAGAGCATTTTCCTTGTGCCTTACTTTCCTTGAGGCTATTACACAGTTTGTGTTATAAGATATCAAACAATTCTAATTAATAGTTTATTACACTACTTCACAATATTTTTCATGTCATGTATACAAATGCAGTATTTGTTAACTTTAGATGGCTAACATATGTTCTCTCTTCCAGGAACATGGACGTGGATACTCCTCCTGGAGATCAAGATAGAATTTGCATCAATAATGAAAATGAGAAAAGTGATCACTATATGATCACATAAAAAAACTAAATTTTACTTTTAACATAAATAATTAAATTATATAAAATATATACCTCATAATGGAAGGATTGCACATCCCGTACCCAGGAAAATTTCATAAAGTAAGCCAAACAAATGCTGTTGGAACACAGACTCTTATACATCATCCTCCAAATTTTTATGGACATTATCACATCCAAGAAAATACAGTATCGATTAAGGAGCCAACTCACCTGCTAGATGGTGAGAAGCCATATGAGTGTGAGCGATGTGGTAAGCGATATGCACAAAAAAGCCACCTCACCAGCCATATGCAATGGCATACCAAGGAGAAGAACTTTGAATGTAAAATATGTGATAAGAGATTTAGTATGGAAAGTCACCTTAATGGGCATATGCTAGAACACAGCAGAGAAAAAAAATTTGAATGCGAGATATGTGGTAAACGATTCACAATGGAAAATTATCTAACAAGTCATATGCATGTACACATTACCGAGAAGAAATATGAATGTGAAATTTGTGACAAGAGATTTGCAATGCAGAATCATTTGAACAGCCACATGCTTGTGCACTGCATGGACAGGAAGTATGAGTGTGAAATATGCAGGAAACGATACACACAGAGAAGCCATCTGAACAGCCATATGATGAAACACAGTAAAGAAAAAAATCACGAATGTTTATTATGTGGTAAGAGATACAACATGGAAAGCCACCTTAAAAGCCACATGCTTGTGCATAATGATGAGGACAAAAAGTTTGAGTGTGTACTATGTGGTAAGCGATTTCACATGGAGGTTCAGCTGAACAGCCATATGGTTGTTCATAATGAAGATAGAAAATTTGAATGTTCTCAGTGTGACAAACGATTTCCCTTGGAGCTTCACTTGAACAGTCATATGCTTGTTCATACTAGTGAAAAAAAGTTTGAGTGTTCATTGTGTCATAAACGGTTTACAATGGAGAGTCATCTCGTAAGTCATATGCTCGTGCATAGTGAGAAGAGGTTTGAATGTGAAATATGTGGGAAAAGATTCAATATGGAGAGCCATCTCAACAGTCACATTCTTGTGCACACTGTTGAAAAAAACTTTGAATGTGAGGTATGCAACAAACGATTTGCAATGGAAAATCATCTTACAAGTCATATGCTTGTTCATAGTGAAGATAAAAAATTTGAATGTCAAATTTGTAACAAAAGGTTTAATATGGAATGTCACTTGACAAGCCACATGCTTGTACACAATGAGGACAGAAAGTTCGAATGTGAAATGTGTGGTAAGCGATTCAACATGGAGAGTCACCTTAACAGTCATATGCTTGTCCATAATGAGAAAAAGTTTGAATGTCCGCTGTGCCCTAAACGATTCAACATGGAAAGTCATCTCCGAAGCCATATGCTTGTTCACAATGAAAAAAAGTTTTCTTGTATGTTATGTGCCAAACGCTTTCATATGGAGAGCCACCTGAACAGCCACATGCTCGTGCACAGTGAGGATAAAAATTTTGAGTGTACTGTTTGTGGCAAGAGATTCACTATGGAATGTCATCTTAACAGCCACATGTTAGTACACAGTGAAGAAAAGAAGTTTGAATGTGAAATTTGTAGTAAAAGATTCAACATGGAAAGTCACCTGAACAGCCACATGCTCGTACATAATGAAAAGAAATTTGAATGCCCTCTATGCAGCAAAAAGTTCAACATGGAAAGTCACCTTAATAGTCATATGCTTGTGCATAGTGATAAAAATTTTGAATGTGATGTTTGTGGGAAGCGTTTCAGTCAGAGCAGTCATCTTAATAGCCATAGATTTATGCACAGTGAAGAGAAAAAGTATGAATGTCAGGTATGCAGGAAACGGTTCTCACAGGAAAGTCATCTTAGTAGCCACATGTTTGTGCATAATGAAGAGAAAAGATTTGAGTGTGATGAATGTGGAAAACGATTCGGTCAAGAAATTCACCTAAACAGCCATAAGTTTACACACAGTGGAAAGAAAGCAGAGTTCCAGCAATGGGGAAAGCAAGTGCAGAAGAATCACATAAACAGCCATAAGTATATGAGTGATGAGGAAAAAAAATATGTATGTGATGAATGTGGAAAAAGATTCATTCATGAGAATCATCTTATGACTCATAGGTTTGTACATACCGAAGAAAAGAAATTTGCTTGTGAGGTTTGCGGCAAGCGGTTTTCTCATGAGAGCTACCTTTGCAGCCATAGGTATGTGCACAGTGAAAAGAGATTTGAGTGCACTCATTGTGGAAAGAGATTTACACAGGAAAGTCATCTTAACAGCCATAGTTTTGTTCATACTGAGAGGAGAGAGGAATTTGTAAAACAGATTCCAGTACAGCAGAAGGATCAGAACAGTCATGTTGTGGTGCAAAATGACAAGAAACCATTTGAATGTGATGCAGATGGGAAACTGTTAATTCAACAAACATATCAGCCACCATATGCTTATGCTCAGTGGGAACATGTACGAACATTGTGGTCTCTGTAATTAACAGTTGCAAAAATTTTGCTAAAACATTTTTATTTAGCAGTAATGAAGTGTTGTATAAAATTTTATTTGAAAATATTTCTAGTTATAAAGAAATTTAATTGATTCTCTAAATAATAGAGTAATTTAGAGCGATTGTATCAAAGAGGTTAGTGTGACAAGTGAGCACTAGATGCGGATTTAACAAGTGAGCACTAGATGCGGATTTAACAAGTGAGCACTAGATGCAGATTTAACAAGTGAGCACTAGATGAGGATGTAGCAAGTGAGCTCTAGATACAGATGCAACAAGTGAGCATTGGTTGCGGATGTAATGAGTAAGCATGTGATACGGGTGTAAAAAGTGAGCACCTACTGTCAGGTTTGACAAGTGTAAGATTGCATGGTTGTTGTTCAGTAATTTATCACTCTGGAGGATATTCTGAATATTAATGTGGAATAATTACTTATTTAAGATAAGATATTAGCTCTACTTTGCTACTTTGTGTAGGTTTCTTGTAGTCGTGTGTGTGATTGTATGTAACCAGGAGAGCAAATCTATTCACGTATAAGGTCAGATCAGGGATAAAACTGAACTTTGTAGACTTACTATGTATAATATTTACACAAATATATGTCACTTGAAACAACAACAACATAACCTGTCAGGGACCAGGGGCTTGCCTGTTTGGTGGAATTTGTTGCACCTTAAATATCCAGTTGATTAGCAGCCCTTTCTTCATATTACAGTACTAAGTTTTAACACTGCCACTGTTCAGCTGTTTGTTAACAAAGCATGTTCCTTTTGGAGTGCCTGGTGAATAAACATTCCAGTGTGTAATGCCTATTCATTTTGGCAGCCTGATTCATAGTACTCTTCCCATATTCGGCTACCATATGAGTAATATTGGTCATTGGAGAGTAAATTTGTGTTAATAGCTAACAGAATTCATCCAGGTTATTATTTGGAATAAAGCTGTTAGTCAGTGTCAAGTCCTATTTTAGTTGCACCAATGCTGTACAGTAGAGTCGTAGTAAATATGAACTAAATTGGCTTCATATGGCAACTCGAGTTTAGAAGTCAAAATATAACAATTTGAGTGTTTTGGTCCACTGGGGGAGGCTGAGTGTCTCTATATTGGAGTCCGCTTTAGAGTACAAATTTTAGTCACTTTACAAAGGTTGGCATGTTCAAAAATAATTAATTAAATAAAGGAAAACTAAGAAATAAAATGATCTATAATTCAGTTCAGAGTTAGTAAATTTCCAGAGTACAACCTTGCCTCCACCAGCTTGTAGAAATCAAATTGGTAAACAAATATTCAGTCAAGTGAGGAAGATATACAGTACCCTCTGTCTCACTCGGTCTGTGAGTGAGCAAACCAATGAATGGATTGGCTTGTAAACACTTACAGTCCATGTACTGTAAGTGGGTTGCTTGCCTGTATGGCACTGTGTCCATAACAAAAAGAAATAAGAGCCAGATACTATGCAGTCAGACATCAACTTATTAAATATAACATGTACGGTAACTTATTTTATGTAAAATATTGATAAGTGTAATGTTAAGAAGTTCCATTTGAATATACAGTAGTTTCCCCTGATGTTCAGAAAGTGTTATGCTCAAATTCATTTCATAACAAGTGGAGAAACTCTTTTCGGTTTTTGGCTTTAAAATGAGCTAAGGTGCAAAACATTTAATTCTGCAAAACCAAAACATATAACAAAAATTATCAATGGTAGTGGAAAAACAGTATTTTAAAACTCAAATAATCATCAGCACTTTATCACATAATGCAGTATTTTGTCTTCAGGAAAGGTAATCTGTTATACCAGTACTGTACTGTATACCATTGTCCAAGGCAGGAAACTCGTTGGGCTTGTCGAGGTCCTTTTAGCCAAGGGGCACGCTGTTCGCACGACCTGACCCTACAGTATTGATTCTAACTGACCAAATGCTGAACACACTATCCTCTGTGTTACACAATGCTAATGGTTCATGAATCTCCAGCCAAATGTGTGAGATATTCAGTCTGTGCTAGTGAATCTAGAACCATGAATGAGTTTGCTCGTAAATGCTGTACTTCCAGTCCCTGCACTGTGAGTAGGCAGTTTTTCTTTGCTATTGACCAAATCTATAAAAAAAATTATAGATCTAAATACTGTACAGTCGTCATCTTATTAAATTAATATAATATAACATAATTTATGTAAACTATAGATACTGTATAGGTAAATTAATCATTTAGAATTGTAATTACAGTACTGTACAGTACAATGAAACTGACATGCATTCAGACATTTAACTTGATATTGTTTGTACTGCATCTGGCAAACTCCTGTGTATAATCTGTTAAATTGCAGCAGATTGGACGTTCTGATTATTTTTACAAATATCAGAGGTGAATAATTTGTAAATTTGGGATTTATTACATCAATTAACAACCTTTTGTTTGGAATTGTTTACAAGTATTTCATTTGTTTATCTGTGTTTGTGTAGCCATATTTTCCTCTTGTTTTAAGCTCTACCCACTTTAGCATGTAACTCAAAACTGTTATACCTCATACTAAAATATATATGGATGGAATGCATTCCCCCAGCTTGAAAAATTTAGAATATCCTCTGAATCGTTAATCATTTTATTGGGTTTTCTCCTTCATTACCTTTACCACACTGTATTCAGAACCGATAATCTTCATAAGAAACTTACATTTTTAACTTTCGGAGCAATTCACTAGGATGCTCTCTTAAGATAAGATCATGAAATGTCCCATCAGACAGGATCATGACAGGCAGGTAAGAGTGACATTCTGCACTGTCACAATAGTAATCTTTTCAAATGTTTCTATCGGGTGATACTGATGCTACGGAGGCACTTGAGAAAAGCTCAACCCAGCTAAGTGACTACAAAAACAAAGTATTTCCAACCCCTACTTGTCGTCACAGAGACCACCAAGGAGTGCTGTAACCAAACTACTAATTTCCCACTTGCCATCAGATAACCCTTATTGCATTCCAGATCCCCAGCCTTACAAACCCTATCACAGTCTTCATGGTGATTAAATTCTTTTCCCAGCTACATTCCAGGTGGGTTTAGCGAGTTGCTTGCACTTGTGTCTTCCTTGACAGCAGTTGCTACTTTGACCTAGCTGTTTACTCACCTTTCTCTTTTTTGCCTGCTGTAGTGGTCAACATTTTAATAGCTTGTTTCACTTACAGATGCTCAGTGTTAAGCCAGTTTCAGGAATTTGTATGTACTTCCACTATTACATTTCTCACCCTTATCATTCCTGCTTTTCTTTAACGAAAGATTAGCAGGTCAAGGGTAGTGAAAACCTTTATTCCATTGAACCAATGTTCCAGCGGAAATTTGCTGCTTCCTCTACCTCTCGAGGGAGAGGGCAGCTTGTGTTCATTTCTTTTGGAATCTTGGTCTGAGCAGTGTTCTCAGGAGGCCAGTTATCCATGCATGGAAAGTTGTTGCCTCTGACACTCCCATATTTACAAGTAGACAGTCCATGTTTGTTTAATAGATTTCTAGTGGGAAAGCTTGTGACCCCCCTTTCAACGGCCCTTTTCCGGTAAGCCTTACTGATGGAATAATATGGCAGTCCCCATGATGCAAGTTTTATTATTTATATATTTATTTATTTATATATATACAAGAAGGTACATTGGGATTGTGAGGATACATAGCATAGTAATTACATTCTTGTAAAGCCACTAGTATGCGCAGCGTTTCGGGCAAGTAGGTCTTGAACCTCCAGTGTTCATGAATAAACTTTGTGTAGTTACTGCAGAGCTGGGTTCAGCTTTTCTCATTTCATCCCTTGCATCACTAATAACCCAGCAGGATGTTTAACTATGAACTCTACTTCCTTGAGGGAGGGATATAAGTCATTCATTTTGGGTTCTTGCTTAGGGTGTTTATAGTGAGCTATTTTCACATGAGCAGATGATTATTGCCTCTACCACTCCCAAAAATGTAAGTGAGCAGTCCCTGCTTAATTTGGGAAATTCTTGGTGGAGGCAACCTATGGCTCTTATGAAGCAGTGGGGAGGGGAATGTGTATAGGCCTTTCAGCAGGTTTGGAACAGATTCTTGAGTCTTACAGGTAGTAACTCAAGGTCTGGCAAGGACTTTTCTCTCACTCATTCAGGTTAAGCTGCCTTTCACAGTCTGGATGAAATTGCAGTAGATACTTTATATTTCAGCTTGAGTCAGTGGAAGATGATCTAATAATTTTCCCCACTGCAGTTGTTTTGGCCACCTTGTCCAAACTGAAGAGCATGTTTGGCTATGTCATTTTGCTCACTAAACTGTGGCTGGTCAGCCAAGGTTCCCAGCACTTCTCTTTTATAGCACTAATTTCCCCAATTTCCCTCCCTTCTCATGCTGATGATCAGCCCCGGGTGTTCCATGATTAGTTAAGCTGCTGACTTTTTTCACATGTGGAGTTATAGAGAGGATCTACCTGTATCACCATTCTACCTCATAAAATTCTTCAAATTCCTCTTGCCACTAGTGCAAGAACCTTATGCCAAACCGCTTTGTTTCTTATTGGTGAGGCCATTAGGGTTAGTGGCCCTCAAGTAAATCAGGTACGGTACTGCTCTGGCAGGTTCTCTTTTTAACTCAGTTTTGGGTTAGACTTTTCAAGTTGGAGTTTTTGTTTCTTGACAGATTTCAAGTACTGTACTGTATCTACGTCATACAAGGACTTTACCCTAAGATGCTCTGTGTTTGCCTTAGGAATGGAAAACGGGCTAGTGAGCATCATGCTTGCATATGGAGTCCTGGCTTTAGATCAGTGGGCATTTGTGCATCTTCATAATAATTATAGCCTTTTGGCCAAATTTTACTTCTTCAGGCAGAGCACTATTTTGCATTGGGCCCAGTTTGTCTACAATCAAGTACACCATACACTGCCTATTGCAGTCTATGTTAATTACAGTCTCCTAGACAGAGTTAGGCTATATCACTCTTCCTTAATCCTCACATGCTGGTGCCCTGTACTAAGGTCTGTATATCTCAGCTTCACATAGTCATCAAGTTGAGTTATCTGCAGATTTATTGCAGGCTGCATAAGCTTCGAAAGTTTGCCACTCATGGCATTCTTCTTGTTGATATCCTATTCTGACATCTAAGCCCAAGGGTTCTGATGGGTCAGTTACACCTTCGCTTCACAATACCTTCCAGGATTCCCAGTTGCACAATTAATATGTTGAACTTTGATTGCTCTTCCTTAAAATGCCATTTCCTTTTCACTATTTTGTTGGTGTGCTTTGTAAATGTTGAAGTGATATCTTTTAAAAAGTACATTATTATAATAATATAAATTCTTTCCAATAATATTAATGAGGACAGTTTTGTAAGTTCATTGGGAGACATTTTCACAATTGGATCAATTTTTTTTTTTAAGTCCCTTGAAATCTGCATATGTATCCTTATTTAATATTCAGATTTTTTCACCCAATGGCTGGGCTGTTAGATGACTTATTATTTCATAAAATGTTATTTCTAACCTGATATCATGTACAGTATATAAAACTGATCTGTAAACTGTAAATATAATTTTTAGTTTTAGTATATATATACATTGAGAAAATCCATTGTTTGCTGTATTGATATTATCAGCTAACAAAAACCATTGTTTCAGACACAAGATTACTGATGTAGCATCACGAGTTCAAACTGAAGTTGAACATCTAAGGTGAAGACAACAAGATGATTGATAATCGACATTCACAATGAGCTGAAATAGGAATGGCAGGAAGAAAACCCAAAATAACGTTTTGAAGTTCCCATCTTCATGATGGAAGGATTACACATTCCATATCCAGGAAAATACATAGTGTGAATACAGCAGGTACAGGGTCGGGACAGCAGACCCTGTTCATCCAGGTGCACCTTTTTAATGGAAATTTTCATATTCAGAAAAATACAGAGTTGGGAAACTTTCATGCTCAGAAAAGTGCAGAATTGTTTGAGGGAACTTTCATGCCCCGAAAAGTTAGCACAGTCAAGTGCACGAGTCTGGAGACTTTTACAGGTTCAAGTAATAGCAGAGTCAGGAAAATTTTGATACCCGAGAAAAATCAGAATGGAAAAAATATTTGCTACCCAGAAAAGTACAGAGTTGGGAACTTGCTCTGTAAATAAAAGTACAGAGACTGAGAATTTTCTTCCTCAGAAAACTAAGGAACCAGTTAAAGAAATTATTGTTGTAAATGATGAGAAGCCATACGATTGTGATCGGTGTAGCAAA
>WNGS01005451.1:10860987-10881916 GCA_020271785.1 Procambarus virginalis
AGCTTTGCGCAAAAAAGTCATCTTACAAGTCACATGCTCTGGCACAGTAAGGAGAAAAACTTTGAATGTGTAATATGTGGAAAGCGCTTCACTATGGAAAGCCATCTTAATGGCCATATGCATGAGCACAACAGAGAGAAAAAATTTGAATGTCAAGTTTGTGGGAAACGATTTGCTATGGAAAACTACCTAAATAGTCATATGTTAGTGCACATTACTGAAAAGAAGTTTGAATGCAAGGTTTGTGATAAGAGGTTTTCAATGGAAAATCACCTTAACAGTCACATGCTAGTACACAATCAGGAGAAAAAGTACGAGTGTGGAAAGTGTCATAAAAGGTACGGTCAGAAAAGTCACTTGAACAGTCACATGCTGAAACATAGTACAGACAAGAAATTTGAATGTACATTGTGTAGCAAAAGATTTAACATGGAAAATCACTTGAATAGCCATATGCTTGTACACAGTGAAGAGAAGAGATTTGAGTGCGTATTGTGTGGTAAACGCTTTCATATGGAAAATCATCTCAATAGTCACATGCTAGTTCACAGTGAAGAGAAGAAATTTGAATGTACTCTGTGTGATAAACGGTTCAATATGGAAAGTCATTTGAATAGCCACATGCTTGTTCATAACAGTGAAAAGAAATTTGAGTGCTTGTTGTGTGGAAAGCGGTTCAGTATGGAAAGTCATCTCAATAGCCATATGCTCGTCCATAACGAAAAAAAATTTGAATGCAATTTATGCGGAAAACGTTTTTACATGGAAATCCACTTGAACAGTCATATGGTCATGCATAGTAGTGAAAAGAATTCGAGTGCGAAGTATGTGGTAAACATTTTTTAATGGAAGGTCATTAATAGCCATATGTTGGTGCACAGTGAGGAGAGGAAGTATGAATGCTTGTTATGGCAAACGATTTAATATGGAAAGTCACCTCAACAGCCACATGCTAGTTCATAATGAGAAGAAGTTTGAGTGTGTTTTGTGTGGTAAGCGTTTCAACATGATAAAGTCACTTGAACAGCCATATGCTTGTACATAGTGAGAAGAAATTTGAATGTGATATTGTTCAAAACGTTTTAAGCAAAACAGTCATCTTAACAGTCACAGATTTGTACATACCCAACAACAAAAAAACTACGAATGTGAGGTGTGCAGGAAGCGATTTGCACAGGAAAGTCATCTGAGTAGCCATCGTTTTGTCCATAGTGAAGAAAAGAAATTTGAATGTGAAATCTGTGGAAAACGATTTATGCAAGAAATTCATCTCAATAGCCATAGGTTTATGCATAACGAAGAAATAAAGCTTGAATGTCAAGAATGGGGAAAGAGATTCACTCAGAAAAGTCATGTAAATGGTCAGATATTTATACACTCTGATGAAAAAAGATTCGAGTGTGAAGAATGTGGAAAAAGATTTGCACAGAAGAGCCATCTAAATAGTCATAGTTTTGTACACAGTGAAGAGAAAAGGTTTGCCTGTGATGTTTGTGGGAAACGCTTCTCACATGAAAGTTACCTTAGTAGCCACAGGTATGTACACAGTGAAGAGAAAAAGTTTGAATGTGAAGTTTGTCATAAACGCTTCACACACGAAAGTCATCTCAACAGCCACAGATTTGTGCACAGTGAGAGGAGAACACTTGAGCAGGTAGAATTCCCAAAACAAGTACCAATACCAGTACCTCAGCCAGAGCAAATACAGGCACCTGTAACTAATAGTGTACAAGTCCAGACTGATAAAAAGCCATTTGAATATGAAGAAAATGGAAAATTGTTACTTCAGCAAACTTATCAACCTCCTTATGCTTACGCTCAATGGGAGCATGTTCGGACATTGTGGTCTTTGTAGCCAAAGTCCAATTGTTAGCTGTGAAAAGTACTTAATTGCTAAATTGAAAAGAACTTATTCAATGGAATGCAAATATTTAATTATCTTAGAATAATTTTTAGCAGTAAGAGTAAAATTCAATTGAGAATTTTTATGGATTTGGCTGTGGCCTCTTTTTAAGAAATAATTTAAATTTGTTTGTGGTAAATTTATGGATGTTTGTGGTTATGTATAAGATGTAGCCAGGAAAGAAATTTTATTAATTTATCTGTTTATCTTTGGTTATTGGATGCAAAATAAACTATGCAGCCCACTTGATTGAAACTCATCTTCAAGAATTTTGTTGTTAGTCTAAATCACCCATCTAGGTAATGCAGCCAGTTTATCCTAATAAAGTTACAATACAATATAATGTTTATTCAAAAGATTCCATGGTTATTATGTACCATTTTGCATGAGGCTGAATAAGATGATCCTAAAAAGGCTGTCAATTGTCGATGAGGTTTGACCTGTGGTGATTGGCCTCATATATATATATACCATATCAAATAACAGCCTCAAAGGACAATGATAGGCATTAACTTACCTTCAAGTGTTTTGAAAGATAGGGGTAACTCATGTCAAAGTGTCTCCCAAGACACTTATGCCACAGTGACTCCCAAGGCAAATAAGCCTGAAATACATTATTTATAGAGAAAGATATGTCTGTGATTCTGTAATCTATATATGGTAGGCAGTGTTGTGTGCAAATTAACTATGCTATTTAAGAAATGAATGGCCTTCATGTCAGAGGAAATTATTCACAATGTGTTAGATTGATGTTATACTGTACATAGTATGCCTTGGCTTATAAGTCAAAATTCAGTTTTTGATAGAATTTTGCTAATTGTATTCCTTTATCCACATGGTTAAAGAAAATGCATTACACCTTTTCATTGCATGTTTAATATTTTTTTTAGGTTTCTTTCTGTATACTTTCTTTGTTATAAAAGAAAGTAAAATTATCAGTAAACTTTTGGTATTCTGAATATACCCATGCTATTTCTTAGGATAAAGGTAATCATAATACTGTACAATATATTGAGCCGCAGAAGATCACTGAAGAATTTGGGCAGGCAGATCATATTTTGAACTTGTAAAAAAAAAAAACAAAAAAAAAATAAAAATAGTAACCCTACCATTACAAGAATCTTCTGAGATCTTTGAAATAAATAAAAGTTTCCAGCTTTTCTGCACCTCAAGTTCTGTCTACAATGTAATCTAATTCCTACATCAATCAGTAATAGTTTTCACTCTTAGGGATTTATGTAATCAAGTAGTATATTTGTGCATATATTAGCAACACAGCATGGAAGAGGTAATGACAGGTGAAGTGAGGCTGAAGAAGCATCTAGTTCGACCACACAATAATAAAAAAGTAAATTAATAATTATTTTGAATCCATAACGATTTTGGTGGATATTAGTGAAATAAAATTAAAAGTTTAACATTTCTAAAGCTTCATGAACCTGTTGAAATCTCGGTTTGCTAACACATAATATAGTGTCTATTTACTTAAATGTGAGGAAGTAAGGGTAGTAGTCTTATTGGGAAGTTATGGACTGATAGCTGGTAGTGTACAAATATCAGATATTCACATAGTTACTCATTATTAAGGGACATTTCAAGCATTACACTCATAACTCAATTGCATTTTCATAAAATTAAAAAAAAAAAATTAATTTGTTAGGTATTGTTTTACATAAAACCACAATCCAGTACTTAACTCTAGACAATATTGATATTTTAATTATGTTAAGATAAATTATGTTTAATTCCAAAATCATTTATTTGTGATTAATGTAATACTTGGACTTTCCTGAATATAAATATTGCAATTCCAGTTCAAGTTACAATAGACAGACACAGTAAGTGGCATAGTTCCGGTAATAGGTTTAGAACAGGTAAAAACAAATTAGCAACAGGTAGTAAGGTAATTATTATTTGTTCTCCTGTTATTAAACAGTTGTAGTTTAATTACATTTTTCTGGTTTGGCTTTGTTATTTTAAATATGTAAAAAAAAAATTAAGATTGTACATGAATTAATGATGTCCACTGTCTAAATTTGGTCTCCGGAACAATGCCTTTGTTATCTTTTAGGCGGGGGTCCTTATAACTCCTGTATATTTTCTTTTTGTTTAATAAAATTTTTATATTATATAAAATGCTTAGTGTTTCCATACTGAACCAAGGTTAAGATAAGAATAATTCTCTTAAATATTTAAAAAAATATGCTTAATGTAATCTTGTAAGTAGTGTTTATACTGCAGAAGTGTATGGAGCAGTAGTACATGTACAGTACAGTAGTATATCTTGAGGTTATCTTGAGATGATTTCGGGGCTTTTTAGTGTCCCCGCGGCCCGGTCCTCGACCAGGCCTCCACCCCCAGGAAGCAGCCCGTGACAGCTGATAGGACACCCAGGTGTCCTATCAGCTGTCACGGGACACCCAGGTACCTATTTTACTGCTAGGTAACTGGGTTACCTAGCAGTAAAATAGTAGCAGAGAAAATATGTACATCTTCATTTTATTCAAAAGAACATTTTGGAGAATATACTCCATCCATTCTAAAAGAAGAATATAATTGTTCAGCAAAATTGGGTATACTGTACTGTACTGTAAATCATAAATATTAAGTTAAAAAATTTGTGTAAATTTGTACCCATTAAAATAACTAAGGACAATAAACCTAAATAAAAATAATTTTTTACAAATAAACATAAAATTATGTACAAAACAGGAAATAAGATAACAGGATCTAGCATTTCAAGAAGATGAAAATTAGTTGGTAATGAGTTAGTTTCTAATAACATGATTATTGGAAAACACAAACTGAAAGCTAATTTGTGGATAGGAATGTCTGCAAAATATTATGAAGTTCCTTTCTAATATGATAAATAGATTTCCCCACCTAAGGAAATCTAAAGGAATTTTAACGATATGTAAAATATTAGTATTTAAGAATTTCCTCAAAATAATGTAAAATACTTTTCTTGGAAAAGCATTAGTTTAAAAGAACGCATGCAAGAATTATACTTCAACATCAAATTATTTGTAATTGGAACAAAGATTGAAATCTAAGTTTAATACAGTTTTAACTGAATTCAAATTAAATAGGTTAGGGCAGAATCTTAGATAATGAGAAACTAATCCTGTGTGTAGACTTACAGTAAATGGAAGTAAAAAATTTACCACTAGTATAGTAATTAATGAGTCAAGAAATGGTATTTTTTTTTAATTTACCTCAATTTCATAAGTAAGAGTCAAATTTACATGTTTAAGAGCTCAAATACAGTATAGAACAAACTTATCCACATGTTAGCAATCATTAAAAATATGAAAAGAATTGGCCACATATCGATAATAAAAGATAGGCTTAAATTCAGGGGGAATGAGTATCTTTTAAAAGTTTCTCAATATTACACAGGAACACATTGGCATAAGGACCAAGAACTGAACCTATTGCTACCCCATCTATCTGAATAGATGGCAATTTCACTGTTCGGACTTCAAATTCTCATTGACTAAATCCCACATCTTGGAATCTATCTGTACAGTATTATGAAAATCAGACCATGTTGAATAATTCTGTCTTCAACTAAACTGGTCACCCATCAATTTTCGTCTTTAAGGAAGTACAGTACTATATGTTGTTAGGTGTTTTTTACTTTTTTTTCACTATAAGGTTTCATTTTCACATATACATATATATATATATATACTGTATATTTTATATTTAGATTTTATTGTCTTAATCTTTTTAATTGCTACCAATTTATAATTTTTGTTATCTTTTTATTGACAATTTTTAGCAAATTTTTAGCTAATTTTTTAGCTAATTTTTACTATTTTTTTTTTTAGTTAATTTTAGAGTAATTATATTTTTGTTTTAACACCAATGATGAAATATATTCTATGAAAAATTTGTTTAGAATAAATTGAAGATGTACAGTACAGTATACTGTATCTTTCTCTGGTACAGTATTACTGTTCCTCGTAAGATTGAAATACGTATCTAAGAGGAAAATCCATTTCTGACATAATATATATACTGTACTGTATTACATATACATATACTGTACAGTACAGTATATATATATATATATATATATATATATATATATATATATATATATATATATATATATATATATATATATATATATATATATATATATATATATATATATCAGAAACTTGCTATGTGTGATTTGCATATATTGCATATTTATTAAACAAATTGGGGAGGTAAGGTCAAGTAAGGTCAAACTGGGGAGGTGAGGTCAATATAAGCTATCATGGACATCAAACCCAAGTACAGGAGGTACATGGAGGCCCGTACAAGATGACATGATTCCAACAGGTGATTTGACACTTGATTAATAAGCTGATGCAAGAGATGGAACAATTGTACATTGGAGAATGTAATAATGATTTGGATAAAATGTCAATGTAAGTGTAGAGTTTGAACACACCAGGAATCTAATACATTATGTGTGTACACATGAGTGACTATAATCATGTAACTAATTGGAGCCATACTAAAACAAACTGCATTATGCAAAAGCATTCATTAAAAAACTAAAAATTTAATATTAATTTTTTACAAATTAACCACTGATAATGTAAGCTGTATCTATTTATTGTTAGAAAAAATACATAATTGAAAGGAATTAATTGATTTGCTGTTTTTTTGTTTTGATTTGTTTTTTCTCCAGATACAATATAAATTCATTTATAGGTTTCAGTATTTCTGGACATTACTTGGTATACTTTTAATATAGGTATTCATTACATTGTACAATCATCTGTTATTGGAGATAGTCATTAATTTACTTTTTATTTATTTATTTATATATACAGTATAAGAGTTCTTACATTCTTGTAAAGCCATTAGCATGCATAGCATTTTGGGCAGGTCCTTAATCCTAATTGTTCCCTGGAATACGACACCCTCAAATCATTTAACAACCAAGTACCAATTCACTGCTGGGTGAATAGAGACTAGTTAAGGATTGGCACCCGGTCAATCCTCCCCGGCCAGGATACGAACCCAGGCCAAAACGCTCGCGAAGAGCCGGGTGAGTGCTTTTACCACTACGCCACAGGCACTGATTTCATAAGGATGACCCAACTCATATGCTCAGATTTGCTGTCAAATTAGCCTATACTGTACTGACCTGACCTCATCTGTGTTCTATATGTATTTATTTAACCCTTTCACTACAGCACTAATATTTTGGTCCCATACTTTTCTTGGGTCTGTTAGGGGCAAAAAAAAAATGGAAATTTACATATACCGAAAACTTTTTCCCGGGGATGGACACCTCTGTGGCCCTTTCATAATAGCTGCCTTGTTGGCTCCACATGAGGGAACCACCATGGGATACCTCCCAGAAATCCAGCATTGAATGTAATGAAATGCCTCTCTGGTGCGGTGTTCAGGATTATATANAGAGGGTCATACATGGTGTGGCTCCTTCCATTGTAACTACTGCGCCGTTCATCCCCCCTTCATGGGCGCCGTCGCCACGCTTGCACACGTTTGCTTCCTGCTTCCCCTGCTACGTTCGGCAGATTTGTTGAACCCTGCTATGTGGCCTCTGTATTATGATCTGTGTCGTTCGGGTGTCCAAAAGCACCCTGTTGAATGCCAGCATTGGCACTGTTGTTCTCCCCCACCATGTTGCATCATCGTGACTTCAAAGACTGACATGAGAATATTAAATATATCCTAGAGGCCCAAGGCTTCTCTATCCTCCATACTGGCTCCTTCACTCGCCCTGCTTTGGTGGTCGTCGTCTTCGTTCTCTTCGTATTGTTAATCTATCTGAATCCTGATCCTGAGCTTACTTAATATACTGTGTTCTTTACCTTTGTTTCTTCATTGTTCTCTGTTGCTGTCCTTTCTCTTTTTGATAATGTCTATTCTTCAGTGAAATATTTGTGGATTTTATGCCAACTTTCATAACTCCAAATTCTAATTACACAGTTTTCACCACTTGTGTTTGTCTCCATGAACCGATGCTTGGTGCTCGTCCTGGTCACTTTCGTGGTTATTCCTTCCCCCCCCCCCCCCCCCCAATAACTACTGCTCTCTTGATTCGTACTGATATTCCCTTCGTCCCCCTACTGGTTCCATCGCCTATCCATTGTTCTGCTGCCCGTGTTTTTGTGAGTTTGTTCTCTCACATATATACAGTTTGTTGTTATTTATCTCCCTCCAAATGTCCCGCTTTCCCTTCCTAATCTTAAGCACATCCTGGACTCCTTGCCAGAGCCAGTGCTCCTGTTGGGTGATTTCAAATGTCGACATACCCTCTGGAGTGAAGTTCTGGCAAACACCACCTTCTCGAACTGTTCGTCCTCTCTTCTTCCCTGTCTCTTCTGAATTCTAGTGAGCCCACCCATGTGTCTACATGAGTGGGCTCTCGAACTCTCACCCTTTCCTGTCTTTATCTTTCTCTCTGCTCGTCGTCCCTTTACTTAGATCTCACGTGGCGGGTTCTTGATGACCTCCATAACAGTGACTATTTCCCCATCCTTATTTCCTTTTTCTCTTTTCACCCTCCCCTCTCCTTCCCTAGGTGGCAGTTTGCCAAAGCTGACTGGAACCTATTCACCCTCCGTGCTACTCTCACTGACCTCTCCTCTCTGCCTCTTCCTCGCGCCCTCCTCCTTTTTCATGACACCATCTTCGATGCTGCCCTCCGCTCTATTCCTCGATCTACCTCCCGGGGCATGCGGAAGTGCGTTCCCTGGTGGAATGCGGACTGTGCTCAGGCTGTCCGCTGTAAGCGTGCAGCCTGGAAGAAATACCGACGCCGACAGACGGCCGATTCTTTTATTTTGTTTCGGAAAGTAAGTGCGGTGGCCCGTAGGACCATCCGTACAGCTAAGCGTGAGAGTTGGAAATGTTACGTTTCCACTATTACGTCTGATACTCTACTGCAGATCTGGCAGAAGATCTACAAGATTGCGGGTAAGTTCGTTCAGATATCTCGCCGGTTCTTCACCTCCGTGGTACTCTTGTGGCGGACCCAATGCAGGTCGCGACCGAACTGGGTTCCCACTTTTCTTCTGTTAGCTCTGGTTCTCATCTTCCTCAATCCTTCCTTCTTTGTAAGCCCATTCTTGAATCTAATCCCTTAGATTTCCACACTCATCTGCGCCTTCTCTATAATGATCCCTTCTCTCTCTCTCAACTTCAGTCTGCCCTGGCCCTCTGCAGTTCTACGGCAGGGGGCTCGGTTGACATTCATTATGAGATGCTTCGCCATCTCCCTCCTTGCACGTCTCGGTATTTACTGAGTCTGAATAACTAGGTCTGGGAGTCGTTGTCAATCCCTGAGGACTGGCTCGATGCCGTTGTACTTCTAATTCGGAAACTGTGGTCTCTCGGGACATCCCCTAAGGACTTCCGCCCTATTGCCCTCACGAGTTGTCTGCAAACTCTTTGAGAGTATGGTAAATGTCCATCTGATGTGGTTCTTGGAACACCATCACCACCTCTCTCCTTCTCAATTTGGTTTTTGCAAGTGCCGCAGCACAACTGATGTCCTGGTGAACTTGGAGGTCTATATTCGTGCTGCTTTTGCTACGAATACCTCCGTTGTTGCTGTCCCTTTTGACCTGGAAAAGGCTTATGACACAACCTGGAGATACCATATTCTGTCCCAACTTCGTTCTTTTGGCCTTCGTGGTAATTTCCCTCTCTTCCTCCAAAGTTTCCTCTCTTGTCGTTCCTTTCGAGTCAGGCTTGGTACCACTCTCTCTGCCTCTTTTCGGCAACACGAAGGTGTACCACAAGGTAATGTTCTGAGCACTACTCTTTTTCTGGTTGCCCTCAATGGTCTTCTTTCCTCCTTTCCTTCTGGCATCTTCTCCGCTCTTTATGTCGACGATCTTACTCTTTGCTGTCGAGGTGATGATTCACCTCTCCTTCAACGGCGACTTCAACTTGTGATTGATGCTGTGTCGTCTTGGGCCACCAATCATGGCTTCAAGTTCTCTACAACCAAGACTTGTGCTATGATCTTTACTCGAAAGCATGTCGTCCTTCGTTCTTCTTTGTCACTTTATGGTCATCCCCTTGTGTACAAAGATTCCGCGAAGCTTTTAGAGTTAATCTTTGACACTCGTTTGTCTTGGTCGCCCCCCATCTCTTTCCTCCGAGTTGAATGCGCTAAGGCCCTTAACCTACTTAGCGTTTTGTCCCATACTTCTTGGGGAGCGGATAGGCACACGCTCCTCTATTTGCACTCCTCTCTCGTCCTGTCTAACTCTATTATGGTTGCCCTGCATACTCTTCTGCTTCTCCTTTTACTCTTCTCCATCTTGATCCTTTGCACCATACTGGGTTGCGCCTCGGCTCTGGTGCCTCTCGTTCAACTCCTAGCCTCAGCTTGTACGCTGACACTGGCTTCCTATCTCTCCAGGACCACCGTGATCGATACTGTCTTCGCTATCTTGCTCGGTCCTTACAGCATCCTCACTCTCGTCTCTGTCGTGCTTTGACTTTTACCCCTCCTGTAGTTCCTGTTCCTCTCCACCTCCTTCCTCTTTCTGTCCGTTTGTCTCGCTTATAAGATTTCGGTTCGTATTACCAATGTTTCTTGTTCGTATTGTTCCGTCCTTGCTCCCATGGAGGGTACCCCTTCCCAAATTTTGTACTTCCCTGACCAGCATCACTTAAGCTTTTACCCCTCCTACAGTTCTGAAATGCCTTTTCCTTGAGCACTTTTCTTCTCACTCCTACTACGTTTCCATCTTCACCGATGGGTCTAAGTCTGCTGACGGTGTGGGTTACTCTGTTGTTTTTCCTGACCAGACTTATATGTGTCGCCTTCCTCCAGAGGCTAGCATCTTCACAGCAGAACTCTATGCTATTCTCTATGCTCTTCGTCTCCTGCTTTCTCGTTGTCAATCCTCCTTTGTGGTGGTAGTTGACTCTCGTAGTGCCCTCATGGCTTTGAGGTCCTTTAATCCGGTCCACCCGGTAGTCATCGAGATTCAACATTGGCTGTTTCTTATCTCCAGTAAATTTAAGTCGGTAGAGTTTTGCTGGGTTCCCAGCCATGTTGGTGTTTCTTTAAATGAGCGTGCGGATGCTGCCACTAAGGAAGCTATCCACACTTGTCCCATCTCCCGTAAAGGTATTCCTTATTCCGACTTTTACCCAGTTATTCATTCCTCCATTCTTGCCTGTTGGCAGGGTTGTTGGTCTTCTGTTACTGGTAACAAACTGGGTACTCTTAAGCGTAGTGTCCCCCCGTGGCCTTCCTCCTACCACCGTAACCAGCAGTGGGAAACAGCTCTGGCAAGGTTGCGTATTGGCCATACTCGCTTAACTCACGGTCACTTAATGGAGCACCGTCCTGCTCCATATTGTCCAAATTGCATTGTCCCTCTTACAGTCGTGCATATCCTTGTTCAATGTCCTGACCTCCAGGATGAGCGTGTGTCTTGTTTTCCGACCGTCCCTTGAGGTCACTTGTCCCTCGAGGTCATTTGTCCCTTGAGGTCACTTGTCCCTCGACGTCATTTGTCCCTTGAGGTCACTTGTCCCTCGAGGTCATTTATCCCTTGAGGTCACTTGTCCCTCGACGTCATTTGTCCCTTGAGGTCACTTGTCCCTCGAGGTCATTTGTCCCTTGAGGTCACTTGTCCCTCGACGTCATTTGTCCCTTGAGGTCACTTGTCCCTCGAGGTCATTTGTCCCTGGACAAACTCTTTGGTACATCTGGATACCTTTGATATCGCTCGTCTTACGTGCCTTTGTTCTCATATTGGTATCCTCAGTGATATTTAGCGTCTTTATGAATACCCAGCGACACTTGAGATGCAACCCGTCCTAATAAAACGTAACATTTTGACGTGTTCTCGTATTTGACGTATTTTTTTTTTTACGGGCTAACTATAGCCCGTGCTACATGGACACTTCGTTCCGAGTAGCTAAATATGAAACAACAACAACAACAACAACAACGTGTACTCAGACCTTGTGTACCTTCCGAGGATCAATGACCCCGCGGCCCAGTCTCCGACCAGGCTGTTGGACGCGGCTGCTTGCAGTCTGACATATGAATCACAACCTGGTTGATCAGGTGTTCTCTATCTAAGGCCAAAAATTGTACTAGAAAATGGTGGCAGCTCGCGAAATTGACATTTTTCTGTTTTGGGTCCTCAGGGACAAGGGCACTTTAGTACGATAGTTTCTTGGCGTTGGGAAACCTTAGGATGGCGGACTGATGGTGATACATTGTCTCTCCGACCTGGTGTTTTCTTTTGATAATTACTTACTATATCACTTGGTATTATGTATGTAAATAGCATTATTTTTTGAGGAATAGGGAAGAGGAGCAAACTTATGATATTCCTAATGTACAGAATTTGTAATCGATGTGGAACGATTGCCTCTATATATATATATATATATATATATATATATATATATATATATATATATATATATATATATATATATATGTATGTATGTATGTATGTATATATATATATATATATATATATATATATATATATATATATGTGTGTGTGTGTGTGTGTGTGTGTGTGTGTGTGTGTGTGTGTGGTGTGTGTGTGTGTGTGTGTGTGTGTGTGTGTGTGTATCACGAAAATAAACACGTGATTAAAAATGTGACAATGTCAGACCACGAAGGAAAAATGAAACAGGAATTTCCTTAAGTACTTTCGTATATTAATACATCTTCAGAAGGAGTCCTTCTGAAGATGTATTTTTCCACCGTGGTCTGACACTGTCACATTTTTAATCACGTGTTTATTTTCGTGATATACACATATATATCGGTGGCTAATAAAAATGACACGTTGCTGTACTAGTGTGTATTGGTGAATGTACCCTTAACGATCATATATATTATATATATGATCGTTATACAAGGGGAAATATCTTGCAGTCGGTTTGTCTACGCGAGCGTCAACAGTATTGATTTCTGGCGCGAAATTAGGGTGGAAATCGTATTCTGGGGAGGGGGGGGGAGGGGGGGGCCCAGGAGGGCAGACACGGCGACAGTGAAGTAGAGGGGGAGAAGCATGGATCATGAGTGGCTCTTGAATTGTATCTCATTCATGCTTCAATACATTTAGCTTGTGATTTTGTAGCTGAAGTTATTTATGTATGATTTACATGTATATAAGCTAATTTGGTGATAATAAGTTGTTATTCGACAACTCCCTTTTCCTTTCCATCGTACGGCTGATTCTCGCCTGTAGTAGAAGCAAAAATAAGAATTCAGGTAAATGTTTTATAATATGACAATTGGAGGACTAATTTGTTTCATACATTTTGAACCCTTCCTCTTCTCTCCTTCACACTCACTTGACCCTCTTCCTTCACTCTCCCTCACTTGTTCGCTTACTCTTCCTCTCTCCCCCCACACACTCCTTCCTTCACTCTTCTCTTCCATCTCCCTCTTCCTCAATATCTAGTAGACTTGAGGCAAAGTGAAACTTAAACCGATTACTCTATCCATAATCATTCTATTATGCAGGAAGAACCGGTGTCATATATGGATTACGCAATAATGTTAGCAGACTTAGACTTGGCTACAAAGTACCTCTGGGAGTTTGCATCACCTGCTGATGTAGATGTAAATGTATCTAGATGTAAAATCTGTCAGCGTCACTATATAATCGAACGGCGAAAAAAAATCACAGAACTCTGATATAACCCTGTCAATAGTGTTCAAGAAAGGGTTACGTTCTTCATTCAAAACGATGCATTGGCATAAATTTTAGCCAAGTATCCAAAGTTTGCTTACTGTAGGTAACGCATTCACATGTCTTAACCTGCCTAGAGTGCAGATACAGCCCCGCTCCTGTGCCAGGTAAGTCCACTACGGGCTCACCATAGCCCGTGCTACTTGGAATTCTTGTTCCGAGTATCTGAATCTAAAACAACATCATGCCGCCCAGTTGGGTGGTTGTGTGGAGCAGAATTAGTAACTGTGTAACTGACTCACTGTTGGCGTAAATCGTCTAATTTTATAGAAACTTTTGTGGGCAACTTCGTGACTCATCAAATCGTTGTTGTTGTTGTTAAAGATTCGCTACGTGGAACAAGAAGTTCCAAGTAACACGGGCTATGGTGAGCCCGTAGTAATCATCAAATCACTTCTTTTGATAATTACTTCTTGAATCACGTGAAATATAAGGACTATTGATACGTGTATGAATACGTAGTAGGAGGCATCCATTTTAGTTCACTTAGAAGTATATACTGTACTTGAATATTAATATGTATGTATATCACTAAGTATTCTATGACCTGACCGACTCTATACTCTGACGTACACAGTATTCACACCACTCCACCAGCGAGAGTACGCTATTGTTGTTATTGTTTTAGATTCGGCTACTCTGAACAAAAAAAACAAGTAGTACGGGCTATGGTGAGCCCGTAGTGGACTTACCTGGCACAGGAGCGGGAAAGTACGCGATCGTTAGAATGGTATCAGTATTGGGTACCAACCCGTCCTCAGGCCAGGCTCATTAAAGCAGTGGCCATCCCCAAAGACGCATTCATCAATTTTAACGTATTGTGTATTAAAATATACTTTTATTCTTGTATATAAATTTATATTATTTTTCACCCAAGTTCTATGTATAGTTACACGTAGGTTAATTAGATTAGGTTAGGTGTTTAGGGTCTGCTGGTGATTATTTGCATTTGTAGTATGTGGGTGAAGCATCAACCCGTCCTCAGACCGACCAAGTCCATTCCATCCAGCGGTTGACGCCAATGATGCATTCATCAATTTTAACGTGCTTTTCATCCAAAATAGGAATTTTCTCAAATATAAATTAATATTGATATATATTAGCATACTTAGGCATTGGGTAGGAACGGTTTAGGGCCACAGGGCTAACAACACCATAAACCAGGCATGATAGGGCGGATATCATTGAAACTTTTAAAATACTGAACAATTTGGAGGATGTTGATCGTCTATGGCCCTAGTTCAGCTTGCCTGCCTCAGTTTTACCATATCCTGACTGGGGCCCAGACTCGAGCCCTGCCTGTCTGCATGGCTAACCTGCTATGCACCTAGTGTGGTGGAAAAATAGGCAGAGACACAAAAGGCTTGGTTTCTCATTTTTAAGTAGTTTTTCTGCATTTAATAAATCAGTTTTTATCTCTTTGCTATGCATTTACATATATATTAAACATTTTGTAACTAGCTGACAAGATTTTACTTAAATGAACTGTGGGGTTCAGTTCCTCAACCTCTATGTCCCTCTATCTCTTTTCACTACTGCATCAGGGATGGGTATGGGGTGCATAATAAATTACTAAACTATAAAAACTACATTTTGCTAGTGTGGCCGAGTACAATAGAATATTAGGTAATAGCCTAAGCTACTCTATAATTTTTGAGATATATTTTATTGTCTCAATAAACGTACTTAAACTTATACACACCATGATCGAAGTGGATGATCAGTGGGAAGCAAGACAGCCCCGCCCCACGCCGATCCCAGAGGCATCTGACTCATATTCATTTTTATTAATGGAGGGAGCGAGGAAGACATCCTAGAGTACAGTATATATATATATATATATATATATATATATATATATATATATATATATATATATATATATATATATATATATATATATATATATTTAGTTAATTTTGCCCCGTAGCCTAGTTAATAGGGCAGCGTCACTCAAATGTAACGCATACAAGGGGCAACAGCTTCAGGCTCAACAAGCCACACTTATGTAGGACAGAAAACAGGATATGCTTTTCTCCCATTGTTTCTGGGGATTTTTTCTATCTGGATTTTAAACTTGTTTCTTATTAACAAGCTTAGGTATACACAGCATTTGCTGTTACTCTATTCTATATGGATTACAAAGTGTATAGATCAGAAGATTGCCGAGTTCTTCTAGTAGCCTCATCTCACAGGATGGTACTGATTGGTTACTCATACATGGAACCGGGAGAGAACATGAAATGTGAGTCTAATCTATTAGCAGGTAATAGTAAAATCTTGGTAGAGCTCAAGAACATCTTCCAATATTTGTGAGTGTACGCAGTAAGTACAGAGTTTAAAGTATAAGTTCAAAGTTCAAACCATTTGATTTTAAATCTTTGATAACTGAGCAATCACAGATTTAGTGCTGAAAAATGTGTACTAGCTCATGTTCACATTGTTTACAATTTTAAAATGAAGTAATGTCTCGGTATTTACAGCTTCGGCAGGTAGGCAGTTCCAGTTGAGGGCCACAGAGCTAACAACACTACTTACTACAAATTAGGCATGACAGGGCGGATCTTATTGAAACTTTAAAAGTACTGAACAATTTGGAGGATGTTGATCTGGACAATTTCTTCAAAAGGTCAAATGTAACATAAACAAGGAGCAACGGTTTCAAGCTCAACAAGCCACAATGTAGGACTGGAACAATGCTTTTCACCTACAGGGTTATTAACTCCTTGGAACCGCCTACTTTGGCTTGATCTTTTTCACCTGTACCTTAAAAGTTAACAGAGTTTTGGAATTTACGGCTTCGACGGGTATGCGGCTCCATGGGTTAATATGAATTAAGTAAGCCATGGAACCGCCTACCCGTCGAAGCCGTAAAGGCCAATACTCTGTAAACTTTTAAGGTACAGCTTGAAAAGATCAAGGCAAATGGGGGGGGGGACCTTCGATAAGCCGCCGGCTTCCTGCCCTCGTCGAGGCCACTAGTGTTAGTGGCTCAGGTAAATAAATTTATATCCCTATGGGGGAAAATCATATATTTTTAGTCTTGCATTGTGTCTTGTTGAGCTTGAAGCTGTTGCCCGACTCTCCTTCAGATTCCTAAAGAAGATTCTTATTTAGCTAAGCTTCCATATGCATATAATAAGAACTAAGGCAGACGATGAGTCACAATAACATGACTGAAGATATGACTGCCCGAAACGCTTTGCGTAATAGTGGCTTTAGGCATTGTACGTACTAGCTCTATCTATAAATCGATAAATTTTTGTAAAATCTCTTGTATGTATGTACCTTACCTGAATAAACATTTATTTATTTATTTATTTATTTATTTATGAATACTAGACCACACACTTGAAGATGAGGAGACGACGACGTTTCGGTCCGTTCTGGAGAGGATTGTCCGTCTACAATCGACTTGATAATGGTCCAGGACGGACCGAAGCGTCGTCGTCCCCCTCATCTTCTGGTGTGTGGATTAGTCTTTAATAGTAACTAATTTACTTGTCGGGGACAGGCAGCCTGTCCCCGTCTTTTATATCTATATATAAACGTCTTTATACATATATCTTTATATCAAAGTTTCCTCAAGGTAGCCAGACGCGTACCTTGTCCGAGGGCACACCGGGAACCTCCCAATACCTCTTGACCAAGCCGGCGTCGGACAACGCCTCCGCCTGAAGTACCAGCCAGAAAATAAAATAAAAAAACTATCACTTATCACCCTATAGGTGATAAGTGCTCCCGGTGCTGTAACAATCTGGATCGTTGAATAGGAATGCCGGACGACAGTATCAAGACCCAAAGAGTAACATTGCATGACGTGTTCCGGCGCTCCTCAAGCCGAGCAGGTGTCCAGACGTCCTCTCGTCGTCAAGGTTGGATCAGAAGTCGAGTAAAAGAGTGTGTTTAAGAATGAAAGGGGAGAGGAGGATGGTGAGGGGGGAGGGAGGTGGTGATCTAGGCGAGTGTGTCGTACTCCACACGTCAAGATTGGATCAGAAGTCGAGTAAAAGAGTGTGTTTAAGAATGAAAGGGGAGAGGAGGATGGTGAGGGGGGAGGGAGGTGGTGATCTAGGCGAGTGTGTCCTACTCCAGACATCAAGATTGGATCAGAAGTCGAGTAAAAGAGTGTGTTTAAGAATGACAGGGGAGAGGAGGATGGTGAGGGGGGAGGGAGGTGGTGATCTAGGCGAGTGTGTCCTACAGCGGATGAGAAAACCGCCGTCAATAGAAAACGGCCGAAGCAGCGGTGCTAACGCCGGCGAGCGTGGACGGCGTCCTGTGACCTCCAGGCACCATGGTCGAGAGAGAGAGGAGGGGCGTTTTATTCTCGAGGTGGAGTTTTATGTCAAAATTTAGTGTGTGTGACGACACTTTTGGTATCACCATGGATGAAGACGTCCATTAATACCTACCCTACGCGGAAAATGGTGTCAGCGTTTGAATCAGGTAGGCAAAACGTAATATAAGAATATATAAATAATTTCCGATTCTCCCTCTTCTTCCCGAGCAACGCCATGTTATCCAATATGGAATTAAATGGCATCTGCGTAGCGTAGGAAGCACACGGCCAGGCTTCGGACGTATATGCCAGGCTTCCGCCATACATTGCGTCGTAGTAACGTGTACAAATGTGTAGGTGAGGCGAGAGAAGGGAGGTAGATACGGGTTGGTGGCAAGATGTTAGTGTGTGAAACAATTGAGACTCGGCAGCCCGCGGAGGGTGGCGGGCTGGGTGGCCGGGGTGGCTGGGGGGGTTGTTGGTGGGTGGTGGTTGGTGGGAGGGGTATGGGAAGGTGAGTGGGAGGGAGTGGTAAGTGGGAGGGTTAAGAGGGAGGGAGAGTGGGAGGGTCGCCAGGTTGATGGTCCAGCCCGCGCTGCCAGCCGCACAAGCTGCCCCCCCCCCCGTGACGTCATGTCCATGGTGTTTGGTGTGGGGCTGAGGGCTTGTCAACCTCTGTACGGCCATTAAGGCCCCCACCACAGTACCCTATGGCCAACCAGCATGTTTACTTTAGTCCTGAGCATTGTCCAGGACTAAGGTAAACCCAGTATACAGTGCAGTACAGTACTTGTTGACCAGAAACCTGGGAACACCTCTGAGGTGTAATCCTCCCCCACCCCCATCCCTCCAACCACATATTTGCCATAGCATCTACACCATTCTGGTCCAGAATTTAATCAAAATCTTTTTAAATACTATACATTATAAGAGAGATATACAGTATAAGAGAGTATACAGTATATATACAGTATAAGAGAGAAGGGAGGATAAAACACTGTTTTATTTCCCTGTGAGCCTGCTGACACTAGCAAAGACGTGAGCAATAGACCTGTATACAATATATACAATACACCTTATAATAATAATAATAATAATTTTATTCAAAAGAATGTGAGTACAAAGAACATAAGAATGATGTACAATTGTTGGGGAAAGGAGTTACACCTATTACAGTAATTAAGCTACCGTTACACAAAAGAGTTTCCCGCAAATCATTATTCCTTCATTTTCTTATCGACACAGAAGACATGATTGGATTGGACATATGCTATAATATCTCGGTGAAATAATTTTGAATAAAGGGATTTGCTTTTAAGTCCAGAATAAAAACATTTTCGATGATCAGAGATAATAAATGGCCAAGAATGACATATTTATTACTATAATTATAATGAGTTAATGTTAATAGTTCAGATTTGTAAATATTGCACTGTACTTATATAAATATAATGTTATTTATCTGTAATTACCCAAGTGTAGTTACAGGATGAGAGCTACGCTTCGTGGTGTCCCATCTACCAGCACTCTTTGTCATATAACGAAATATAAATATAACAATAATTAACAATAACTGTGGGGCGGCATGCGTGTGTACTGTACATAGATCTCTAGATGCTACTCCATACACACTCCTTCACTTGTGCAGTGGTGTGGTAGGAAGTGATTGATATTACTCAAATGTTCTGTTAGTTGTAGTTGAATGGTGGGTGCTTTGTTATTGAATATTAAGGCCTATAAGACAGGTGGTTTAAGAACTGCATCTCCACTGGCACAGTTTCTTCACAACCTCTCTGTTGGATTAATAATGCTTGGCCTGGGTAATTTTTGTAATTGCCCTTTGTTGATAATAATCTGTTCATTTTATATTTATTATTGGGTCCTATTTAAAAGTATAATTTGGATAAAATTATTAAGGAGTTAGGCTAAGAGCATCAACAAAATAACAAAAAAGTTGATGTAAAATTAAATACAGTATAGTAGAATATATTCAGTAGGTACTGTACTTGATAATTATTTGTACTGGTGTTGTTGAATTATTGCAACTGGTCATATGTTGCTAATTCTCTGAACAATAAGCCTATGAGAGTTTTAAAGTAAACAATATTTCTAGTGCACTATAAGTAAATGGAGAATTAAAATACGTGATTACAAATCTTAGATCATTTTGGATGATGATAAATGCAGCAGTTAGTAGTCAGGTCTGCTCAACAGAATTGAAAAGTGGAAAAATAGAGCATTCATTAAAAGGCTTGTTGTGGGGACCTTTGTGTAATTCAAAATATATTATACAGTATAGCATATTGTACTGGCAATGCACTTGTTCAGACAAGAAAACACAAAAGGCTTACTGATACTGTATTTGCGTACTGTAGTCCTGTCAGGGGACAGGGATGAAGTGGACACAAAATATACACAGAATTTTGTAATACATGAGCTTAACTAATACTGACCACTATATATGGAACCGAAGAGGTTCGTGTTAAAACCCATCATAACTATACCTTAGAGCATTAAACATAAGTTAAATCTTCTTGTATGAAAGCAGTTACTGTATGTATGTGCTATTATTATAGGGATCAGATACTGTCCACAGGGAAATTAAGACATGATAAAGATGTGAAATACTGTATAGTATACAGTACTTATATACTGTAGTGCTTTACTGTTAGAGGTGAAGAAAAGGTGTTCAGGTGAAATTATTTTGAATGATGAATGCAAGATAAGGAGTATAAGTGCACCAAACATTTGTATTCATCTTGATGCCAGGGAATATTAAACATTTTTTTTTATTTCTTTACCATTATATTGGTGGTTAGAGATGCTAAATTTAACTTAGAATATGTGAGTCTTTAACCCATATCATATACAGTAGTTCAGTTTGCAATTATTCATCATCCTGGTCTAACTAATTGTTTTAAGGTTCATATTGTATTTGTAATAATGTCATCAATGTGGACCTCCTCCTCCCTCCCTGTCCTCCTCCCTCTCCTCCTCCCTCCCTCCCTCTCC
>WNGS01005451.1:10915722-10935556 GCA_020271785.1 Procambarus virginalis
CTATCAATTCCTCTGAGAATTTTGTATGTGTTGATCATGTCCCCCCCTAACTCTTCTGTCTCCCAGTGTGTGTGAGAGAGTGTACTCACCTAATTGTGCTTGCGGGAGTTGAACTTTGGCTCTTTGGTGTGTGTGTACTCACCTATTTGTACTCACCTATCTGTGCTTGCGGGGGTTGAGCTTTGGCTCTTTGGTCCCGCCTCTCAACTGCCAATCAATTGGTGTACAGATTCCTGAGCCTACTGGGCTCTATCATATCTACACTTGAAACTGTGTATAGAGTCAGCCTCCACCACATCACTGCCTAATGCATTCCATCTGTTAACTACTCTGACACTGAAAAAGCTTATTCTAACGTCCCTGTGGCTCATGTGGGTACTCAGTTTCCACCTGTGTCCCCTTGTTCGCGTACCACCAGTGTTGAATAGTTTATCCTTGTTCACCCGGTCGATTCCCCTGAGGATTTTGTAGGCTGTGATCATGTCTCCCCTTACTCTTCTGTGTGTGCGTGTAATTACCTAAGTGTAGTTACAGGATGAGAGCTACGCTCGTGGTGTCCCGTCTACCCAGCACTTTGTCATATAATGCTTTGATACTACTGACGGTCTTGGCCTCCACCACCTTTTCCCCTAACATTTTTTTGATTGACAGTTGAGAGGCGGGCCGAAAGAGCCAGAGCTCAACCCCCACAAGCACAACTAGGTGAATATAACTAGGTGAATACAACTAGGTGAATATAACTAGGTGAATACAACTAGGTGAGTACAACTAGGTAAATACACATGGTGCCCTATTCTATACGAGGGATTTCAGAGTCCCACAAATAGAGCACTTTAGGTATGGTCGTTTCGGACACGAGACGATTCGACGAAGCTCGTTTTCTGTTTGTTAAACTCGTATATATTCACTTAGTTGTATTCACTTTTTTGTTACATTCTTGTACAGCCACTAGTACGCGTAGCGTTTCGGGCAGGTCCCTGGAATACGATCCCCAGCCGCGAAGAATCGTTTTTTCATCCAAGTACACATTTTTTACTGTTGCGTTAAACAGAGGCTACAGTTAAGGAATTGCGCCCAGTAAATCCTCCCCGGCCAGGATACGAACCCATGACATAGCGCTCGCGGAACGCACTGTGTCTTACCACTACACCACGGAGACTGTAAACACTTACACTTAGTTGTATTTTACGGGGGTTGAGCTTTGCTCTTTCGGCCCGCCTCTCAACTGTCAATCAACTGTTTACTAACTACACTAACTATTTTTTTTCCACACCACACACACACACACCCCAGGAAGCAGCCCGTGACAGCTGACTAACTCCCAGGTACCTATTTACTGCTAGGTAACAGGGGCATTCAGGGTGAAAGAAACTTTGCCCATTTGTTTCTGCCGGGTGCGGGAATCGAACCCGCGCCACAGAATTACAAGTCCTGCACGCTATCTACCAGGCTACCTGGCCCCCAATGTTAATATGTTAATGTTAGGATGTATTAGCTTAGGTTAGGCTGTATTAGGCCCGGTTGGGTTAGGTTTGGCTGGGTTAGGTTAGGTTGAGTTGAGCTAGGTTAGGTTAGGTTAGGTTAGGTTAGGTTAGGTTAGGTTAGGTTGAGTTGAGCTAGGTTAGGTTAGGTTGAGTTGAGCTAGGTCTTGGAAGGTGCCAAGATCCGTTGGCTAATCGTCTTGTGTACGATGTGACTTTTATCCGAACTCTTGATCTCTAGTCATAATAATAATAATAATAATAATAATAATAATAATAATAATAATAATAATAATAATAATAATAATAATAATAATTTATTTGCAAAACGGTAGAATGGATTGATGAGATTACATAAGATTGGTATTTTTACATTCATGTAAAGCCACTAACACGCATATCGTTTCGGGAATCTAACATATCACGCAAGATGAAAGGATACATTGTAGCAAAGTTTTTATATCAACAAATAACTACAACATAAGTTGACAGCAGTAATTACACTGGTAAGGATATAATGTCTTAAGTACTAATATTGGGGGAAGTGGGTAGTACAGGATACAGTGTGAGTTTGAAGCACAAGGCTGGAAACTATGACGATGAAATTATTCAAATTCAAATGTTTACTCAGGTAAAGTACATACATACAAGGTGTGATACAAATATTGATGGATTTATAGATAGAGTTAGTACATACAATGCCTAAAGTATGTACTTTTTAATTTTACTTTTGAACAGGGGATGGGTTGGACAATTTTTTAATTCATCAGGGAGTCAGTTCCAAAGACCGGGCCCTTTTATTTTCATGGAGAGTTTGCACAAGATTAGTCTGACTGGGGATATCAAAGATCTATTTATTTCTGGTGTGGTGCTCATGGGTTCTATTACATTTATCAAGGAAGAGTTTAAGATAAAGATTAGCATTTAGGAACAAGGTTTTATACATGTAGATAGCACACGAGAATGTGTGGAGTGAGTGTGTGTTTAGCATGTTAAGGGAATTAAATAGAGGGGCTGTGTGTTGTCTGATGACAGAGTTTGTTATAATTCTGGTAGCAGTTTTTTTGCCGAGTGATGATAGGCTTGAGGAAATTTGCAGTGATTGCACCCCATGCACAGATACCGTATGACAGATAGGGATAGATTAGTGCGTGGTATAATGAGATGAGAGCCGATTGGGAACATAATATCTGATTTTAGAAAGTATACCGACGGTTTTTGAGACTTTTTTGTTGTGGCCAAGGAAGCTTCCCTCATTTTTATTGGTCATGTTAACATTGTTTATCTGAAGTTTAATCTAATATGATGATTTACTACCAAATAAAATAGAAGGTGCAGGCAATGAGTCACAAGAACGTGGCTGAAGTATGTTGACCAGACCACACACTAGAAGGTGAAGGGACGACGACGTTTCAGTCCGTCCTGGACCATTCTCAAGTCGCTTGAAAAAAAATAGGTCTTTTTATATGTTTAGTGTAAGTTTGTTAGTTGACATTCACGAGTGGACTCTTTTTAATTCACTGTTGACAATATTATTTAGTGTGTGTAGATAGTATCGTCTGCAAATTAGTATAGTCTGCAAATAGTATAGGTTTAGAAGGTTAGAAACATTTGGCAAATCACTTATGTATATAAGTAATAGGAGAGGTTCCAAGATGCTGCCCTGTTGCACCCCTACTGTCAATGGCAGAGTGGGGGAAGTTATGCTATGGATGACTACATATTGGTGTCTGTCACTGAGATAGGAACGAATCTAGTCCAGAGCAAGGCCTCAGATACCATAGTGGTGAAGTTTAAATAAGAGGTAGCTATGATTTACAGTATCAAAGGTCTTTCTCATGTCAATGAAGAGGACAACTGGGAACTCATTTTGTCAAGGGTAGTGTAGATTATATCAAGCAGACTAATAATGGTATCGTTGGTACTCTAGTTGGTATTCCTAGTCTATGGAACTTACTCCCTAATGAATTAAAAAGCTGTCTAACTTATGCCGTATTCAAGAGTTAGTTTAGTTTATTTATTATGCACCCCATACCCATCTTGTGGGCGATGGTGGAAAGGGTTACAGAGGCACATAATGGGCTCAGGGACTGAACCCCACAATTCATTTAGCTAAGCAAGTTACAATCTTGATGAGCTAGTTACAAAATTTAATATACGTCGTCACATCATCAATGGGTTCGAGATCAACTAAAAGTACAGTTTCTAAATTAAGCAACTGACATATGTGGAGAGCTAGTTTCAAAATTTATGTTTGTCCTGCACACCGCCCCCCATCCAGTGGGCAGCGGTGGACAGGTTACAATCACTTAGTTACTACCTAAAATGTTAAAAAAGTTTAAACTAACACTATATACGAAAGAATTATGCAGCTAAAGACTACTTTTCTTGCCAAGGTCATGAGAGAATTAACATAACCAGCAATACTTAGAAACAAACTGTTCATTGCCATTTGGCCCACCCAGTGTTTGCCTTTGTTTTACTTCTTATTAAAGTATAAAAAGACGGGATCTCTCTTAATATTTTAAACAAATTTTATTATCATAGTGTCTTTTTGGCTTATCAGATTTCCATGCCCTTCTTATTATCTATATTTACGTGAATTACCTATGGGCCACTATCTCTCCAATGGCCTCGATGAGGACAGGAAGCCGGCGGCTTCAAAGGTTCCCCAATTTGTCTTGATGAATTTATTAAGCTGAATCATGAATTGCAGCAGTGTTTTCGCGTTTACTGCTTCGGCGGGTAGGCAGTTCCATGGGTGTATAATCCTATGGTGAAATAGTATCTGATTTCTGTCATACATTGTGACTTGGTGAGCGTGATTCCTGGTGAAATGATACCTTCTCCAGAGGTTGCGCTTAATTGTTAGAGCTTTTTTTTTACTGTTTCTGTCGTCTAACTATAATTCTCTTTAGTTTCCCTCTCGTTCTAGGCGCGTATTCTTTAAACAGTTCAGTGATGACCTTTGTGATTTTTTCCCATGATGTTTATGTCTTGATCGCCTATTAACTCCCTCCAGGAGGTATTTGCAATTCCTCCTCTAAGGTAATGTAGGAGTCATCGTCGTGGACCTTTACATAGATTTGTATAATTATATAAGATATGTTCCCTTTTCTGATATCAGCACATTTCGGTTACCTTGGGTAGGTTCTGTCACATCCTTTATGAGAAAGGACAAATAATAATAATAATAATAATAATAATAATAATAATAATAATAATAATAATAATAATAATAATAATAATAATTTTTATTTAGGAAATTGATTTAGATATTTATTTAGAAATTTATTTAGAAATTGTTCTCCTTCCACTTGTGATGTTAGATTCATCCAATCTCTTGTTACAGGATTGATTGATTAATGAAGATTAAGCCAGCCAAAAGGTGGCACGGGCATGAATAGCCCCTAAGTGGTGGCCCTTTGGAGCCATTACCAGTATCATTAGCTGGTACTGGAGATCTGTGGAGGTGCGACTGCACCCTGCGTGTGTTGTTACAGGGTTAAATCCTCCGTTATAAGAGTTTGACCTTCAGCAATCATCTAAAGAAGGCTTATTAAGTGAGCTTATACCTAGCTCTTGAACTAGAACTTTGTAATGTCTTATGCAGTATATTTTAGTAGCACACTCCTGCGTACCTTGTTAATGAAAGCAAAAAACTCGTGATTAGTAATTTATTAATTACATATAGTTGTATGTGCTAGAGGCATATCAGAAGATGCTATAGGCAAACCAAACCCAAATTTTAAACCTTTATTAACAAGTTTCGTTTAATTATATTGGCCTTGCAAACAATAGTTCAATGCTGCATTTTGAATGTAAACACTGTAACATAATCTATATATTTTTTACAACTAAAATTATTATTATTTCAACTTCACCATTGTAGTTGTGCTAAATGGGGCATTCAGTCGTATTAAATGGGAATGACTCTGACTGGGGAAATGTGCTAAGTGGGGTGCCACAGGGGTCCATTTTGAGGCCAGCCCTTTTTGTCATACATCAATGACATAGATGAGAATGTTACAAACCGCATCATCAAATTTGCAGATGACACTAAGATCTATGGTGAAGTGGGAAGTGAAAGCGATATTGAGACCTTATAAAGAGATCTTCATGAACTCCACTAATGGTCAGATGACCGGCAAATGCTTTTTAATGTAGATAAATGCAAGACCTTGCATGTGGGGCATAACAATCCACGTTACAACAACCAAATTGACAGAATTTCCTTACAGCAGATAGATTTGTTTATTTATTTATATATACAAGAGTTCTTAAATTCTTGTACAGCACTAGTACGCGTAGCGTTTCGGGCAAGTCCTTAATCCTATGTTCCCTGGAATACGACCCCGCGAAAAATCGTACCCATTTTACTGTTGAGTCCAACGTAGGCTACAGTTAAGGATTGACGCCCAGTAATACGAACCCTGGACAAAGGGACTGCTGCCGTCCTTTTCTAGATGAAGAAAAGGACCTTGGAGTCAGAATCCATCATTCAATATAAGTTGCACAACAAGTGGGAGCGGCAGTAAAAAAAGCGAACCAAACCCTGGCAATAATTAGGCGTACCTTTACTGTTAAGGAAAAGAAAGTAGTCATTCAATTGTATAAGTCTCTGGTGCGCCTCCACCTGGCTTATTGCATCCAGGCATGGAGACCTCGTCTTCAGAAAGACATTGCTGCTCTGGAGAAGGTGCAACACCGGGCAACAAAAATCATCCCAGAGCTTAGTCATCTCTCATATCAGGAACAGTTGAGGACCACAGGGCTAACAACACCACAAACCAGGCATGACAGCGCGGATCTCATCGAAAGTTTTAAAATACTGAACAATTTGGAGGATGTCGAACCGGACAATTTCTTCAAAAGGTCAGATGTAACACGAGCGAGGAACAATGGGTTCAAGCTCAACAACCCACAATGTAGGACAGAAATCATATGACAATCCTCGTCACGGCCCTTGTGGATTTGTTCAACAGATGCTTTTTCACCCATAGGGTTGCAAACATGTGGAACCGCCTACCCGCCGAAGTAGCAAACGCCAAAACTCTACTTGGTTTAAAATACATCTGGAAAAGATCATCCAGGGCAAATGGGGGGACCTTTGACAAGCCACCGGCTTCCTGTCCTCGTCGAGGCCACTAGTATTAGTGCCCCTTAGGTAAAAAGGTAAATTCAGGTAATCACTGCATGTTATCAACTTGTATCATTTTATCATTAAATTTGATCACAATGCACCTATTAATAATCCTCAAATTATGCTACAATGTACCTGTTGATAATCCTCAAATTTTACTACAATGTACCAATTAAATATCTTCAAATTATCTTGCAATGTACCTGTTATTTTTTTTTTAAATTTTGCTACAAATTACCTACTTAATATTAACTGTTAGATTAAGGACCTGCCCGAAACGCTATGCGTTTTAGAGGCTTTACAAGAATGTAAAAATATCAATGCTATGTACTCTCATAAACCCATTGCACCTTCTTGTATATATAATAAATAAATAAATTATGAAAATATTTCGTTTTCTATTACTGATAAACTCATCGTTTCTATGGTACAAAGGTGCCAGAAAAAGCGTAATATCAATAATTTTGTATTTTTTACCATATATATTTTTATTTATGTATCAGCGACTGCATGAACGTAGTTTTAACAATGTATTTATTAATGGGTGGTGTTGAGCAGACTGAGTGATGGAAGAGAAGAACTGTGAGAAGCGCCACGGGGCTTGACTGTCTCTCGGGTGAGCAATATTATTCACCATTTCCCTCTAGAGCTTCCTCGCACAAAAATGTTAAGCTGGTATTTGTGGGTGGGGGGCAGGCACGGGTGTATGAGAGTGTGAGAGAGAGAGGGAGGGAGGCAGGGACACGCACACACACTCACCCGTGGTCGGCGGCGCCACAGGAAACGCCTTTCTACCACAACAAAAACGACGCCATAGTAGACATTACGACGGTGCTCACACTGTGGGTGATGGACGCCTCTGCCTGCTCCTGCTTCCTCCCCGCACCCTCAGGTCAGTCTCTGCTGGTGTGGGTGTGGGTGTGGGGCTGTGGGGGGCCGTGCTGGGGGCGCCAGGGGGGAAGGGAGGGAGGGGGGCCATACACATGCCCACACTACAACAAACTTCAAAATGCAAGTTGGGTTGCGTTTGGTGTGGGGGGGAAAGGATTTTAGTTCTGCCGTTGGGAATGTTGTCTCTTTCCCGGTCACATTGGAGCCGTGGAGATGGGGTCAAGTTGAGGGTGAGTGTGGAGAGGAGTAGTAGTGGTGGTGGCCCTCGGGAGGTGCCTGCTAACGTGGAGTTATAACTCCTTTCACTCCATTATCTCCCTCCCCCCCCCGTGAACACCTTTATTGATCGCAAATGTGAAACTGTTTTTTGATAGATTACAGCAGTTGGTGAGGTGGGAAGATAGTTTTGTCTGGGTTGAATGAAGGACGAGTTTTCTCTATATCAAGCTAGAGTACTTCATTTACATTGTAACCTGCCTACTCTTGTATTGTTTTATTGCTTGCTACTGTTGTGTACTTTTGGCTCTATATACCTAACTTTGGCCCATATACAGCATTCTTGGATAAAGACCCATTACTCAAAAATTCAAGAAACGGTCATGAAAGTGGAAGAAGTTTACAGAAAAAAGAAAATGTTGGATTTTGGTAAATGCAGCACATTAAAATTTATTATGCTGCATTTACTGTGGATTGTATATTAACCCTGGAGGACCATCTTGCTGCCTTCATACCTAGAGTATGAATGGTCGAACCCTTGTTAGAATCATGTGTTGTGTTTCCGCAATGGTCGCCCAAGTTAAAATCGGTGAATGCCCCAAGAATATTTTTTTTTTTTTTTTTGAGATATATACAAGAGTTGTTACATTCTTGTACAGCCACTAGTACGCGTAGCGTTTCGGGCAGGTCCCTGGAATACGATCCCCTGCCACGAAGAATCGTTTTTTCATCCAAGTACACATTTTACTGTTGCGTTAAACAGAGGCTACAGTTAAGGATTTGCGCCCAGTAAATCCTCCCGGCCAGGATACGAACCCATGACAGCGCTCGCGGAACGCCAGGCGAGTGTCTTACCACTACACCACGGAGACTCCAAATATTGTTGAAAACATCTTGATAACTTGTTAAACCAAAAATCCAAAGTTTTTTAACGTTAGGTTAAGTCATGTTAGGTCAGTGTTTTACCACTGCGCCATGGGAACTTCATATCTATGGGGAAATTTTGAACATTAAAATTGCCGTTCGCCAATTTTAACTTGGTGACCATTGTGGAAACGCAACACATGGGTTGACCCAATTGCTACTTACGTCAGATTTCATTATGGTTCAGAAAATGAACACTATGGGGCGTGCACATCCTTCAACTCCTATTCAAGGTAGAGTATTAATCAAAAGTGCACATTGAGCAGGTTTTTGACAAGTGTGACCATGGTGTTATTGCTTACAAAATGTACATGAAAAGAATTACCAGCAAAGTAGAAAGATCAATCAATAACTTCTCAATGAACAAAACCCAATAGTCAATAAAGTAAAATCCTGATCATCCACTGAAAAGTTCAATTCCCCAGGGTATTGTGCTTCTTCTCATTCTCATATCAGACAGACAAGGACACAAACTGTAGGATTGTATCAACCTTTGCAGATGATTACTAGGACTTATTAAGGGTTTATTGATATATACAAGAGTTTTTACATTCTTGTAAATCCACTAGCACGTGTAGCGTTTTGGGCAGATCCTTAATCCTAATTTCCCCGGAATACGATCCCGCCGAATCGTTTAACAACCAGGTACCCATGCACTGTTGGGTGAACAGAGGCTACAGTTAAGGATTGGCGCCTGGTCAATCCTCCCCGGCCGGGATTCGATCCTAAGGCAAGGCGCTTGCGAAACGCCAGGCGAGTGTCTTGCCACTGCGCCACGGAGACTGCTGTTATGAGAGTAGACAATATGCAGAACACAGCAAACCTCCAACTGATGTAAATCAAGTCTTTCAGTAGGCTACAGAAAATAACATGATTTTCAATAAAGATAAGTTCCAGCGCCTGCATTATGGAGAAAACAAAAATATCAAAATGACAATCGCACTAGAACGAAAAGGCAATGCTTAAAATTTGGGAGTGTGTAATCATGTCAGAAGACAATACTTCTAAAGAACACAATAAAGTAGCTGACAACTGCAAGAAAAATTACTTAAGTAAAAACAAATAAAAAGTAAAAATATATTTTTTTAATTTATTAAAAAATATTTTTTTATTTATTAAAAAATTTTTCTTTGAGAGTTAAGAAATATATTGATGTACTGTACTGTGAACTAAAAAATGTATATATATGGTAGGTTTGAAGTTTAGCTGCAAGGGAAGGACACTAGTTTATTGGGCACGTTAGTTTTAGTAAGTTTATGCAGTAGTAAGCTAAAAGTTACATGAGATGTCTTGTCTCTTATCTCTTGAAATAAATCGTAATATCCTATTTGCTTTATTCTTTACATTTGTCCGATTATTTTTTACCTGATCTTCTTTTAATCATGAGTCATTTAATGCAAAAAGTATCTGGAAGTCATCAATAGTATGGATCTTAATTAAGCCAGCAAATCAGGTCATATACTGTACTGTATGTATGGAATAAGACCAGTATTGTGATGTATTTCTAGAAGAGGTTGAAAAAGTTTAATTTACATTCCCTAAAATGATGAGAGTAAAGTATGACATGATTGAAATACAGTTCAGTACTGTACAATATTTAAATGGATGAAAGTTTATAACAAAGGTGGTACAAATAAGAGAAGGAGAACTAAACTACACACCAGACGATGAGGGACAACTATGTTTCGGTCCGTCCTGAACCATTATTTTATTTATTATTATTATTATTATTTTCTACCACAAACGTGGCACCATTAAACCTGGACCATTATCAAGTCGCTTGTACAAATAAGATTATAAATATATCAACGCAAATAGAACATGACAATGGATATTCAGTAAATTGGATAAGTTTAGATTCAAACTGTGTATGGAGTCAGCCTCCACCACATCACTGCCTAGTGCATTCCATTTACTAACTACTCTGACTCTGAAAAATTCTTTCTGACGTCTCTGTGGCTCATCTGGGTACTAAGTTTCCACCTGTGTCCTCTTGTTCGTGTCCCACCCGTGCTGAAGAGTTTGTCTTTGTCCACCCTGTCAATTCCCCTGAGAATTTTGTAGGTGGTTATCATGTCTCCCCTTACTCATATATGTACCCAGATACTGATTCAGCAAGCATATATAGTTTCACACCATACTTGTCTGGTTTGTTTGGATTGTACACTTTGAACTAGAGTCGGCCACCATTGTACCTTCATCTAAACACAACTCTTTCTTGGGGATGTAAACTTCTGCAAACCTTTCTTTCAAAAAATCCATCGCTGGTCTCACTTTTATCAACTTATCAGTATTGTTCAAGGGCACTGCATTGTTATTGAATGTATGGAAAAACTGGTTTATATGCTGGAAACGTTTCGTCGTCATAAACTAAGTTGAAAAAATGACAATGCCATGGTTTTCCTGTGCCAATACATCCTCATAGTTGGGAGCCTGTTTATTCCCATCAATATGCATAGTCCCAAAAATCTGGCCATTTGTTTTACCTTCACTTGTTTCCAAATATCTGAGACATTTTCATTGGCCATCCGGAATATCTGCGAGGCGTACAAATTAGTTTCAGTTGTCAAGAATTCAATCAGGGCTCGCGTAATGAATAATTGAATAAATGCTAGTAGGTTGGGAAATGGTCAGACCAGGCGTTCCGGTAAAATCATCAACAATTGGGGGAGTGTTGCTACGACTCCAGCCATCACTAGCCCTAGCCTGCCGAGTACGTACTGGACGTGTATGCCTTTGAGGAGGCTTGGATGAATCTTCTTCGCTTTCCTCATCACTTAGAAATTCCATGCTAAGATCACTGCTAGAACCACTTTGCACAGTTTGTCGTGTTTTCCTACGACGAGAAACATTTCGGGTAGTTCGCTTTCTTCGTGGTTTACATGCACCATGTGTGTGCCTTGTTGGAGGAGGAGGAGGGGGGTAGCGGTGCCTCCTCCTCCTCGGTGAGGTTCTCGGTCTCCTCATCCCTCGTTGCTGTATCATTCACTGCATGGCCCTGAACGCCACTATACTCGTTGTAGTAATCCAAATCACCCTCAACTCCCTCAATATCACCTTCATCATACTCAACCTCGGATAAAGCTTCCACGAGGTCTGGAATTTTTGTGGGTGTGAGTTTCACTCGGCTGTACTTCCGATTAATCATACTTATTTTGTCCTCTTTCGAGGAACTGGACGCTCCCTTGGGCGTAGAACGGCTTGGGCCTTGACCTGGATCCATTGTAGATGAATGTATTGGGTATAATACACACGGGAACGGGTAAAACGGCTGAAAACCGCTCGAGTTTGGCGCGCGAGGGGAGTGTGATCGACCCACTACACGTGACAAGGAAGCAATGGGCCAGTAACGTGACCGCGTATGCCAACGTGCCATGCGGCCTAGTGGAGAGAAAGAGAACTTCATGGCGCGCAGTTTGAAACAAATCCAAAGTAAATCAGATTAAAATTGAATTTTATACAATTATTTTTTATGGAGACATAATTTTATGTCTTTTGTGCAGAAGCGGGTAGACGAAAACGGACATAAAGTTATGTCCGGGGGAAAGAAAGTGTTAAACCTGTGAGGCACGATTTACCATCTCTGAACCCATGTTGGTGGTGTGTTACAAAGTTATCTCTCTCCAGATGCTCTACGAGTCTTTTCCTCACAATTTTCTCCATCACTTTACATGGTATACAAGTTAGGGAAACTCGCCTGTAGTTCAGTGCCTCTTGCCTGTCACCCTTCTTGTATATTGGGACTACGTTAGCTGTCTTCCAACTTTCTGGTAGGTCTCCTGTTTCCAGTGACCTGTTATACACCATAGAGAGTGGCACACTTAGTGCTTCTGCACCTTCCTTTAGTATCCATGGTGAGAGTCTGTCAGGCCCAACAGCCTTTGTCATATCCAGCTCCAGCAGTAACCCAAACCTGGCAAGCTTGTGAAGAACCAGGTCCTTGGCCAGCTGACACTGACAGACTATATAGTGGCTTAACAAGAATGTAAGAACTCTCGTATACTGGTACTGTATATATAAATAAAAAACAAAAAAATTGAGGCAGTATCACCCATGACTATACAGGCCAGATATATAACTGATGCCTGCCAGCATAACCAGATGTCATATTTCACTACACCCACTACATCTGAACTGCAAATGGGATCAACAATCCGTAGACACCCAACACAGGACACTTGTGTCTTACTGGAGAGGGTCTCGGGAGTTCTTTTACTCCCCGAGCCTGGCCTGAGGCCTGGCTCGACCTGTGATAACGTAGTCCAACAGGCTGTTTGTTGCTTTCAGCTGCCCGTAGGTCCACATATCCACTATAGCACGGTTGGTCCAGTACTTCTTGCAATAATTTAGATAATTTGTTTTGAAAAAGTCACCTTTGTTTCCGCAATATTTCTAATGCTTGCTGGGAGAGTTGAACAGCTGTGGACCTCTGATTTTCAGACAGTGTTCTTTGATTGTGCCTAAGGCACCTCTACTCCTCACTGGTTCTGTTCTACATTTCCTTCTGTATCTTTAACACCAGTAAGTTGTTATTCTACTGTGCAAATTTGGGACTTGGTCTTCCACTACAGTATCTTTCATGTTCAGTACTGTAAATATTATTTTATACCTCTTTCGTCTCCTTTCCAAAGAGTACATCTTGACAGTTTGGAGATGGTCCCAGTAATTTAGATGGTTTTTCGTGTCTGTGTGCCTTATATATAGTAGGCATCCATCAGTCTCAGGAGACTATGGAGTTGCACTCTGGTTGTCGGTCTGGAGTGGCCTCTCCAGGGTGCAAAGGCAGGGTAGGTTGATGATGCAGGGAGAAGCTGTTACCCAAGCATATACAGTATATGCTTGAAATGTGTTCTCGGTATTCCCTCTATTTCGGCAATTTCTTCTGCTCTGAAAGAGGAAGTGAGTACCGAGCAATACTCTAGACTGGACAGCACCAGTGATTTAATTAAATAGTACAAGTATTAGCATTGCTGTGGGGTCCCTGGAGTTGAACGTTCTCCATCCTAAGAATGTGTCCTAGGATATGTGTAATCACCACTGCACAGTGTACAGGCCTGCACATGCACTTGCAGCCATCGAATCTATGGTAAGTCTAGCTGAGAGATCCACCATTCTCTCACAGCCTGTCACACAGCGGCAAACTTGTGCACCACGCTGTATGCCTGATGGAATGGCCCCAACCACTGACACTGGGATACCTAGTGAGCACTGTTCATGAAGCTCCAACCTAGATCCTAGGCATTCGTGAACACATCAAGTGATGGGAGAGGATAGCGCCACAGAACTGAACCCCAAAAAAAGCCCCAAGGAGAAAGTGAGCATAACAAAAGCCAATGTAGGGCGAGAGAGGCCTATACTCAATGGTCCAGGCAGTAGCAAAAACAAATACAGTTCCTGAGGCCAAACCTTGCCCAGGGAAATTCAATGCAGGCAAGCTTTAAAGTCCCACACACTCGCCTTACTAACAAATAAGTTTCATGGGGCCAATCCAACTCCAGATAGCAATGATGCTGCAAGTGGAACAGAGCTACAAACGGCAGAGATAGAGATGTTGACCAAGAGTCCCAAACAAGGCCCAGTCGGATACAAACCAGGGAAATAACCAACTGGGACCTCTACAAAGACACTAGTAACAAAAACCTGGCAAGCTTGTGAAAAACCAGGTCCTTGGCCAGCTGACACTGACAGACTGGGGGTCCAAACATACAAACCCCCAAGAGATGTAACTGGGTCACCACAACCTGCACTTAAAAGGAAAATGCATGGTCCCAGATAGAAGCCAAAGAGCAGAACCTGAAAGCAATAATCTGGATGCCCCACAAAGAGCTGAACCAGTCCCGGAAACCAGAAGGAATTGGGATGCGCCAGTAAGTGGCCAAGAAGTCTAGGAATACAACCAAGAATCAGCCAGTAACACCAAACAAACCTAAGCCAAAGAGATCACACAGAAGGTCGGACAGGGACCAAAGGATTGACTTTCCAAAGGATCAAAGATGCACTGTAGGACTGTAGCATCGTGGGTGGAGCTCAGGAGCAAAGGAGACACCTGCCTAAGAGACTAGGTCACCTTGAGGAAGCCCCAATCCAAGTATGTTGCATAGGCCATGCTCAGTAAAATGAGACTTCCGACCAACCAGCCCCGAAATCAGGAGAAGTTTTTGGGGATTCTGTCCTGTGGTGCCTCCCTGTGCATGACCTCTGCAGATGCCTCAGTCTTGGGTTGGGGGGTTTGGCCAGCCCAGTTTGGCCAAAAGTTTGGTCAACTTTCGACCTGGCAGTTCAGGACCTTTGGGCAGATCCATTGAGTTGTGCACACATTACGGTATGCAAATTCATGGCTATCTGGCATGCACCACAGTTGCTTCATATCCTGTCAGGCTCCAAGGTCCAGCTCCACTCTACCTACTTGCTGTTGGTTTATTGTCTGAATCGCAGGGAATCTTATCTTGAGGTTATCTTGATGATTTCGGGGTTTAGTGTCCCCGCGGTCCGGTCCTCAACCAGGCCTCCTTTTTTGTTACACATTGCCAGGAAGCAGCCAGTAGCAGCTGTCTAACTCCCAGGTACCTATTTACTGCTAGGCAAACAGGGGCATCAGGGTGAAAGAAACTCTGCCCATTTGTTTCTGCCTCCGCCTGGGATTGAATCCAAAACCTTAGGGCTACAAATCCCAAGTGCTGTCCACTCAGCCGTCAGGGTTCATTTTTTCCTTGTGGAACTCGATTTTCCATGTGGCTCGTCTTCTAGATTATCAGAGTTTGGCTTTCCATGCAGTTCACGTTCAGGGCATGTCCAATGTTCTGGTGGATGGTATCTCTTTTTTGCTCTATTGCAATGGAGTAGTCTGTCAATGATGTCTTCCCGTTGGCTTGCGAGGCATTTGGTCACTTCCTGGTGGGCCTCTTCGCATCGACATTGTGTTGGAGGCTTCTGGCTTATGTTGCCCCATTTCCCAATCACAGGGCTCTTGCAGTGGATGCCTTCAGTTGGACTGGGGGTTGGTGGAAGTTTCTTTATACCTTCCCTTCAGTTCCACTGTTGCTCCAGGTTCCATCCAGGCTGATCCCATTATCCAACAGGGTTTTCCAATTGGCTCCTTTTTAACTGGGCCAGTCATGCTTTCCAGACATTTTGGCCACTTGGGGAAATATTGGTTTGGTAACAGAGTTATGGATTTATGAAACAAATTACCGGCTAACATAATAGCTGTGGGATCCTTTGTTTCATGCATACGTTGCACATATATATGAATGACTTTGGGTGGATATAAATAGGAGCTGCCACATATGGGCTAAAGAGCTTTCTGCAGTTTCCTTGATTCATATGTTCTTATTCTTTTCTGCATTATTCTTCATTCACACCGAAGCATATGCACTTATAAAAACATAAACTACCTGTCTTACACCTGATATCAAATATCTCTTTTTCTTTCCTGGTTTAACATACACATACAATACTCTCATTCTCACTGATATACATAAAAGCTGCTACCACTTTTAATTTTTCCTTATAATTTGCATCCATTCCTAATGACAACAACTAAGCACCTCATACTTTCACACAACAGTTCTTAAATTTTTCACCACTCTTCCATTTACTCATCACTTTGTTAAGTCTCACACCTAACAAATAACTTTAATCTTTATAAAATTTATTTTCAGTGCTCCCTTGCCTTCCTCATATACAGTAGTCTATTTACATTAAATGCACAGCAGCCAGCACTAAAAATTGTATAATTTTAATTTCTCATCGAAGTTCACTTATACAGTATATACTGTACAGTAGTACCAGTTACCAGAATCTGGTAGTAGGAGATTTTTGATTGGCCAAGTTGACCCACAAAATCCATCTGTAAATGCATGTACATGCTGTAGTGGGACTTTCATGGCATCAAATTACTGTTGACCCGGAATATCCTTACTGTAGCAAGGGGATGTGTTAATTCAAATATTAAGTACCTACCAGTACTGTATACAAAATTTATTCAGATCCTAAACTCGCTACCCTACATTAAATACAGCAATTGGATAATAAATTTACTATTAGTGTACTTGTAATAGTATTTATTGTTCAGATATTTTTATTAATCTACATTTAAAAGTTTAACATTATCATCCATTCTAAATATTATTTCTTGTTTCAGATGTACAAGTACTGGTACTGATGTATCGTATACAGTACAAAATTGAGTGGTAACATCACATATCAATTTTAGGAAACTTATGGTCACTTAAACCTTTTTGGTAAAATATCCAATCATGGAAGTGGCACCGCCTCAATACCCAGGCAGAACTCATACAGCAAGTCAGACTGTTCCAGAGCATCAGCTGCAGCCGCAACAACCACAGCAGCAACAACAACCGCAACAGCAGCAGGAACAACAGCAGCAGCAGCAACAGCAAATCATTCCCCAAATTGGAATGTGGTTGCAAGCAACTGAGAAACCTTACGAATGTGACGAATGTAGTAAACGTTTTGCCCAAGAGAGTCATCTCAATAATCACATAGTATGGCATCGAAAAGTAAAAAGGTTCGAGTGCGAGTTGTGTAAGAAACGGTTTACTATGGAAAGTCATCTTGACAGCCATATGATTGTCCATAGTGCCGAGAAAAACTTTAAGTGTGAAATGTGCGATAAAAGATTCACCATGGAAAGCCACCTAAATGGTCATATGCTTGTTCATAGTCAAATAAAGAAATTTGAGTGTGAATTATGCAACAAAAGATTTACTATGGAAACACATCTCAGGAGTCACATGCTCACTCATGTAAAGGAGAAAAGATTTGAATGTGAAAAATGTGGGAAAAGATTTCTACAGAAAAGTCATCTAAATAGCCATATGAATGCACATAATGTAGAGAAAAATTTTGAATGTGAAGTATGTGGTAAAAGATTTGCATTAGAAATTCATTTGAACAGTCATCATCTTATACATACAATGGAAAAGAAGTTTGAATGTGCTGTGTGTAGCAAAAGATTTACAATGGAAATTCATCTTAATAGCCACATGCTTGTACACAGTGTAGAGAAAAAGTTTGAGTGTGTAATTTGTGGAAAAAGATTCTCAATGGAAAGTCATCTCAATAGCCATATGGTTGTTCATAGTGAGAAAAGATTTGAGTGTGAGGTTTGTGGCAAGCGATATACACGAAAGAGTCATCTAAACAGCCATAGGTTTGTGCACAGTGAAGAGAAAAGGTTCGAATGCGAGGTGTGTAGGAAAAAGTTCTCCCAAAGAAGCCATCTGAGCAGCCATCGAGTTGTACACACAGAGGAGAAAAGGTTTGAGTGTGAAGAATGTGGTAAACGCTTCATTCAGGAAATACATCTAAATAGTCACATGTACGTACACAGTGCTGAAAAAAAATTTGAGCGACAGGAATGGGCAACAAATAGAGTGCCTCAAGAAAGTCATGTCAATGGGCACAAGTTTATCCACAACGACATGAAAAGATTTGAATGTGATGATTGTGGAAAGAGATTTTCTATGGAAAGTCATTTGAACAGCCACAGATTTGTACACACTCAGGAAAAAAGCTATGGATGTGGCGAATGTGGGAAAAGATTCAGACAAGAAATCCATCTTACTAGTCACCAGTTTGTACACAGCGAAAAGAAAAGATTCGAGTGTCCAGAATGTGGGAAAAGATTTACACAGGAAAGTCATCTGAACAGCCACAGGTTTGTTCATAGTGAGAGAAAGGGTATTGATTATGTAGAGTATGTGAAACAGGCACCTGTAGTCATTCCCCAGAAGATTCACCATAATGGTCATAACAGCCATGTGATCATGCCCACTGAAAAGAAAACATTTGATTATCAAGAAACTACAAAAATGTTTCCCCAGCAACCATATCAACCACCACATGCTTATGCCCAGTGGGAACAGGTTCGGACTTTGTGGTCATTGTAGCCACAGGCCAATGTGAAAAAGCCTCCAGACTCCTAACTCGAGTGGTGAAATTAATATCATGTTCCTGATGACAATTGAAAAAGTGGTGAAATTCCATTTGCAGTCTCATTAAGTTCTCAGAGAAGAACTTTACCCTTATGCAGGAGCCTTAACACCATATACATATATGCATTAGTTTATTTCAGTTATGTTTTGAGTTCATTACCTGAAATAACTTGCAGTAATTTTGTATTACTGTACAGTATTGCCAATTTTTATTTTTTTAAATTTGACTATTGTTTTAACTATTAAGAAACTAAATATTCATGTACAGTGTATGTACTAGATGTGTATCTTGTAAGAAAAGTATGTTCTGGGCAGAATTAAATATTCTCAATCCAATTCCTTTTCCACATAAAATTGTTGTTTAGCAATACATACAGAAGTTTTGAGTTAATGCCTGAATATAATACATACACACAGTCACCCCACGACAGTTGACAGCTGGGCCGAAAGAGCAGAGTTCAACCTCCACAAGCACCGCTAGGTGAATACACACACACACACACACCAGGGATATACATAAAACGTATATATCTATAGTGTGTGTAATTATTTATATAAATAATTTAGTGTTATCCCGCCAAACACACCGAAACTACGACGTTGGTACAACGTTCGAACAAGTTTTAACACCTAACCAGTTATAACAACCAATATAGCAATTTGTAACAACGTTCTAATACGTCATAAACACATTAAGCCAAGATGTAACAACATTATTACAAGTTGTAACAAGCGGAAAATAGAGATAGTTTCGGTTTGTGTTTCCAGGGATTACACGTGCATACTTACGTACATGTACAGACGAGTCTACCTAATTTACACAGTTTGGGATGAGCCATTGTGTCATTATAGATAATTTGCAAATGAGGATTATCATACACCCAGGATTTATAGGTACTAATAGAACATTGTCTACATTGCATTTTTTGTACTGTATGCTGCTCTTCATATATTTTTGAAAATATGTATAGTGGTCTACTCACAAAAATGCAATACAGTATACTATTGCTAATTAAATATCAAATACTTGGAACTACAAGATTCTTGGTGAAGTACAAGTGTCCAGTTATTTCTTATGAACACTAAGGGAGTGATTCTGTAACAGAATCATATAAATGCATTATTTAGCAGGAGTCAGTGGAGGAAGTGGGCCATGAGAGACGAGTAGGAAGTGGGCCCATGAGAGACCGAGGGAGGAAGTCAGTGGGTTTCATGAGACG